>CM076581.1:1117982426-1118352976 GCA_034641835.2 Pinus albicaulis | reverse complement strand
TATCCTTTAAGTGATATTATGCTCCACCCTCTAATGCAGTGGGTTTGAACACTACTACTCTTTGCTTTCATTGAGTGATAATAGTGTGTCCTGTAGAAATTGCTATGAGCAGAAATTCTGTATAATGGATATTGTTCACTACTGGAAAGACCTGTTTATTATTTTCCTATGTTGTATGGGTACATTCAAGTGTGGTATAGGCACGAGTATGATGAGGACAATAAATTTTTAAACAAGGTGCCTAGAATTGGTGGAACTGTGAAATGGTTTTTATGGACAGCTTGGACCCATGATGGGTAAGCATTCTTAACAGTTCTTGGCAGGCTTGAAACTATCTAGATTTCAACTCAACAAGATTTCATTCATGTTTGTAAACACCGAGACAACTAAAAAAAAAAAAAAACTTGGGAGAAAACTTGTGCACCTTTCAAGTATTCTGAAACACCTGTAAAATAAATTTGGGCATATTATCTCGTTGAAGGGTTTTGTTTAGTACCAATAATTTTTTTTCTCGAAAATGAAGAGTATTGGGAGAAAACTTGTGCACATTTCAAGTATTCTGAAACACTTGTAAAATAAATTTGGGCATATTATCTCGTTGAAGGTTTTTGTTCAGTACCAATAAATATTTTTCTCGAAAACGAAGAGTATTTCCTATTTCCTATTGCCCTATTTTCTTCGAACCTCACAAGGGTAAAAGCTAGTGTTTAAAAAAGAGAGCAATGATGAGTGAGGTTTGAAGAAAATATATTTACCCTTGTCCTCTATTTTTGTGTTCTTCACGTTGAAATTTAATATCGAAGCAAAGATCAAACATCAAATTCCCTCATATGAAATTGGGGAGGTTTGTTGGTGGTAGTGGTCAAGTGTAGAAGGAAGCCTCACAGTGTTTGTTTGTTAGTGGTAATGGGCAAGCACAAAAGGTGGCCATTAACAAGGGCGATCTCTTCTTGGCAGTTATGCACTATTATCTACAATGGTAACATGTTAGGTTTTCATTGGAAAGAGGACGACGAAAATAGTCATCTCTAATTGAATGGATTTTTCCATGAAAAACCCACATATGCATAAAGTTATTGGAAAAAATTAGGCAAAAATTTACATGCAGACTTTCATGTCATTTTGTTACAGTTGCCCTGTACACTTTAAAATCAACTTCTTTTCTAGGAGAAATGGAAATTAAAACATGTAAACATCACCATGTGAGTCCTAATCTTGAGACTGTCATATCCAGGAGCAAATTTATGCTTTGTGAGCAGAAGAGGCGTGCTTCCAAATTGGGTGTCTAGTCACTCACTTTCAAAAACCTTTTATGGGGTAAGTGGCATATATATAATCCTTCAACTAAATGTTTTTCTTGGGTATACATCCTAGTTTTTCTTTGGATAACTTTTCATTAAAGGAGTGATTCATCTTCATTTGAAGATGGATATGGATTGACAACTTTTTGCCTTTTAGGATGTGAAAGGTCTATATGACTTGAATGTTGCACAAACTCTCAATGTGAAAAGAATGTGCCATGGAACGCACAAACTATACTAACCTCATCCCTGCCATAGCTGTACAAGAATCCACTTATTGTTTTCCCACTTGGACTTGGTCCACTAGTTGAAAAACAAGGCATTTTGGGAAATGAGGATTGAATTGGAGGCCTTTTATCTTTAGAATATTAGGATTTCTTGTTTTGTTTGTTGTAGCATTTGAAGCAGATACTTGTTATGAGGACTTGGTGGAAGACAAGGCTTTTATGAGTTGTATTGAAGTTGCCAATGTAGATTGAGATGTAACATAAGGTGCTTTTTTCAAGAGCAACGTCAGTGGATTTAGGAAGCTCTAGTTGACTAGAAGCACTCAATTCTAACGAACCCACAATTTGTTGCTATGTATTGCTTAGAGAAGAAACCCTATTTAAAGGTTTCAAGGTAGAAGATGTGTTGGATTGACTCAGTATCGTTGCTACTTGTCCCTGTGAAAATAAAAGGATATGTCGTCAGCCCAAATCTGTAGCTGCAACCGTGCATTTAATAAAACCTTGCTCTGCGTTACAAGGCGCTGCAAAATCAACAGTAGAAACCACACATTTTTTATCAACAGTTGAAAGTGTAACATATGATTAGATGGTCTAGGGCAAAAGGGTGGACGAAGGTTGATGGTGAATAGTTTCAAAAGGGAACACCTATCAACATAAATATTGAAAACAATTTTTATTAGCTTTTCCAATGGAAAGTTTAAATATTTAAAAAATAATAATTATTATCTTGAAATTAAAATTATATATATATATATCATAAAAATATTTATAATAATTATATATTATTTTTATGAAAAGTTAAATTACAATTAAAGGTATGGTAGTATTTTGTTTAGAATTGATCTAATTCATTTTAACTCTAGATTTACCAAATGTCGAGAGGGATCAAATCTCTTTTATTTTACTTTTATATGATCTGACGTAATCAAAATGCTTTATTAATAATTATAATTATTTATTTTCATTTTTGTTTTATTTCTATTTTATTTTGATTTAGTCAAAATGTTTATAGGACATTACATTAAGCATAGTCTAACTTATAGAAGAAATAACCTTTTTTAGAGCATTTCTTTTTGGTTAATTTTAACTAAATTCCAACAATTTTTATTTATTTATTTATTTATTATTATTTATTTTTAATCTATAAAATTTGAGTACCCTAGGAGTTTTTCAAGAAGTCGAATCCATTTATGCATTCTAAAATGTATTTTAAAAAATAAAAAATCACAATCTTGCTTGAAAGTGTATCGATGGCTTTCAGTAAAAAAGACTATTTCGTCTATAAGTTAGACTATGCCCATTACATTTCATGACAACATCTCTACCACACTGAGCTGGAGAGTGTCTCTCGTCACAATGAGATTAACGTTAAATGTCCTCAAAAACATATGAATCCAACAAAAGTAGCCTTAACAATTACCACAAGAAATATTGGCTTTCTTGAAGATATTATTTAGGTTGAAAGTGCCTTTTAGACTTGGCACGAGATCTAAAATTACTTATGGTAGGCAAAGAGCTTATCTTCCTTGAATGTAAAAAAAGAGATTAATGACCTAATATTTAGAGCTCTCACGAAAAAGCAGAAATTCTCCTCCTTATAAACTACTAATAAATCATTTTCGAACATAATTTTTCTTGAATAATAATAACAAATTAGCCTAACAACTAATATTAACTATTCTCAATTGATTACCAATTAATAATTATATTTTAATAAATTACACCACTAAAAAATGATATATTATTTAAAAATTTATATGAAAAAATATATAAATAAATATCAGATTATAAACCTAAATTAAAATTACACTCTGTTTAATATATTATAAAAAAATTAAATAAAAATTAACCAAATTTATGAAAAAACGTACCTTTCACTATTAATGACTTGACAAAACCCAAATTCAAAGTCTCCCATTCGCTTCCATCCCTCTTTACTTCGATGATTCCTCCAAACCCTTTTTTCGTCGGTCTCGGAAGACTTCTCCTTTGTTGGGTTCTAATTCTTCCCAGCAATGATTTGACATTTCGACTTCGACATCGTTATGCGAGGGTTTACTTCTCTCCAAAAGCCAATATGTGAAAGGTAAAGATGTTTTTCTTAATAAAAAAAATATTATATTTCAAGTAAGAATATTTCTACAATATTTTAAATTTTGTTGGATGGAAGGAAATCTCAAGACAGAGGTATTTAGCAAGAGTGAAAACGAATCATCAAGAGGTATCTAACAAGAGTGAAAACGAACCACGGTGTGGTTTTCCTTTAATAACAATGATAAGTCATTATCATTGTTATTAAAGGGGGTAACTTGAGGGGCCTATATGGCCTTGTTTTTTAAGGTTCTTTGATCTAAGAATTTTTTTATGTGCCAACAACTAGCAGGAAAACTTAACTTTTGAAATAGCATTTGGTTTCTAGATTTATTCCAGATGGAAGATTTAGGCGGTACTTGTGATTGGAATAACATATGCACATGGCCTTCTTTTACTGTATATTTGGAATTTTCCCATCCCCACTTGTCTTTGACTGAGAGGGCGATGGGGGAACAACCTCTTAGCTTATTGATGAGATTTTATTTTTGTGTAAGCATGGCCTCCGAAATGTTCTCTAACTTCCACCTTTTCCACACTCCCCGATGATCCCATTCAAAAATTTGATCCAAATTGACTACCTCTCTTTGCTTCAGATAGTCCTGGAGATCGGCCAGGGAATGATCCATGCCCAAGGGTTGGAGTCCCATGATCGAGTCTGAGAAGATATTAATGGAGGCGCCCCTCCCCAAGACTTTTCTTATATTATCCCTTATGATGTCTGAAGTGGATCTGATCAGTTTCCAGATAGGAGAGCCTGTATCTGTATCCTCTCTCCCCTCTCAGTCGTTCTGCTGGTCTGAGTACTTTTCCTTGATCACCTACGTCCACCATTGGTTCAAATTCGTAATCATGCTCTAATAAATCTTGGCTCCCAATGCCATCTTTGCCATCCCAAGGTGCCTTATTCCGAATCCGCCATGTTTATTGGGAGCTTTGACAGTTTTCCAATTGACCAAATGGTATTTTTTACTTTTTTCTTTCCCTCCCTCCCACAAGAATTTCCTTATATACATCCCCAATTGGTGTAATACGAACTTGGGGGATTTTATTCAAGAAAATTGATACAAAGGGATGGTCGTCAGGACAAACTTCACCAACATTTCCCAACCCACATTATTAAGCCATATCCCTCCCCAATTTACTATTTTTGTTTTAATTTTGTCCAACACTTTTTTCCAGGCTTGTGGAGTAGCCCTTCTTAGGAATATAGAGACTCCTAAGTAGTTAAATTATTTCCAGTCTCTCACTGCTCTGAACCCCAAGATTTCTTCGATTTTTTTATCTATCTAGATGTCGACGTTCCAACTGTAGATGTGGATTTCGCTATCATTTATGGCACCTCCCGAAGCACTAAGGAATCTATCTAAGTTCCTTTTGAAACATCTGACAATTATAGTCAAAGCTCCTCTTAGCAAGATGGTGTCATCAACGAACTGGCCATGGTTAATACTTCTGATTCCTTCTTTGTATCTAATTCCCGAAAGGTAGATAGATGTTATTTCTTGCTCCAGTTTCCGACTCAGAGCCTCAACCATAATGATATATACAAAGGGTGAGAAAGGGCAACCTTGTCGAAGCCCCCTAAAAGTTTTGAAGAAGCCTACCACCCAACCATTGACCAAAGGAGCAATCCAAGGGGATGATATGCACATCCCAATCCATCTAATATATATTTCATCTAGCCCCATTTTCTTGAGAACCTTCAATGGGAATCCATGTCTAACTTTGTCAAAAGCATTAGCCATGTCCAACTTTATTATCATACCTCAATCTCCCCTTTGCCAGCTCAAGTCAATGGCCTCTTGGATCAAAATAATGTTGTCAAAAATTTTCCGACTCGGGACAAACCTTCCCTGGTTATCTGAGATCATTAAAGGCAATAGAGGATTGAGCCTTAAGGCCAGCAACTTCGAGAAATTTTTTTAGGAGACGTTGTAAAGGGATATCGAACGAAATCTAGATAAGGAAGAGGAATTTGATTATTTGAGGATCATAGCTAGGAAGGAAGTGTTGATATCGCCCCCCATTACAAATCTCTTGAATGATTAGCCCACCATTCGACAAATATATTTATGGATAACCTCCAATAAGAATTGAAAGAAGTTAGTTGTGAACTCGTCTGGGCCATGGGCCTTGTCAGGGGGAAAGAGAAGACCACCCCTTTGATCTCCTCAATTGAAGGAGGCAATACCAGAGCTTTATTCATTTCCTTCGTTATCACCTTTGGGATACTTTCAATGAAGAAGTCCTCATTTTCGAGATCGCTTATGGGGTCTCTTGTATATAAGTTTCCAAAATGTTCCACCATTGCTTTCTTTATTTCTTCAAAATTATTAATGGTGTTCCCTCCATATTTTATCTGGGCTATATTCTTTTTATTCTCTGAACTTTGCTTGTTTGTCGAAATTTTTTGTATTTCTATCCTCCGCCCTCAGCGAATTATTTCTTGATTTCAATCTATAGTACTCTTATTCCTTCTGAAGGTTTGTATGGAGGGCTTTGAAAGACCCGACTTCTTTTTGGAAGTTTGAAACACTCACCATCTCAGTTTCCATTTGCCCTTGTATCATGGCTAGATTTTCTTCCATATCCTTGATGTTGCCTTGTCTAATAGATTTTTTTTCCATGAGCCAATTTTTAATGTCTTGTTTTAGCCTGCAAATTTTGGATTCCCAGATAATGATCGAGTTACCCTCAATCCACCTAGACCAAGAGAGGGCTACAACATCCAAGAAGTCCGGTGATTCTAGCCACAAGGGGGAGAATCTAAACGGGATAGAACCCAAATCTAGAGGCTGGGAGATTATCAGACTAATTGGGCAGTGGTCGAAGCCATACAACGAAAAAATAGAGGATTTAAGCCAAACATTAAGGGTAAGGAGGCTGTTTGAGACGAGGAATAGATTAAGCGGGCCAACAATGTGGTTAATCCTACCCTTTTATTGGTCCAAGTATAAAGAAATTTATGGGGTTTAACACCAAATATGTTCAAAGCTAGAATTAGATCTTCCATATGCTCCTGGAGAACATCCTGAACAATGGAGCCCCCCCCCTTTTTTCATGGCGGCCCATTGTGGTGTTGAAGTCTCCACCCAAAATACATGTTTCTCTATTATATGTTCCTTTTAGCTCCATCAGGGATTTCCAACATTCTTGCTTTTCTCGAAATTGAGTGGGTGTGTAAACGTTGATAACTGTGAAAGTTTGTTGCGTCTCTATTATATTAAAGTAAGTTGCTATCCAATGAGTAGTTTTTATAAAACTTACCAATTGCAGTTTCGCAGGATTCCACATCGTACAAAGTCCTCCCGATGCTCCTCTCGAACTGACTGATTCTAGATTGCTTCGACTCCAAATATTATTATGGGATGAGTGGAGGGTCTTCTCATCCTTCTTTGTCTCCTGTAGTAGAGTGATGATTGAATTTTCTTTTTTGATTATCAGTTTCACTTCCATTATTCTTTTTATTGTTCCAAGTCCCCTACAGTTCCGGGAGATTATATTCATTAATCACTTTTTTGTATTACCCGCCCCCTTACTAGGGCCCACGTTATTTCCCTTTTTCCCTCCTCTTTTGTTCCCCGCTCCCGCTAGTTGACGAGGTATAGTATGTGATCCAATAATTTTTTTTAAATATATATAATTTAATTTGTTTGTCTTTCTTTCTTCTCTTTTTCCTTTTCTCTTCGTTTTCTTTGTCCTCGTATTTTTCTGGTCTCTCCTCCGCTGAGCTTTGTGGCACAAATGTCCCTAGTCCTTCCTTCAATGATTGGAAGCATTCATCGTCCTCTTCCTCTTTCGAATATTATTCTGACTTATTTGTAGGTTCTGGACTAGAGCTCATTGCCTTGTGACATTTAGAAACATGAGCCAGGGGGTCCAACTGATTGGCTTGGACCTCCGGGGAGGTGGTAAGGTGGGGGGGGGGGGGAGGGGGAATGGTACAATCAACATTGACATCAAATCCCATAACTTCATAGTGATTATGCAACTCCATACGAAGGTCCTCCTTCGCTGCCAAACTCCAGGGGGGTGGCCCGGGAGTGACCATCATCCTTGGAGGCCGGAGTGGCTCGCGGGGAGCCTCCATTATGAAAATGCTGTGAATTCTTCCTTCTTTTGACTTGCTGCCATTGATGTTTTGGGTCACCAAAGAGCTTGTCTGAGGTTTCCTGGCTTTTGGAAAAATGCATATATTCATGGCACAATTTACATGTATCGTAGTCTACTTCCTGCACATGTGTCCAACTGTCCATGCAAAGATTCACAATAGTTGGAAGACCTTTCTCTAAATCCACCTCCACGCAGATCCTAGCACAAGATAAGAGGTCGTCCTTTGACTCAGAATAGTCAATATACTTGCCTAGGGAATTCAATAAGCTTTAAAGTCGCGTCCTTCCAACAATGGAGGGGGAGATAAGGCAACTTCACCTAGATCGGGACAAAGGATGGAACACCACATTCTAGATTGAAACTCAGACTCCAACAGTCCAAATACAACCCTTGGGCATCCATGAAGTAGGGGCCATTACGAAACACCAAATCTCGATCTAGCCTATTCTCAAAGTAAAAATTGTAAAAACCTTTGCCACAGAAGGATGAAATTACCTCTCCTTTGATAATAGGATTCTAGTTCTTCTTGATCCAGGATTTAACTGTTCGAGGGGATGACCAAAGGCCCATAAACTGCCGAATCAGTCCCCTATTTGCAAGCTACAGGGCACGAGAGCGGGCTTAGGGAACCCATATCTCTACCTTGGGGATTTCATCCGCGCCCTTAATGCGCCCTGCTTACTGAAATTTGGACCGACGTAACCAAAACATTGAAGGTCGCTATCTCAGCAAGCAGGGGTGCCTCCTGGGCAGACACTGCCATTGTAGTGGCTAGCCCAGCCCATGTAGAGCACAATACGAGCGCGGATGAACCTCGACAAGAAAAGACTCGAAATGACTAGACCACCCACCCAATGGGCAACCCAGAATTGAGGGGCCGAGTAACATAACTGACGCAGGGAAAAAGACACTCAACATGAGCCTGAACAGCCACCTGCGCAACCACGGAAGCGCGCCAAAACTAGGTCAGACATCCTTAGCTAGATAACGACATTGTCAAATGATACATTGAAGAATAATTATAGAAAGTGAAAATAAAGAGTATTTGAAAAACTCCTTAAATTTCTTAAATAAAAATCACCCTAACCTCCAAAGGTACCCTAGATTTTGATAAAAAATCAATGTTATCATTGCATTATTTGTGAATATAAGTAAATGAAATCCATTGGAATTTAGTATTTGTATATACCATCTATTGGAATTTGGTATTTGTATATACCATCTATTTGATGATTCATTGAAAGATTACATTTTAAAAATTAGATTTCGATATTAAACCAATTTATGTAACTTCGATTAGAATTTAATATTTGTATATACCATTTTCCATGATTCATTGGAAAAATACATTTTGAAATTAAAATAGATCATTAAATAAATTTAATTAATTTCAATTAGAATTTAGCATTTGTATATACCATCTATTCCATACTTTATTAAAAAATTATATTTTAAAATTAAAACTCATTATTAAACCAATTTATTCAACTTTAAATTACCATGAACTTGAAAAACCCCACCACATTATTATTTTACAAAATGTTACTATAACTATAAACTTTATCCATTATTTGTTACCTCATCAAAACCTAAAGACAAAAACAAAGTAATATAATAAAATTCACTAAAATGCATACAACCCCATTCCACACTTTCAAAATTATTTTGAAAACCACTCTTAAATCTAAATGAATAAAACCCTCAAAAAAAATAAAAAATCAAACATCAAAAATATTGAATAATTATAAAACTCCAACCCTTGAAAGATACCAAGAATCATTTTACCCACAATTCAAATGTTCAAAATTCCCTCCGATCCCATCAATAAGAGTATCTTTTCAATTTCCCTAATTTCTACCGCCTTTACATCTTTCAAAATTCCACTAGCCATTTATGAGAGGCCCCACCTGTCGAAAGTACAGCGCATCTGGAGGATATCAGACGGTCCAGATTCTCGCGTTCCAATTAAGCTAAGATAACCTAATAAATTTGTCATTTTATCATTTTCCGCCAATTTTAGAGACGATTCTAGTGAAAATGTCCAGATTCTCGCGTTCCAATTAAGCCAAGATAACCCTAATACATTCATCATTTTATCATTTTTTTGCCCATTATAGAGACATTCTAGTGTAAACGAAAAGGTATCTTTGCTCCAAGTTAAAAAGCGGATTCTCTTTTGGCCATTTTAAGGGTTCCTGCCTTCCGATTTCATACATTTGTTCTCCCATCCTGTCCGTGGGCGCTCTGCATTCTTCGCGTGCAACTTTTGTTTTCTTCACATCGTCAGGGCCTCACCCTCTCTGGCTTCGTCCTCTAATTGGGTGCCGGAAGTGTTCTTAATCTTGTTAAATGGTATGCCACAGATCCTCTTGGTTCATCGTGCTTGTTTTTAAACCCTTTATCTGTTGGGTTGGACTCTGATAACATTGGTCTGTTTATTTTGTGCTCATCTGTTTGGGTTTCTCTTATATTTAGGCTCTACCTGGTCAGCACTCTGATTGCCCTAGCTTTAAGCTCGTTATTGTTGGCGATGGAGGAACTGGTGCGCTATAAATAGGGTTTATGTTCAGTTTGTCTGTTTTCTGTTTAAATCGGTTAGATTGACTGTTAGAGATTTTGTGAACCAGGGAAGACAACCTTCGTGAAGCGTCATCTTACCGGGGAGTTTGAGAAGAAATACGAGCGTGAGTACAATCTGATTTGTTTTTATAATTATAAAGCATCTGTATACGCCGTCTTCTGCAACAAACGGTATTTTGTTTGGAGGGTTTTTCCATCTTTTATTATTCTTGGACACGTTTGAATCCCCATGACAGTTTTACATTGAAGTGATTGACATTTAGATTTGATATAACAGTGTCATTAGGTCGCACCATGGATCGGTATTGTATCAGTCACGTCCTTCTTCGTTTCAGGGCTTACTGGGTTGTATTTGCCAGTTGGCTGCCCTGACATCGATCCCTATATGGAGATTTCTCGTACAAAGTGCTGAATCCATATCGTGGAGATTCTTAAGATCTCGAAGGGATTCGATTTTATATTTTATGGGCAGTCTTTCCTCGTAGCTAATGATCAAGTCTCAGTGCTTCTAGGTGCAGAATTTGCCGAAAAGTTGGTTGTCTCTGAAGTTATTAAACAGGGTCTCACATAACTAAAACGTTTCTAGTGCTATTGGTAGGATTTGATAATAACCTGCAGATTGGATTGTCATCCATAAATGCGGGCCCTAATGGAACTCTATCAAGAAGTTCTGGGAAGGAATTGTTGGGGTTTGCATGAGCTGCTAATGTTCTTTTTCCCGTGCAGCTACCATTGGTGTTGAAGTCCATCCTCTTGATTTTTTCACAAACTGTGGGAAAATTCGCTTTTATTGTTGGGACACGGCTGGGCAAGAGAAGTTTGGTGGCCTCAGGGATGGTTACTAGTAAGTTTTACTGCCCAAAACTCGATCTCGTGTATATTTAATTTATTTGATTACGATAAGTTTATTGTTATCTTATAGAGGCTATTTGGTGTTTCGGATAAACTGAATACATTCATTTTTATTTTTGTTTGAACTGTTGAGCATTTTGTTGCTAGCCTACAGTTTGGTTTTTAGAGGTTCTGCAGTATGATCTACAGTATTTACCATAAATATGCTCAGAGCCAAAACTTCAAATATGATTTTGTTCATCAAAAGGCAGATCTTGGGTTGTATAAGTCAGAAAGATAATATAATGCCTTAAAAACCTTAAGGAAAATCCTGCTCTCCCCATTATTGCCGTTTCCCCTTTCTTTCTACTTACCTTCTGACAATCTGTTTTCTGATGAAATCACTCTAGGAGATTCAATCACCATTAATTGCATGGACTTGATTTCTTGGATTATAATAATTGAATCTTTTCCTTGATCCGAAGAATCGGAATCACGCCTCGTTTTCCACTTCAAAATAATCCTCAGTGTTGAATCCTCTGGTATAGGAGTAGTCTCTCGGGACTTCATCGAAGTGGTGTTTTTGGTCATCCTCCTGCAAATGTAGCGTAGTAGACACCTGTTGATTGGAGCTTTTTGGTCTACATTTGAGCTTTGGGGTGCCTTTTCACCTTTTTCCTAAAAAAGGTCCTACGTGGATATTAACTTGGATCTTTACCAGGATAACTTATCAATTCGGTTTTCCCGTGTTGATATGTATGTAGTGTGGGCTCAGAAGCAACATCTTTTAACCGCAATATCACTGAGCCGTTTTTTGGTTCCTTCTTATCAGTGCTCTGTCGTACTCGTTTATGCCTCTTTATTTTGAATTTAAAGGCATACTGTGTTATTGGTTGTTTTGATCAATACTGGCTTGCTTTTCCTGTTTTTGTGGGCATTTTCCTCATTGAATTGGTGAAGGTTCTGTATTTTTCCACTTATATTTATTTGTTTTCCTTCTTATTTACTGTTTGGAATTTTGTTTGTTGCAGTATTCATGGGCAGTGTGCCGTTATTATGTTTGATGTTACTGCACGCTTGACTTACAAGAATGTCCCAACGTGGCACAGAGATCTTTGCAGGTATCTCTTTTGCAGAGGGGTTGGATCTCTAAGTAGAAATGAAGGTTCCTTAATTGTGTAGTGGCACAACTGCCTGAACCGATGAGTTAATTATCTTTGTGAATTTCAGGGTGTGTGAGAACATTCCTATTGTTCTTTGTGGAAACAAGGTTGATGTGAAGAATAGGCAAGTAAAAGCTAAGCAAGTTACTTTTCATAGAAAGAAGAATCTTCAGTACTATGAGATATCTGCAAAAAGTAACTACAACTTTGAGAAGCCATTCCTGTACTTGGCACGCAAGCTCTCAGGGTGAGCCTTTAATCTAGTTTCTGATGCTCCCTAATATAAATGTTATATTAAAAAAATTGCATTGATTCTATAATGGGCTATTTTTATAGGGATCCAAACCTTCATTTTGTGGAGTCACCTGCTCTTGCTCCTCCCGAGGTTCAAATAGACCTTGCAACCCAGCAGCAGTAAGTAGAATGCTATTATTTTGTTATTTTTTGTTTATCTTTTATTGAAATAATTTGTTCTATTTCTAAAAGATTATGAAACTTTGGCTTACGATCTTATATGTTATCAGGTACGAGGCAGAACTTGTAGCAGCTGCGGCCCAACCTCTTCCAGATGATGATGATGATGCTTTTGAATAGCTTTGTTAAGATGCTTTTGCATATTTAGGGACTGGCGGATTCAATTAGTTTTGTATCATTTGAGTTTGCTCTTGAGTTCCGAAATTTAATTCTGATTTGTATTTGGGGCTTATAATAGCATTACTTTATCTCTGATGTGCTTTGGGTACTGTGCAGATGATTTCATCGATGGAGTTGGCTAAGCTATCTTAGTTCAACTCTATTACAGAGCTATTTTTATATGCTAAGACTGCTTTTTCGGTTATATACTCTTGCACATTTTGCACAAGAACTTTTTGTAATCTTCAAATATTTCAAGAATGCTCAAGTGCCTTTCGTTGTGTACTGTTGGGCAAAAGCTAGTTGCGATGATTGTTGCTTGGAATATATTATGGCTTGTTAAAACTGTCTCTGAAAACCCTAGCTAGGCCTGGGGATTTATGTCTCTGAAATTGGTTTACATTGTTGATAACTGTGCTCTCCAGCCTGCCTGGGTTTTCTTGTGGGTATGTTGTCTGTTGAACACATAAAGGTATCACCATTCCATTAATTGTGATCTCGATTGATTGCAGCATAAATATTCGCAATTGTCTAAATCTTGAATGTAATAATAAGACATTGGAAACATGAAGTGGTTTTTCTTCACTACAAAAGGTAATTTGTTGCAAGAGAACGTTTGTTGCACATTTTGATTTTTAGGTTAATCATAAACAGACTTGTTAGCTGGAACTATTTTCTTTTTGGTAAATTAAAGTCAGGTATTAGAGTTAAGTTGGTGCTAGATAAACAGTCAAGTTTTTTCAATGAAGATGACTCGACTGAATTTTATTCCACACGTCTTTTCGTTTTGTAGAATGATGAATGAGATTTACTTTTTTTTTTTAATCAGCTTAAGGCCAAGCAGGAATGTTTCATAAGTTTTAACATTGCATGCCAAAAAATAATAACTTCTGGTTTTACAAATGGTTCAGATTTTATTTTCCAGTGATTTGCAGTTGAATGTCTCATTCTTGTGATCACATATAGGTTGATAGATGACAGGAAATATGGGAACTATGGTATGCTCTTTTTTTAAATTGTGCCCAGCGTTGAAATGTGATGCCTTAAAAAATTCATTTTAAAAGTTCAAAATTGATTGCCATGCCCATTTTAAAAGTTCAAATTGCGTACATGTCGTGCTGATAATTTTTTTAAATGGCATCCTCATTCTAAAAGTTTATCGTTCAGTGTTCTGGTATCGGATAATTTTTATAATTTATTAATTGTGAGGCCAGGTTTTGATTTTTTTATTAAATTGCATTCAAATGTCCTGTCTGTGGAAAGTCACGAGGTTTAATATAAAATTTTATTCTAGTCTTATGCTGTTAACATAGCCATGAGTTTTCCAATCACATGAGACTGATAATTTGCATTTTAACAATTTCACTTGGTTAACATATCAACATTGCTTTTAACAAATTACTTCAAATTCAGCTAGTGAGTAGATAACAAAGTTAACTGTTTGTTAACATATCAATGTCGCTAGCTTAGCCATGTGTTCTAATATAAAATTCTATTCAAGTCAAATTACATTTTAACAATTTGTTAACATATCAACATTGCTTTTAACAACTTACTTCAATGTCAGCTAGGTTAGGTTGGTTTAAGTGAGCATATAACAAAGCTGATTGTTTGATAACATATCAACGTCGCTAGATTAGGTTGGTAGGTTAATTGTCTGTTAACATATAAACGTCGCTACCATATAGACAGTGAAAGTCAGCCAAGGTTGGTACCACGTCGACGAAGTGAAAGTCAGGAAGTCAGCCAAGGTTGGTACCACATAGACGAAGTGAAAGTTAGACAATTTAAGGTTGGTATAAGTAGATAACAAATTTACTGGTTCATTAAGATATCCACATTTGAATCAAATAGACGAAGTCAGAGTCAGCCACTTTTGGGTTGGTACGAGTGAGAAGGCTAGCAGTTAGTAAAGTTTAGGTGAACGTCGAGGTATAGCAGGTCTTGATAAACCTAATCTTAAGACAGACTGACTGGATGGTGGATTGTGTCGTCACAAGGCATGTTTGGGGATATATATATATATATATATATATATATATATATATATATATATATATATACATTTCAATTCCATAACTTGCCATATAAAGGGCTGTTTTAGGATAATTAACACTCATTTAAGAAAACCACTCATCTTAGGAAAACACTAATCTTAAGAAAAAAACTCGAACTTGAGAAAAAAACACACTTATTAGGAAAACACTCATCTTGTTACGAGGCATCGACTGAATCACTGAAGGTGTCAACTTGCCCTTGAGGTCTTGTTGTCTTGTTTTGAAGTCTTGGACCTGAAGGTCTTGTTTTGGAAGCATGGACGTTAGATTGAAAGAGGGAAAGACCTGTTTTGTAAACTTGGACATTAGCTTTGGGAATGGAGAAATTCAACTACCTATGTAATAAGAAGTCCCTCGTATTCCCTCCATATCTCGTAATTCTTGCACTAGTAGATGGGACATTTTTTTTCCTTGGTCTTTGTTTTGTTTAGTTAGATATTTTTTTGTTTTTGTTTTATTATTAAATTATTTATTATTAAGAGTTTTTGTTAACTGGGTTACAATTTGGGGATTTGAACTCTGGATTTTTCACATTACTTCAATCCCCAATTGAGTTGTCTCTTTGGAGATGTGATTTTTATTACCTTTTGTAATGCCCCAAATTAATAATTTTGCCAAGGGAAATTCTCAAATTATGCAATTTTGGCAAATAATAAATATTTTAAGTTAAATAAAATTAGGAGAAATAAGTTGTGAAGGCATTAAATAAATTTTGGAGAAAAGACGATGGTTGAGACTTTGGAAAATAAGA
The DNA here is from genome assembly GCA_034641835.2 of Pinus albicaulis. Taxonomy (NCBI): domain Eukaryota; kingdom Viridiplantae; phylum Streptophyta; class Pinopsida; order Pinales; family Pinaceae; genus Pinus; species Pinus albicaulis. The sequence goes on along the minus strand of CM076581.1, from coordinate 1,118,337,223 downwards.
AAATTTATAGTGGAGCTTATCAAAAGGAAATTGAACCATGGGAAGAATCAAACCATGGAATCAAAGAATAGTGTGAGAGAAATTGAACCATGATACGAGGAAGATAAAACAATAATAAAAAGAAGGCTAGAGTCTTATTTTGATCATTCCATTTTGACATTTCATTTCAGAATTGGAGAGTTTGTTTTCCTTGTTTAGCACAAGGAATCTCAAGTAGAATTCCACCCTCATTTCAGAGAACTTCGAGTGTCTCCTTATTGAGGTAATTTGGGGATTCCAATTTAGAATTTCCACAACTTTATTGCAGATATTCACTCTATTTGTCACTCTTTTGTCACACAGTTGCTCATTGAAGGATCAGCGATTGTGGGTTGAATTTCTAGTTATTTTGTAGGGGATTCTGGCCAAAAGTTTTAGGAAGAGATTTTGGAGGGATTTGGAGCAATCAACTCCAGATTCACAGAAAGTGCACATTCTTATAATAGTTTGATTTTTGCAGTTCACTAGTAGGTTGCGAGGGGCTATATGTGGATTTTGGGGTTTCAATGACTGTTGGATTCAACCCAAGAATTTTTTGGGTTTTTTTTGGTTTTGTGAGAGGAGTTTGTGGTTAAAATTTTGGGTTTTTTTGGGCATATTTGGGTTTGAAATTGTCATTCTTATAGCAAGGTGAATTGCTGGTTTAACGGGGATGTTCACACTAATTGAGGTTTTGGGTTGGCGTGTGAGGAGCTTCTCTCTATTTTTTAATTTTTTTGAAGCAGTTTTGAGGTGTCATTTCACAGTTCTTGGGGCTAGCGCAGAAGAGAGACACTGAGGAGATGTGGGAGTGAGAGACTCATCTATTGGAGCTTTTTCTTGTCTGGAGAAATAAGAGAAGTGTTGGTGGAGTTGATTGCTCCCTTTCAGGTGTGTTGGGTGGATTTTGCTAGTGTATTGACAGAGAGTTTGCTTTCGTAGCGATTGGAGGGTGTAGGGCTTGATTTTGGGAGGTCAAAACCAAGCCAAACCATTTATGGGTTTTAGTGGGTTTTGCTTGAGGAGCCTAGAAATAATTTTGTAGAATTTTTTGAGCAACAAGGTGGGGTTTCTAGCGATATCTTTGCAGCAGACAATGCATAATTGCTAGGGATAGCACAAAGCAATATTTTGGTAGTTGATTGTAGTTTTCAGATTGTCATTGCTTCACTTGGCTGCTTTCCTTTGCTTGCCTTTGAGGCAAGCCCAAGTGCATCTCTTCCATATATTTGTACTCTTGCACTAGTTTTATAATAAAATGGCTCAATTGCTTCCATATTTTTTATTGTCATGGATGTGTTATAATTGTTTTAAAATTTTTGTGGTGTAAAATTGTTGTTTGCTTTGCATATCATTGTTTTGCCTATTTTGGAACATTACAATGGTGTCATATCATGATCTTGGCACATCTGTGGGTAATCAGTAAGATCATGGAAGAATCAATTATGTAGGCACAAAAATGGGTGAAACAATAGACAAACCCATGGCTCAAGAGAAATTCAATGTGCATAAATTTAGGGGTGGAATCCATTGGGACAAAATCAGAGGTTGGCCTAGTTGAGGAGGGTGACAAACCAAATCCATCCTCATCCTTACAACAGAGACACTAGAGGTAGACAGTCTGTGGGGGTGCAACCATCTACACCATGTGGGGTAAATCGATAGGCTTAGGGCACCAAATCTCGAAAGGAGCAAACATGACAAGAACAGTTAGAGGGTGAGACTAGGAGGCACTTCTGCTGGTGGAGACTTGGTTTTAGATATGGGGGGATTGAGGATGAGAATGAGCATGAGGCAGAGGACACGCGGGAGTGTGAGAAGCACCTTGGTATACCCAGTGTGGCACATGAGTCACCATTGATGGAGGCCTTTTTGATAGCACTAGTTGACACCTTGGGGGAGAGAGTAGAGCATACATCCATAGGGCCATTCATTGACGAGGTGCCAGGAGGCTGATACATGTCCATAGTTGAAGAAGTCACACTTGTTGTTGAGGTATTGAGGGTCGTGATCGAGTTTTCAGGTGATAGCAATGCATGATAGGATGATGAGGTGCCAAAAGACATCACCACTCTTGATGAGGAGCCGATAGGTAGAGAGGCACCCAGATCTACGACAGAGTTGCGGGATGATAGTCACCTATAACAACATGGAGAGCACATAGAGGGGTGTGAGCTAGTCATGGAGGCGTAGTTTGTGATTCATGTTGAGCCCATGGTGGAGGATGACGAGCAGTCTTCTTTGGGGCCAACCACTGGCTTAGAGCAGATAGATGCACATATAGTAAACATAGTTGCAGTAATTCCAGATAATAGCTCTCTTTGGGCTTATATAGATGGGGCTTGCAACATTGCTAGACTACCTTTGCACCATAGAGAGAGATGCAAAGAGCCCCAAACAAATTTATGTGTTGACCAGGATGGTGAGTTGAGGTGGCATGAGCTGCGCAGAGTGCAACACTCACAGGATCGAGGGCTTGTTCTATGTGCTGGAGTTTGTGCATTCGATCCCTCTCTTGGGGTTGGATGGTGAGAGATTTTGATTTGGTACCTAGTGGAGTGGGCTAGACTCATGGAGATTGTCGTAGTCCGGAGTGAAGTTCAGTGGGAGCTCTTAGACATCAAGGGTATTCGAGGCCCATGTTGGCATTGGGATCCAGGGGGGGCTTCCTATCCGATATCAGACATGTGGGATGACTATGGCATTGATGAGGTAGTCAACCCAGTGCCTGAGTGCATGCATTCCTTAGGGGAGTTCTAGTCGGTGCTAGTGGCCTGGTGGTTTGTGACCATACTCCATTGGTTGTTTTGGCATGTTGGTTGCGCATGGGAGCATAAGATGATTAGCATTTTTTGGCAGGAGCTGGTTGGAGGAGGTGGCATGGGTAGGCCATCTTGCTGGATGGTGTATGGAGATGATGTTCTCCCATTGAGGTTTAAGACTGAGGGGTCACAGAGGATCAACGCAACAGAGATATCCCCTCTAGCAGGAGTGGAGTTAGGGTGCTCAAGTCTACTAGGATGGACGAGGGGACATGACGCATGTCATGGTGGGGTCACTAGAAGAGTGGCAAACACTGTGGCACATGCAAGATACCATATGTTACATGGTGGTATGACAGTAGGCAGTGGTACACAAGATTGCATAGAGTGAGGTTGTAGCGTCCAATGTCATTAGAGGAAATTTCAGCCTAAAAGTGGCCTCCTAAGGAAAAATAATAAAATAATAGTTAAAATAATAAAATAAGAGTTATGCATTATGGAGAGAAAAGAAGAAAATTATTTTTTTAATTGTATTTTTGGCTTATCTCCTTATAGGTTCACTCAAATTTCAAGTGTAGATATTTGTTGGATGCGGAATTAAATTCCACATCCAACGAGTATCCATTTTGCACACTTTTGAGAAGACTAACAACAACAATTTTTTTAAATTTTGGGTTGCAGGGATGCCCAGTCAGCAGTCCGCACTGTTGATTGGACCATGACATGGCAAGGGGATTGGTTCTCCATCGACCAATGGCTGGTCAACACTTGGCAGAGTCCTATTTGTTCAAATATGGTTGAATTTCATTGGTTTGAGATTTGTTGAGGTGGCCCAATCAGTGGTTGCCACGTGGCCTCCTCATGGCCGACCAACATTTGTTAAGGGCCAGAGCTAGCCTCTCGAGGTTCGAGCACGAGACCTCCAACCAAGCAACAAAGACCTTCGATCAAGTCTTCTACAATGTTTCTTAATCCTTATAGTTTCAATGCACTATTTAAAGTTTTTGAATTGCATTTGGGAGATGGGGACTGGGATTAACCCCAACTCGGTCCACGAACCAGGGTCAAGGGCCAACCCCGGTCCGAGACATTATAATAAACCCATATACCAAAGTATTGCAAACATAATAATCGTCAGAGAAAACCATACATACACCACCAAACCTTATGTTATAATCCATATGTAAGGTCCAAAGCGATGGAGTATTAACGTTGGGTTAACAGTTATGATGACGGTTTAAAATTTAGAACAAGTGTTCACATATGCAATGGTTAACTGTTTGATGCCATAGTTTAGGAGCGGAGTGGAACACCGTTAGCGCGGTTCCAAAACTCCAGCATCGAAGGTTAGTAGGAGTACTGACCACATGCAACAAGATCTCCATAGTTGTTGCCAGGATTAACCGAAGGCGGGGAGCAGAACTTGCCTTGGGCAGGGTTCCTGCAACCCCTAACCACAAGGCTTCAACCCAAAGTTCAAACTGTGATTTGAGTTACTCTAAAGGGAAAATGGCCAACGGTTTCGAGATCAATGATCATGAATGCGCAACATGTTGCCTTTTTAGTTGGATATAGGCTGACATATGTAATTTAACCATTCAACATTTTGCACCCGGTGCAGTGGAAATCTTGTTGGCGCGATGCAAATTTGTTGCCCCACGTGGCTGCAAAAGGCGGAATTTGTAGAACAATTTGCAGGAAAGTGCGAATTGTAGGACAATTAGTAGAAAATTTCATTAGAGCATAACTCATTCAGTTTTTGGTCCTTTTTGGAGCAGAAAGAGCCCAACTAGGGGTTTTTGACTATTATGGAGCCATTGGAGACATTGTTTTGGCATTTAGAGCACTGCAACTTGATGACAACACATTTTTTTGAGCATAATGTAAGAGACCCAACCATTGGACGTTGGACTATGAGATGTAGCCTAGGAGGGGTGAACTCCTTTATCATTTGTTGTTTTTTGTATGCTGTTATGGTACTCATGTCTTCTTTATTTTATGCAAAATTGAGTTTTAAAGCATGTTAATGTGTCAATGAAATTGGCTTAAGTGTTTGAAAAACCTTAATCTTTTCACTTGAAAAATTTGACATAAATACTCAAGCTTTTATATACAGATCACATGATGTGGCGAAGCGGGCTCTTGGAGCATTGCCTCCAGGGAGATTTATGGATAGGGACAACAAGTGTACCATTGGACACAACTCACCTAGGATCGATGAGGACATTGTTGAGCATATGGGGACACCATGTTTAGTGGAGGCAAGGCCTCAAGGGGGTTATCATCAGAATCGAGGTGGAGAGAGGGTCATCTATAGGATCACTCTTGAGCATTATGGCAGACTCTTGATCATACTCTTTGGGACATACCCACCCATCATCCTCTAGTGCTGCTTATAGTCGTAGGGGGTTTGGATGTTGCCCTTTGACACTCCATTCAGGTAGCAGGGCATGAGAGGGTCACCCTAGGCAGTCAGATGAGACACCACATGTCATGGTCTGAGATGAGACTCTCCAGTTGAGACACTTGGTAGGTGCACGAGTTGACGGTTACATGCTTAAGGATGGCATGGTTGATAGTCGAGGTAGCATATGTTCCACCCCTAGGCTCACACTTGGGAAGGTGACCGAGAGGGAGTTACATGGTGCTTTTTCAGCTGGACAGACCGAGGCGTTAGGTGAGCATGAAGTGCAGAGGAGGGTAGTCCTTGTTGGCAGGTTGATGCCTAGGCTTCTAGTGGTACCCGGACACATCATCAGGCGCTGGGATAGCAGATCTCGTTGTGTAATTTTGCAGGCACAAAGCAATTGGATATTCATGGCACAGGTTCTTGATGCTCGACGCCTACCTATTGGATACCTATAGGAAACAAAGACGGGGCACATAGGGGTCATAGCAACTAACAACATATCACAACAACATAACAACATATCACAACAACAGACAAAGATGATTGGGGGTTGTGGACCTCCAGTATGATTATGGGATCCAGGGATCTAGTGGATTGGTAGGATACTCCATTCCTCAATGAGAATGGTCGAGATAACAGACAGATTGGTTCATTCACAGGCAGACACATGGGGGATCACCGAAGCCCTCACCATAGGACATGGCATATTGTTGCTCAGGATTGGGGCTAGCCATGGAGTGATAGGTGCTGGCACTGTTGAGTCGCTTTGGCAGGGTTGGCCTAGCCTCGATCATTGCATAGATTATGGCCGATAGTTATGGGAGAGGAGGCTCTGGTACGAGCATGCTAGGCAGTCAGTCATGACCAGAGTGTCACAATGTCAACATGATAGGTTCCTTCTGCGACGACCAATGGATTCTGGCATAATGGGGCTAAGCAGTTCAACTCCCTGTAGAGGTGAGCTGGTTTTTACATGGGAGGGTCATCCAGATCTTCCATTTTGTTTTAGTGATTCGTTGAAGGTGTGGGGAACTTCACCGGTGTGGCAGGGTGATCAACAAGAGGAGATTAGGGGAGGCCCAGGTAAACGAGGGTTCAATCCCACCAGATGGACTACTCAGTAGGGAAATTTCATGGGGAGTTGGAAAGAGTCCTACATTATCATGAAGCTCTACTTATTGCTAGTATGCAAAGGGCTTTTGGCACTTGTATTTGGTTGGATAACAAGTGGAGCAAGGTGTGCTTCACATTGATTAGGATGGCTTGGGATCCTCGTATCGAGAGATTCCTTCATGTCAAGATAGTGTTGAGATTGGAGATGAATCAATGGTACATTTTGGACCCTAGTATTATTGGTGGTTACAGTGGTGATCAACAGTCAAAGATGACACTTTTTTCGACATTGCTTGAGGACAAACAATTTTTGGCGGAGAGGACTGTAATGTCCCCAATTAATAATTTTGCCAAGGGAAATCCTCAATTTTGCAATTTTGGCAAATAATAAATAGTTTTAGTTAAATAAAATTAAGAGAAATAAGTCGTGGAGGTATTAAATAAATTTTGGAGAAAAGACAATGATTGAGACTTAGGAAAAGAAGAAAAATTAAAGTGAGCTTATGTTGAGGAGGTTACCAAAAGGAAAATCGAACCATGGGAAGAATCAAACCATGGTATCAAAGCATAGTGTGAGACAAATCGAACCATGGTATGAGGAAGAGAAAACAACAATAAAAGGAAGACTAGAGCCTTATTTTGATGATTCTATTTTGGCATTTCATTTCAGAATTGGAGAGTTTGCTTGAGCTTCTTAGCCAAGTCAACAAGTGTTGTTTAGCACAAGGAATATCCAAGCGGAATTCCACCCTCATTTGAGAGAACTTCGAGTGTCTCCCTAGTGAGGTAATTTGGGGAGTCCAATTCAGTTGTTCCACAAAGCTTTATGGCAGGTATTCACTCTATTTGCCGCTCCTTCGACATAGATGCAGTTCTAGTTGTTCATTGAAGGATCAACTATTGTGGGTTGGATTGCTAGCTATTTTGTAGGGGTTGAGTAGTAGTGTTTTTCCAAGCATTGGAGCTGATTATGGCCGGAAGTTTGAGGAAGAAATTTTGGAGGAGTTTCCCTTCAGGGAAAGTGTGCATTCTTAGAGCAGTTTGATTTATGCAGCTCACTAGTAGATTGTGAGGGGCTACATGTGGATTTTAGGGTTTCAGTGACTGGTGTATTCAACCCAAGAATTTTCTGGGTTTTGTTGTGGTTAAAATTTCAGAATTTTCTAGGCGATATTTGGGTTTGAAATCGTTATTGTTATAGCAGGGCAAATAACTGGTTTAACTGAGATTTTCACACTACTTGAGAATTTTGGGTCATTTGGAATTAGCTCAAAATATTTCTGGGTTTTTTTGGTTGGGGTGTGAAGAGTCTCTCTCTAATTTTTCAGAATTTTTGGAGCAGTTTTGAGGGGTCATTTCGCAGTTCCTAGGGCTAGCGCATAAGACAGATACTGAGCACACACGGGAGTGAGAAACTCATCCATTGGAGCTATTTCTTGTTGGGAGAAATAATAGAAGTGTTGGTGGAGTTGATTGCTTCCTTTCAGGAGTGCGTTGGGTGGATTTTGATGATGTATTGACATACAGTGTGCTTTTGCAGCGATTGGAGGGTGTAGGGCTTTTGGAAGTCGATTTTGGGAGGTCAAAACTAGGCCAAACCATTTCTAGGTTTTGATGGGTTTTGCTTGAGGAACCTAGAAATAATTTTGCAGAATTTTCTGAGTACCAGAAGTGGAGTTTCCAACCATATCTTTGCAGCAGACAATGAAAAATTGCTCGAAACAACGCAAAGCAATATTTGGGCAGTTGATTGCAGCTTCCAAATTGTCATTGCTTCGCTCAAGCTTCGCTTAAAGACAAGCCCAAGTGCATCTCTTCCATATATTTAAAACATTACACTTTATATTGATTTTCCATAAAAACATTTTAATAATATATTTTTATCAAATTACTTTATATTTCTTTCCATGTGTTTGCTATCTAAATATACTTATATTGGAGTTGCATGGACTACCTTCCCCTACATCTATTAACTACCAACTACCAAGTTGGCAACCTATTCATCTTATCTTATATTGGCATCAAAACTGGAAGTTAACAACTTACTCATCTTAGTTTATAGGAAAGAAAGGAAGATGATGTTGATGGATGTACTACTTACTTAATAACTTAGCAACCTTTTCATCTTACTTTATAGGGAAGATGATATTAGCATCAACACTGGAACCAAGTTATTAACCTACTCATCTCGAAAATGATATTGATATAAGCCTCTACATTTTTACATTATGTCATTGTTATTATTTTTTTAATTGTTTAAAATGAATTGAGAACAAAATTAAGATATTATTACTAAGCTAATATCTATAATTTAATTAAATTATTGAATTATTTGGACTTACTGGGTTTTATTTGTTTATTTATATTTCACGAGTTACTTTTAATAAGTTAAATTAAAATAAAATAATTTTGAAATATTACCACAATTATTAGTAAGTTATATTAAAATAAAATAATTTTGAAATATTACCACTCAGGTTGAGAAAAAATGCGTTACAAATAATTTTATATTAAATGATTTATGAGATACGAAGAATTTTGTAAGGAAATTTGGGTGAAACATTTTTTATATTATATTTTTGGTAAGTTTATAAATTGAAAAGATTAGATAAAATTATTTCATGTTAAATTTACAAATATATTTTATTTTTGGGAAGAAAATTGGATTGAAATATGTTTAAAAATTGGATTGAAATATGTTTAAGTTTATAAGTTGATGATATTTGATAAATTTATTTTATGTTAAATGTTTTAAAAAAATTGAGAAATATGTTTTTTTATAAGTTTATTTTGTGTTATTTTTTTTTTTAAAATAAAAGGAAAAAAATTGGATTGAGATAAGTTTATATATTAAATTTTATAAAAAATATTAACTTAGATTGAGATAAGTTTACATATTAAATTTTATAAAAAAATTTAATGAATCTGTTTTATCGTGATAAATTAATTTTTATTAGTTTTTCAAATAGAATTTGATTAATTTATTTTATATTAATCGTGATAAATTAATTTTTATTAGATGTTTATAAGAAAATTTCGGTGAAAATCACATAAAAGAAATTTTTGTCCACGCTTTTCGAACCAGCAAGTGTGGTTCATCATCGGGACAAGATGAGAAATCTGATGAAGAAACCAAATTAAATAGAAAGCTTTTCAAATAGAATTTGATTAATCTATTTTATATTAAATGTTTTAATGAAATTTAAAATTAAATTCAACATTTTATGATAAAATGTTTTAATGAAATTTAAAATTAAATTCACTCTTTTATGGTGTGGTTAATTAATTAAATTACATTATATAAAATTATTGTTAATTTTACATTTTAAGAAATAAATAATTACAATATATTGATAATAAAATATTTTTTTTATTGATATTTATAATATATTGATGATTATTTTTTAATTAAATTTTTATTGATTAAATTATATTATTTTTTTAATAAAAGTATTATGAATTTTTTGTATTTTAATAAATTATTAGATATAATATATGAAAGACCAAATGAAATTATAGTGGTTAAATTGAAATTGTTTAAACATAAATGTTTTTTTGGTAATATATATATATATATATATATATATATATATATATATATATATATATATAATTGGATCAATTTTTTAGGTTGATTTTTATTATTATCATTATAACTTGGGATTTTATAATTTACATAATATTTCATATCATTTCCAATTTAATTGACTTTTAAGGCTATATACATGTGTGTGTAAGTTAATGTATTTCTTAAAAAATGCATGCAAATAAGATACATCTGTCCATCACTCTACTTAGTAATGACACTATGTTGGTGGGGTCTCAATCTACCCAGTGAGAAATCATATAGTTTTGGCCACCTATCTATTGAGTAATTTGAACAAAATTGTAACAATTGTAACAGTCCTAACATAATTAAAGCATTATCTATTGTATTGTAAAACAAAAGAAAAAAATTGTAAACTATAATACTAAAAATTAATATCTAGAGGAATTGAACGTGGCTGAGTCTTTAACACTGGATCCTGAAGGAGCAAGTTCACATTGAAGACGATATTCGATATGGGCCAATTGCACGCCTACTTTTTCAACGTTGAACTCATTTGACATAATCTAGACTGGAAAAAATATTATATCGTTCCTCTTGTTTGTCCTTTAACACCCTGCTAAGCAGGGTCTTCATCTACCAATACAAAGATAGGGCTTGGAAGTATTACTTCCTTCTTCCCTTGGTGTGTCTCGGGTTAGGAATCCATGTGGAAATCTCCTCTAGAATTTAAGAATCTAAAAAGGTTTCTCTGTATCTTACTGCAGTGGCTTCCAATTAACTAATCCCATTTCAAGGTTCAAGGGGAACAACCGAGTGATAGTTATCAATAGCCTCATGGGCCTGCTACTGGGCTTGGTTACAACCTATAGAAAATGTAACAACGAAATTCAAACTGATCTTGTAATGTACTAAAACAAGATACCGAATCCTTCTACAATTTGCGGAAACAAAACACGATCACACAATCACATAACAAGTAAGAGAAAGAGACAATCAATCACACAACACAAGATGTATTTGGGGGAAAGCACACTGCCTAAAACCTCACTATCTGTATATTGTATAAAGTGAAGATCATGAAACAATACAATGATTTTCTCTCTCAGAGAAATTCTTGCACTCTGCCAACTGTCTCATTTTGATCTAGGAAAAATATGCCAAATACTTAGCTAATTATTAGCGTCCGCTCAACCTGCCTTTATCACGTATTCCTTGAGGAAATAAATCCCTATTAAATAGGAAAATCCTTCTAATTTATTGCGCAATGCTTCCTTGGTCTCCACATGAATCTATAACTAACCTGTAAAATTTTCTAATTATACAACTGATAGTTATCATCCCTTTAACCTCATTCTCAACTTGGCCTTCCTTAGAACTGACACAAAACAACTATTTATATCAAATTATCAGTTAACTGATTGATCACTACTTATGAATTAAATCATATTTAATTCACTTGACCTCTCATTAGCTCATCACTTAGTTAGAACTAGTTAAACTGATTTTAACTCAATTTCTTAAGTTAACTAATTACAACTCACAAATAACTGTAACTGGACCCCTTAAATCATGGGATAACTCTACATACCTACTCTTTGACCCTCAACTTGATTTTCCTAAGCTAACTCAGTCATTTTGACTTAGTTAACTAATATAAGATGTTATGAGATGAAATTAAAACTTCTCTTCCAATTTAATTAAGGGAAAATTAAATCAGAAGCCCCCTTGGGGTGCCATTTCAACACTCCCTCTCAACAAGAAAGGGATTGTATGCTACCCCAATCCTGCCGCTGTGGAATTCGAATTTGCTTCTTGTGAGCACCTTCATCAAGATGTCTGCATCCTACTCCTCAGTGGGAATGTAATATAATGACATAATCCACCTCTAAACACAATCTATGACATGCTGATACCAAATATCAATATGCTTGGACCTGTCATGGAATTTTGGATTAATCGAGAGTTTGATGCAACTCTGGTTATCACAATGTATCATCGTCAAATCCATCTATTGAACAAAAAAACCAAGTATCTTCCTCATCCATATGGCCTCGCATGCTGCCTGAATGGCCCCATGTACTTTTCCTTTGCTGAACTGAGTGCAACCGATATCTGTTTCCTGCTGTACCAAGAAACTGATGCTTCTCTTATGCTGAAGATGCTTCCCGATGTGTTCTTATGGTCAGATGTTGATCTTATGCATTGGTGAAACCTTGGAGCTTCACTCCCTCTATCTGTCTGTACCATAATCCATACTTTGTAGTGCCTCCGATATATCTCAACACATGCTTCCTCGCCTTCCAAAAGAGCTTGGTCGTCTTAACCATAGCTTGGCTCATTTGGTTAACTGCGTAGCATATTTCGGGTCATATGTTCACCAAATACATGAGTGAACCCACAAGCTGCTTGTAAACAATATCATCCACTACTTCTCTCGAAGTAGCATCCTCATTCCTCCAGTTTCCTGCAAGATGAGTCTCCATGGGTTTGCTGCCCTCCATGTGGAACTTCCTCAGAATCTCCTTGGCATACTTTCCCTGAGATATAGATATCTCCCCATCTCTTTTCCATATTTCCAATCCAAGGAAATAGTGCAAAAGCCCCATGAACTTCATCTCAAATTCTCTTACAATATAATCTTTGCAAGACTTTATGATCTTCTCATCACCTGTCAATATCATATCATCGAAATAAAATACAATAATTAAAAGCTTACCATCAACCACAATATGCTATAGGTTCACATTCAGTTCACTCTTGGTGAAGCCCAACCTGGTGAAATAGCTGTCAATCCTGGTGTACCAAGCACGAGGTGCTTGCTTCATCCCATACAATTCTCTCTTGATTCTGCACACATGCGACTCACTATATAAGGTCTCAAAACATTTCGGCTGCTCAATTTACACTTCTTCCTCAATAACTCCATTGAGAAAGGTTGTCTTTACATCCATCTAATGTATCTTCCATCCCATCTGCGCTGAGAGTGCAAGGATGGATTTAATAGATGAGTACCTTACGACTGGTGAAAAAGTCTCATCATAGTCAATCCCATCCACTTGAGAGAACTGTTTGGCCACAAATCTAGCCTTGTGTTTCTCCACACTCCCATCTGCTGCCTGCTTCACCTTGTAGACCCACCTAGATCCTACAACTAACTTCGCCACTGGTCCTGGGAAAACTTCCCATGCACTGTTTATGATGATGGAGTCATAATCCTCAACCATGGCATCAAGCCACACTGGTTGCTGCACTACTTCTTTGAAAGAGGACGTTTCTATCTCAATAACTTCGCTCATAAGAGCCATGTATCCAGTGTATTGCTCTGGGGACCTTATCTGCCTACAATGTGATGTGGGTGCTCCCACATTAACTCTCGCATCCAACAATAATTTGTCAGCCTCTCTGGTTTGATTCGTTCCATCTCTGGTAGATGGATCTGCATGAGTGGTTTCTACCACTCTCTATTTGTTTTCTTGTGGCTGCTCCACATCCCGAGGCTCATCCTTTGGAGCTAAGAGCTCCTCAACTGCATGCAACTCGAGCTCCCTCTCAAGGGACAATCGCATGGCTTTGTCTTCATCGAATTTCATATCTATTTTTACCACTGTCATCCTGTGTGCTAGAAAGTACACCCGATAGTTGTGAGGTGTATAAGTGTACCCCAAAAATATACCCAACTTTGCTGTTGGCTCTAGCTTCTTCTTGGCATATTTGGTCACATGGAAATAAATATATGAACCAAAAATTTTAAAATATGACACATTTGGTCTCTTACCTAAAAAATCATCCTCTGGTGTACTCACCCCAAGTATCTAATGAGGACTTATGTTCTGCACAAATACTGTTGTATTGCATGCTTCCGCCCATAGATGAAATAGTAGGCCCTAATCATGCAACATAGCTTGTGCTGCTCCCACAATAGTTCTGTTATTTCTGTCTGTAACCCCATTCTGATGTGGGTTATGAGGTGCATTCAATTCTCTTCGAACTCCTTTTGAGGCATAGAAGTTCTTGAATTCGTTATAGATGTATTCTCCACCATTTTCGCTCCTCAGATCCTTCACCTTTTTCCCAGTATATTTCTCAACAAGTGCCTTGAACTCACAAAACTTGGAGAACATCTGATCTTTCTTCTGCATGAATAAAGTCCAACACTTTCTTGAAAAATCATCAACAAAAATCAAATAATACATGTGCTTTGCTGTGGAAGCTATCGAGAACAGTCCACACACGTATGAGTGAAATCTCTCAAGGATCGCCTTGGCTCGAATTTCCTTATCGTGAAAGGTGGATTTGGTATACTTCCCTAATGTACACCCTTTGCATATGTATCTCTACGCAAGTGCACCCTTTGGAAGTCTTGTAGAAATATGCTGTCTGATCCTCAAAGCGTTGTGGTGTAGATGGCCCAACCTCCTGTGGCATAACTCACTGATGTCTTGGCTTTCCACCTTCTCTGCTTTACTGTTCAGTGCTGCGAAATCCTTTACATCCAGTTTATAGAGATTCTTTACTTGAACGCCAATCTTTTTCACCTGTCCCATGTATTTGTGACAAAGGAACACCTTCCCTTCACTGAAGATCACATCATAGCCACGATATTCCAACATAGCAACAAAAACCAAATTCTTATTTAAAACATCACTAGTACATATGGTCAATTTTCTGACAGTTTTGAAGTATTGTTGGAAAGTTCCCAATTTTTTCTAAAATTTTTTAATCCCGCCAAAAAGCGTTGCTCTTGCGACACTACCTTACAAACATTGGAATAGCGACAAAACCTTAAAAATGTCACAATAGCGACGTCGTCACTACTGAAACTGTCGGAATAGCGACGAAATCTTCAAAACGTCAGAATAGTGACGTCGTCACTACCCAAAGCATCGGAATAGCGACGAAATATTCAAAGCGTCGGAATTGCGATGAACTCTTGAAACCATCGGAATAGCGATGAAATGTTCAAAATGTCAGAATTGCGATGAAATTTTCAAAATGTCGGGTCAAGTCATGCCGTTCGAGGGTTAGGTCAGGTCGCGTCAGGTCGAGTTGTGTCATGCCAGGTTGTGTCAGGTTGGGTCAGTTCGGGTCGTGTCAGGTCGGGTCATGTGAGGTTGAGTCGTGTGAGGGCGCTCAAGGAAACACATTCGGGCAGGTCGGGTCAGGTCAGGTCGTCATGTGAGGGCACCCAAGGAAATGCATTCAGGCGTGTCGGGTAGGGTCGGGTCGTGCTGTGTGAGGACGCCCGAGGAAACGCGTTCGGGCGGGCCGGGTCGAGTCAGGTCGTGTGAGGGCGCCCAATGAAACGCGTTCGGGCAGGCCGGATCGTGTGAGGGAACCTAAGGAAACACGTTCGGGCGGGTCAGGTCGGGTCGGGTCGGGTCGGGTCGTGTCATGTGAGGATGCTCAGGAAAACATGTTCAGGTGGGTAGGGTCGGGCTGTGCCATATGAGGGTGCCTAAGGAAACACGTTCAGGAGGGTCAGGTCATGTGAGGGTGCCTAAGGAAACGCGTTCGGGTGGGTCAGGTCATTTGAGGGCACCCAAGGAAACACATTCGGGCAGGCGGGGTTGGTTTAGGTCGGGTCGTGTGAGGGCACCCAAGGAAACGCGTACGTGCGAGTTAGGTTGGGTCATGTGAGGGTAGCTAAGGAAATGCGTTTGGGAGGGTTAGGTCGAGTCGTGCCATGTGAGGGCGCCCAAGGAAATGCGTTCGGGCAGGGCGGGTCGAGGCGGGTCGGGTCGGGTCGGGTCGGGTCGTGTGAGGGTGGACGTATAAAAAATGCTAAGTTGTGACCACCCATCTTCCTTGTGCATGTTTGTGCGATCTGTTTTCTGTTTGCTCCCTCGTGCCTTTGTTCGGGTGGGTCGGGTCGTGCCGTGTGAGGGCGCCACAAAAAACACATTCGGGTCAGATCACGTGAGGGAGGCCGTATAAAAAATGCTAAGTTGTGACTGCCCGTGTGCCTTGTGCACGCTCATGTGACCCGTTTTTCGTTTTCCCCCTTGTGCTTTAGACGTTCGGGCGGGTTAGGTCGTGTGATGGCACCCAAGGAAATGTGTTCGGGTGGGTTGGGTTGGGTTCGGTCAGGTCGTGCCGTGTGAGGCCGCCCAATAAAATGCGTTCGTGCGAGTTTGGTCGAGTCGTGTGAGGGTGCCCAAGGAAACACGTTCGTGCGGGTCAGGTTAGGTCATGTGAGGGAACCTAAGGAAACACGTTCGAGCGGGTCAGGTCAGGTCGTTCCATGTGAGGGAAGCCAAGGAAACACGTTCAGGCAGGTCAGGGCGTGTCAGGTCGGGTCGTGTGAGGGCGCCCAGGGAAACACGCTCGGGCAGGTCGAGTCGGGTCGTGTGAGGGTATCTAGGGAAACGCGTTCGGGCGGGTTGGGTCAGGTGGGGTGGGTCGGGTTGTGTGAGGGTTGCCGTATAAAAAATTCTAAGTTGTGATCGCTCATGTGCCTTGTGCATGTTTGTGCGATCTATTTTCTGTTTGTTCCCTCGTGCCTTTGTTCGGGCAGGTTAGGTCATGCCGTGTGAGGGTGCCACAGGAAACATGTTCGGTTTGGATCGTGTGAGAGAGGCTGTATAAAAAATTCTAAGTTGTGACCACCTCTGTGCCCTGTGCACGTTCGTGCGACCCGTTTGCCATTTTCTCCCCTGTGCCTTTGACGTTAGGGCGTGTCAGGTCGTGTGATGGCGCCCAAGGAAACATGTTTGGTTCGGGTCGGGTCAAGTCATGCTGTACTGTGAGGGTGCCCAAGGAAACACGTTCAGGTGGGTTGGGTTGGGTCGAGTCATGTGAGGGCGCCCAAGGAACCATCTAGGTCAGGTCATGTCGGGTCGTGTGAGGGTGCCCAAGGAAACACGTTTGGGCGAGTCAGGAAGAAGACCCCTCCAACATTTCAGAACAAAGTATGAACAAAATGAACCGTTACTTAGACTGCATTGTAAGCCAATAAACCAAATTTATCAATGCAAGGATCTACAATCCCAGTTTTGCGTAGTCTACTCCATCTAACATTATAAGCATACTGGCCATTTACAAATGGAGTATGTTGACATAAATTGAAGATTCCTTGATGTGAGTTCACGGTATGGAAATTTAGTACAACAATAATGGGAATATAACAGACTCAAGGTCAGCTCTGTAATGACATATTTTAATTTCTTACTTGATCAATTGATGACAAGTTTTTGTGGTGCATCAATTGATTTTTTTCTTTTTCTTTTAAATAAAATTTTCCTAATTGGTATCTTGAGGACTCCTCTAAAGCTACTCTACAGGTTGGTGGTTAGAAGGCTCCAAGATTATTATTCTATCTGCTTTGTAAATGATAATCACTCTTTTGTGGGCTAGCTTCTTATGGGCACCTCATAGCCCTCTCACTTTGTCGGAACCATAATTTTCATGGGTGAACTATATTTGAGCCTCCCTATTGTTCTAAGGCTACATTTCATAGTCATACTTCTTTTTCCCTCTATCCCCAAATATTCCTTTTGAGAGTTTTCCACAATTAGTCTTAATTTTTAATCCATATATTTTTACCTTCCACTTTGTGTTCAGTTCCCTCCACTTTTCTTGATGAAATACTTGCCTCAAATACAACTTTGGAATCCTATATCCAATGGGTTTTGTCTATTAGGAAAGGTATTTTAGAAAATTCTTCCAAATAATTAAGGTTTTTAATGAATTTAGAGTTTTCCATGGAGCTTGAATCCTTAGCCACAATTCCCAACCCCTAACCCATTTAAGCCCCTAAACCTCTAAACCCCTAAACCCTAAACTTATAAACCCTTAACCCCTAACCCATTTAACCCCCTAAACCCCTAAAACCACAACCCATTTAACCCCTAAACTCTAACCCCATTAACCCCTAACCCCTAACCCCTATAAGTGTCCTCCATCATCAATGTCTGCAAAATTCATGATCTCGGTCCAACGTGTGCATCAAGTTATTCCTCTATCATTGACGCAAATGCAACATCCTCTTCTTCACATGTCTCGGTTTCTTCTTCATTGCAATCTATAGCTCCATCCCGCTCCATTGTCCAACCAAGTCGAAGAAGCTCTACTTCAACATTCTCCTCTAAGAATTCAAGTTCAACACAAATCCGTGGGTTCTCTTCTTTCATACGTCTAAAACTGTACAAGGTCTAAAAAATCCTCCCTTAACATTCTTCCCAACTTGCCATGTCTTGTTATGCAGCTTCGACCCTGACTAATGTCTTGCCCATGCCAATGTCTCACTGATACGAACCAATATAATGTCCAAGCTTCGATAACAAATGCAACCTTGTCATTGTATTTGGGTCGGGTCGGGTTGGGTAGTGTGAGGGCGCCCAAGGAAACACGTTCGTCTAGGTCGGGTCAGGTCTTGTTGTGTGAGGGCAAGGAAACATGTTCGGGCGGGTAGGGTCGAGTCGTGTCATGTGAGGGCGCCCAACGAAATGCGTTCGTGCGGGTTGCGGGGTCAAGTTGTGTGAGGGTGGCTGTATAAAAAATTCTAAGTTGTGACCACCCGTGTGCATTGTGCACATTCGTGTGACCCACTTTCCATTTGCTCCCTTGTGCCTTTGTTTGAGCGGGTCAGGTCGTGTCATGTGAGGGAACCTAAGGAAACACGTTCGGGTCGGGTCATGTGAGGGAGGTCGTATAAAAAATGCTAAGTTGTGACCACCCTTGTGCCTTGTGGCGCACTTTCATGCGACCCATTTTCCTTTTGCTCCCTTGTGCCTTTGTTTGGGTGGGTCGGGTAGGGTCGTGTGAGGGCGCCCAAGGAGAAACGTTGGGGCTGGGTTAGGTTGGGTAATGCCGTGTGAGAGCACCCAACGAAGCATGTTTGTGTCGGGTCGTGTGAGGGAGGCTGTATCAAAAATTCTAAGTTGTGACCACTTGTGTGTCTTGTGCACGTTCGTGTGACTCATTTTTCGTTTGCTACCTTGTGCCTTTGTTTGGGTAGGTCAAGTCATGTGAAGGCACCCAAGGAAATGCGTTCGGGTCAGGTTGGGTTGTGCCGTGTGAGGGTGCCCAAGGAAGCGCATTTGGGTCGGGTCGGGTCAGGTCGTGTGAGGGCGTTCGTATAAAAAATGCTAAGCTGTGACTGCCCGTGTGCCTTGTGCACGTTCGTGTGACCCGCTTGCCATTAGCTCCCTTGTGCCTTTTTTCGGGTGCCGGGCCGGGTCGTGCCGTGTGATAGCACGCAAGGAAACGCATTCAGGTCGGGTCAGGTCCGTTGATTTTTGTAGCATCCCGAATTGTTCCAAGTCTCAAACTTTGTAGGGAGGCTTGGACAACAACATTCCAAAGAACCCAACCATAATTTGCGGAAATTCCACTCGGTTCAAGACTTATTAAAATAATTAATTATTTTAATGGAGACCCTAAGTCCAAATTTAGGAAAAGGAAATAATTAAATGGAATTAATACGTCACAGTGAGAATCTTCTAGAAAACATGGATCAAGACAAGATTTAATCTTAGCCATTTATTAATCTTTTAATTTGGGATGTTGGTTCTCCAACATGAATATTATAAAATAAGGCTTGAGGGTCACTTGGAAGATAATCCAGGCACATACTTAGTACTCGAAGGAGATCCATTCTGATGTAGAATTCGATCTCAGTGGGCGAGTTGCAGGGCGAGAAGTTGCAGAAGCAGGAGGAGGTTAGGGGTGATCGAGATCAAGGTCAGAGAGTAGCAGTAGGTGACTGAAGGTAGCTTGAGGTTACAACGCAAAGACCCCACGCAGTCCAGCAATGGGACTGCGTAGAGAATCACAGAGACTGAGGTAGGGGCTTGTAGGGGCTTTTTTGGGTATCAGAAATTTGTCTGAGTAAGCTGGGTATTCAGTCTTAGGTGGTTAAGAATTTATTTGCCGAATATTTTCCCTGTAAAGATATCACTTGCTGAAGAATTAACAAGACCCTCATTTGCTGCACCGGTTTTCCCACATTGGGTTTTTCTAGGGACAATTGTCCAAAAATAACTGTGTACAGGTGATTGATTTTTGTGCTTATGTTCTCTACTATTTTTTTCTCTGCATATATAATTGTGAATGTTGCAGTAGTATTTATTTCGATATTTTCGGAATATTTCTGAATAATAACTTATTGAAATAATAAGTAGGAGAAATAAATCTATCACTACAACTATTTGTAATTTTCACAGGGTAGGGTTGTGTGAGGGTGACCGTATCAAAAATTCTAATTTGTGACCTCCCATGTGCCTTGTGCGCATTCGTGCGACCTGTTTTCCATTTGCTCCTTTGTGCATTCATTCGGGCAGGTCGGGTCATGCCGTGTGAGGGCGCCCAAGGAAATGCGTTCGGTTCAGGTCGTGTAAGGCCCACGAGTCGAGGATGATGATCGAGGTGCGCGGTATAGCGTTCGGTGGACATGCGATGAATGATGGTCGGCAAAGCGACGAAAAGTACTACGCGTAGTTGGATGGACACTCCGGTGGACAAAAATGACGAAACACGATATTTGGCTATGATGCGACGATACCTTGGTGGCCGTGTGATGAAAGGAGCAACGAGAAAGTGACATGAAAAATCGGCTAAGTGTTGGAAATCGTTGGTGGCGAACCAACATTTATACGTCACTTGGTAGCCATGGCCGAATTATGTAAGTAGGCCAACGTATTAAAAGTGGCAGGCCAATGTGATGTGAGGAGAAGTGGTGAAGTAGCTCATGGGCAAGCCCCCACCCACGTTCAACAAACCAAGCGTATATATACATAACGTGAAGGTTGGAATTGGACATTAAGGAAGCAAGGGAATACATATAAAGAGTGTCTACGCATCAAAGCAAGACCTCAACATCTTGTCATTCAGGGAATTTTGAGGTCTAAAATGGGCCTCCTAAGAAAAATGTATAACCAAAATAAAATTTATGAGAACCAATAGGCTTCAATATGATGATGTCAATCATGGGGGATGATTCACCATTTTTGGAGTAAAAAATTAAAAAGATTAAAAAATAACAAAAAAAAACTACTTTTTAAACTCGTATTTTCAACTTATCTCCTTAAGGATTTACTCAAATTTCGAGTGGGAGTACTCATTGGATGCAAAATTTAATTCCTGATCCAAGGAGTACCCATGTTGCATACTTTTGATGGAACCTGCTACATGAAAAATGAGAAATACATGAAAAACGTGATTGCAATCACATTTTTCATGTATTTCTCATTGGCACTCCTTGGATGGGTAATTAAATTTTGCATCCAAAGAATATTCGTGCTCAAAAATTGAGTAAAACCTTAGGGACATAAGTTCAAAATACGAGTTGAAAAAGTAGTTTTTTCTATTTTCCCACTAAAATTTGATGATGTAATCAAATCTTATTTTATTATTTCCACTATTATTTTATAATTTCCTTAGGAAGCCCATTTTAGACCTCAAAATTCCCCTAATGTGATGTGATCTCCTCCCTTGGCGAACAAATATTGAGACCGCAACAAGGACGTGCAAGGTGTTGGGTCGAGTCGGGTCAGTCGCATGCAGAACAGTGCCGCAGGGCGTCCGCAGTGCAAGGTCGAGTCGGGTTCGTTCAGGGAGTCGTTCAAAACAGTGTTTGATGGCATGACAAGGCACGCCTGCATTCAGACAGCACGACAAGTCACGATAACGTTTAGGCAGGGTTGCGTCGAGTCGAGCATGACCCGAACACGTTCTGGAAATGCGTGCAGCCTGTGACCCTGGTGACCCACGTTGAGAAACATGTTTAGGGTGCCGAGGGCGTCCAGTCATCCAATGACCCAAGTGAACAATATTTGCGTGCAGACTTCAGAAACATGTTCTATGATATTCTAAAGGGGATTGAGGTGTTCCTTTGGCTTGTTTGGACTATTGGGAAGCCATTAAGGCTAGACCAAAGGATAAGAACATTTGACAAGAAGCACAAGTGGTTTGTGCAAGCTTGGTTGTATAATTATTGTATATTGTACACACTTATTGAAACATAATATCAGGAAGACTTATAATCAGGGAGTTTCTTCTCCCTTGAATGTTATGGGCTTCATGTGGACATGGTATTGATGTTTATGCTGTTTTAATTCCACACAAGAACACTTTGACAGATTAAATAAAATGGTGTTGAGTAAGGCGTAGTCTAATTGTGAAGTATTTGAAAAAAGAAAAACAAGGTAGTGCCACACCCGTTTATAGAGTGGTTGGAATACTACCGAGGTATAGGGGCGTGATAGGTGGTATCAAAGCCATTGATACGAATGGAATGAAAATCTGATCCCACTGCTGTTGCACATCAGTTGGTATCAGAGCTACCATTTTGGGGATTTTTATCATTGAAGAAAGCAAGGACAAAGTTGTAGGGTTGTAGATAGTGTTGAAGCTGAACTTGTATTATTGGGTTTCTTTTGAGACCTTGGCTGAAGCAAGAAATTTTTTAGGGCTAAAGATACAAAATAAGACATGCCAACTTGGGAATAATTCCAGGAGAAGACTTGTGAGGCCTTACGTTGGATAGGGAAAGTTAAAGATAAAATCCCATGGATTCAAGACAAACTTAGAGTCTTGGAAAAGGTATTGGTGGTATCTTGGAAGAAGGCGAAAAGGATGAATGAAGAGGTTGATGAGGCACATAATTCCCTTATGGCCTTGTGCAAGGAAGGGATAACTGACTCAAACCAAGATGAATCCACTCGGATTAGAGAGAAGATGGACTGTTTTGATGAAAGGATGGAATTATGTTATGAGCTGCACGCACGCAGGGATGAGCTTGTAGAACTTGAAAAGAAGAACCAGAGGAGGAGGAGGAAACCTGCTTTGGACAAACCCAAGAATGTAGTTGAAGTGAAGGAAGAAATTGTGGAACAAGTTGGACCCGAACTAAGCACATTACAATCATTGAAGGTTGATTCACACAAAGATGTTACAGATGTGGTAGAAGTCAAGGATGAACTTGATGAATAGGTTGGACCAGGGCCAAGCACATTGCAAGCATCAGTGATGGATGCTTCTCATGGGGATGATGAAGATGCGGAAGTGATAAAAGATGAACTTGTGGAACAAGTTGAATCTAGACCGAGCACATTGCAGACATTGGTGGATGAACCACATGAAGATGTTTCAAAGGTGACTATAGTCAAGGAGGAACATGGTGAGTAGGTGGTACCAGGATTGAACAAATCAAGGAAATTGATGAGGATGGAGGACACTCACTTAGAGAGTCTTCACAAATATGTTACTTGTGTTTTATGGAAGCATACGGAAGATGGACCACATGAGGGAATGAGAAAGAAGATGAATTCTTTGCCACCGCTATGGGGGATCTTTCCTTGGATGCCTATGATGAGACCTTGTACATTGGAGGAACAAGGAGCATTGCTCATTGAAGACCTTGATAGGGAAATTTGTGACCTTACTCTAGATGGTTCAAATGCCCGGGACAAGGGTGGAACTTGATGATATTTGTGATGATAGGGTCATTCTTAGCCACATGGAAATGGCTAGGTGCCCGAAATGACCTATGGAATACCTTGGTGGTAGGGCAAATTGGTGGAGTAGAATTCTTCATGGACTACAACAGAGAGGGAACTCTTGGTGTACCTCTAGTGGGGGAGAAGCCTTGAAGGAAGTAATCATGATGGGATGATGGTAGAGGTGACTGAGAGAATTTCACCTCTACATATACACATGATGATGACGAGAGTTGAGTTGAGTTCACTTGGATGAACACATGGACAACCAATGTCATGGACATGGACTACATGAATATATTTTAGAGATGGACTAATGGATGTTGTGCATTTCTAACAACAAGACATTGGTTGGATGAGCAACCTATGAGCATTCATATGACTTGCAGGGTAGGATAACTTATGATGGAACTCATGGCCAATACAAGTAGGCTTTCCAACGATTTGGATATGATGAGGCATGGGAGTTCATGATGGGTTGCATTCATTGGAGCTCATACTACAGTGGCCTTGCAGTACCTGATTCATAAAGGAGATAAGATCGATATTGGTTTTGATTTTGATGCATTATGGGATGCATACCTTTGAGCACAACTATGGGGTGTGTTTGTGAGGAGCCACTTGATGGAGATGATCAAGTTAGGAAACTTTGGAGCTTGATGGAGATGCAACATGCCTTGGTTGCATACACTTAGGCATGGGGTGAGTCTTCTTGACTTAACCATATTGGATGCATATTGCAGATGAGATGATAATAGTTTCATGGACCTGAATATGGAACATTGTTGAGAGGATGTTCTTGATGGACCTCGAGGAGGACCTTTCACACAAGGGTGATGCTTGGTAGTTGTGCTTTTCTTTTGAACAACACATGGATATTAGCATCATGGGCAGTACATTTTGGGCAGAAATGGCTTGCTAGAGAGACAACATGTTGCAGATGAGATGAGAGCCACTTCATGGACCTGGAAATGGCTTGTCTTACAATTAGATGGGATGGACTCTTGATTGATTTAATGTATGTGACAGAATTCATAAGAAACAAATAATGCATGGCATGAGGATGGAAATTCTGATGATGAGAACATACGGTTGGACCGGCCATCTAACTAGTTCGACTTATGGGGATGCGTAGTGTGTAGAGTTATGCTGGATATATAGAAGCTTTTGTTATGTTGATTTGGTTGAAGTACTTGATGCAGATATTCACATGATATTGACAATATATGATGGGTTGGCACGTCATATGTTGCAGCAACATGTGGCCTTGTTGAGGAGATTGACTTCCCGCGATGGTATAGCACGTGGTGATTGCAACATATGTGTTGATGATCATGGATTTTTGATATATTTACCATGGATATGTTAGACATGAACCTTAATGGTTTATGCGACGATATTGTGCAATGATACATTGTGACTGGAGTTACAACAATAATGGTGGCACTATCGGGGATGATAGTTGTGTTTTAAGACGGGGAGTATGTAAGGCCCACGAGTCGAGGATGATGACCTAGGTGCGTGGTATTGCGTTCGGTGGACATGCAATGAACGATGGTCGGAAAAGCGATGAAAAATACTACGTGTAGTTAGATGGACGCTCCAGCGGACAAAAATGATGAAACGCAATATTTGGCTACGATGCGACGATACCTTGGTGGTCGTGCGACGAAAGGAGCGACGAGAAAGTGACGTGAAAAATTGGCTAAGTGTTGGAAAGCGTTGGTGGTGAACCGACGTTTATAAGTCACTTGGTAGCCATGGCCAAATTATGGAAGTAGGCCGACATATTAAAAGTGGCAGGCCAATGTCATGTGAGGAGAAGTGGTGGGTCGGCTCATGGGAAATCCCCCACCCATGTTTAAAAAACCAATCGTATATATACATAACGTGAAGGTTGGAATTGGACATCAAGGAAGCAATTTAATACATAAAAGGAGTGTCTACGCATCAAAGAAAGACTTCAACATCATGTTGATGCGAGCTCCTCCATTGACAAACAAAGATTGAGGCCGCAGGAAGGAAGTGCAGGGCGTCGGGTCGATTCGGGTCAGCGCGTGCAGAAACACGTTCAGAATAGTGTTTCAGGTAGCCGTAGGGTGTCGGTTTGATTCGGGTCAACCGCGTGCAAAACAACCCCGTAGGGGGTTCGCAGTGTAGGGTCGAGTCAAGTTCGTTTAGGAAGTTGTTCAGAACAGTGTTTGAAGGTGCGACAAGGTGATTTTGCGTTCAGACAATGCGACAAGGCACGACATCGTTCAGGCAGGGTTGGGTTGGTTCGGGCACGACCTGAACGAGTTTAGGAAACACATGTAGCCCGTGACCCTGGTGACCCGCATTTAGAAACACGTTCAGGGTACCGGGGGTGTCCGTTTAACCAGTGACCCAAGTGAACCATATTTGCATGCATACTTCAGAAACAGGTTCTATGATATTCTTAGGGGAATTGAGGTGTTCCTGTGGCTTGTTTGGACTATTGGGAAGCCATTAAGGCTAGACCAAAGGACATACACATTTGGAAAGAAGCACAAGTGGTTTGTGCAGGCTTAATTTTATAATTATTTTATATTTTTACACAGTTATTGAAACATAATATCGGGCATAATTATAATCAGCGAGTTTCCCCTCACTTTAACGTTATGGGATTCATGTGGACCTGGTATTGATGTTTATGCTATTTTAATTCCACACAATAACACTTTGAAAGATTAAATAAAAATGTGTTGAGTGAGGCGTAGTCTACTTATGAAGTACTTGAAAAAAGAAAAGCAAGGTAGTGCTGCATCCGTCTATAGAGTGGTTGGAAGGCTACCGAGGTATAGGGGCGTGATAGGTCAGGTCGAGTCGGGTCGTGTGAGGGAGGCCGTATCAAAAATGCTAATTTGTGACCGCCCGTGTCCATTAATATGCACGTTTGTGTGACCCGTTTTCTGTTTGATCCCTCGTGCCTTAGTTCGGTCAGGTCAGGTCGTGCCGTGTGAGGGCGCCCATGGAAACATGTTTGGGTCGGGTTTGGGTTGTGTCGGGTTGTGTGTGTGGAAAATTGTAAGTTTTACATATTAAATAATTTATATACACATTAATGTCTTATTTATTTATATTCAATTTTTAATTTAATATTATATATATATATTATTTACATTTAATTTTAATTCCAATTCCTGCCTAAAATTATATATAGTTTAAATACAATATATTTGACTAAATATAGGAGCTATAGTTGAGAAATTATATATTTGACTAACTATAGGTGCTGTAGTTAGTAAGTATCTAATACTATATATAATTTTTTTAAAAATATTATTATTTACATTTAATTTTTAATTTTAATTCCAATTCCCGCCTCAAAAAAATTTCACCCTTCACCCCAGCCTCCCTATTCCTGTCTGCAAAAAATACACCCTTCAAGAGTTGGAGCAAGTGGAACCATGTGCTTTCTCCGACTCTTACTGCACTGCCCGACTCGACCCAGAAAATGTCCACCACCCGAATCACTATTCCGAATGCGTTGTCACTGTTCGACACGCAGACTCAGGTTGAACCCAACTCGACCCTGCCGAACTGTACAATGCCCTAAGGAACCCGACTCGACCCTACCGAACTGTACGATGCCCTAAGGAACCCGACTCGCCCTGAACCTGAATGCTGAACGCATTTTCCACGGCTCGTCCCTTCTATTTCTTCAGTTGCATTAGAGCAGGGTGTGGACCGAATCCATGCTTTTATGGGCTCTGAGGTGTTGTATAATCAATTCTAAGGAATGCTGTAGCTTTGCACACTAAGTATGATGAGGATGATGAAGATAATGGGGTCGTGTCCTGCGGGTTGGGACAGAAGAGGCAGAGAAGCTATAGGCAAGGCCGCTTCCATGCCCCCACTTGCTATGCCTTATTTCATTATCCTTTGCTTTTTTGTAAAATAAATAGAAATTGCAAGTCCTTTTGGGTACTAAGAAATCTGCAATCATTTTTTTTCTTTACTGATGTTATCGTTTTTACTCAAATTGCGTAGCATATTAGTATTGGGCCTTGGACATACATTTATCATAGGTTTCAGAGTATAATGATCTTGGATGGTTATTGTTTACCATGGACCTGTGTTATTTAATTCCTCCTCGACTCAAACACCATCTTGCATTTTATTGAATAACCGGTAGCACCTTTCGATATTTTGTGACCCACATAGAATATAGTCTCTGAAATCCAAAAGGTGCTCTGGATATATGTGGAGGTAGGAGACCAATATAAAGGAGAGAAACAAAAATTAAAATGTCAAAATAGTCTAGGAAACTTGTTTAAAAGTAGATCACCATATTGAAACATTTTAATTTAGAAAATGATAAGGAACTATGATGCATCACTCTATTTTCTCATTGGTGGTTTGATCTATTTGGAATGTTGTAGATAGGAAAACCCTATGTGGATGGCCGTTGTGGAGGGTAGAGACTGGTAATCATAAAATTTGACAGCTGGGATGGAAGAAGCAGTGAACAAGGGTGATAGATTCTTCTTTAATTGTATCTCAAAAACATAAATTTGAGAAGTTAAAGTCTTTCCTATATTGGAACTACTGAGTTCATGTGTTTAAGATGTTATGAATATAAGGTAAGATTACTAGTATCCAAGGATCATGTATACACCATGGATTATCACTCTTAAGATATAAGCAATAGTTACACATCCTCTTAATAGGATTAGTACTCTACTTAGTAATGTATAATATGTAACCTACTTCTCTTTGTAATGAATAAAGCACGATTAACCAAAGTCACTCTAATTATGCAAATATAGTTAGCTTGTATCAATATTACAACTATTCCTATTATTACATCATATCAAGTTAATGGAAACAATACTGTATTGGAATAGAGACCAATAGTATTCATAGTTCAACATAGCTTAATTGTATAAACATAATATGCTAGTTATATCACTCTAACGTGTAACAAGAGGTGTTAGTAATACGTAATAAGAGTAATAGATCCATCATATTCATTACTGTATTGGTTACACTGGACATTACTTATACAGATATCATCATATTACATAGAGATTAACCATGGAATCAATACTAGTGTCACATATTAAGCCGAGTAAAGCTTAACCCTTATAACCAGCTTGGTGATACTTATGCCCTATGATATAAAGGTAATGTGGTTTTATTCAATATAGGTATACAATAAAAAAAAGGTTAGTAATCTCGAGCTTAGTTAGTACAGGTAAGCTGTATGTGATAAGCTTATATACCTTAATGTGTGATATAGAATTATTGTAATGTTTGGAATATAAATGCCTATGGAAATCAAAGGGAAATGATAGTGATAATGGTAACCATTGACTCGTATTAACCTTAGAATAGTAATACAATTGATTACATTGATCTATTTAGTAAGCTCTTATGTAACATGGATACTACTATCATCACCATTACTTATATCAAATATACATGTACTTTCTACAATAGTACATAGGTACTAATTCTATATGGGTTTCATTACTCATTAATTCTAGGCTTTCATTGCTTTGATTACAGTAATCACACTAGCTCATTCATAGGTACTAGTATTCTAGTCATCACTAGTTAGATCAAAATTACGGATTATTCTCTTATTAAAGTCCATATTGTGATTAGTAAAGCAATGGTATTCCTTGCCCTCCCTTTAGGTCCCCACCCCCAGTGGAAGGAACTACCCTAGTCTTACGCTAGCCCATAAAAAAATGGGATTATCTCATTGACCCTTTCCTAAAAACCCGGGATACCAAAACCGATCTGAGTTGTCCCTTAGGTGCTCTCTATTAGATCAATAAAAAATAAAATGAGACCTTGGGAGAGTTTAATGGAAGGTTAAAAAAAACCTTGGATAAGATCCCTAGTAGTTATAAACTAGATGAACCTGCCATCATATCCTTTTATATTTGTGCCTTTTTTCTCTACTTTGGTTTGTCCCTCAAAGAAAAGGATCCTAAAACCCTGCAAGAGGCAATGGGAAAATATTATACGTATGAGTCTCTCCTAAATGGCTATGGTAAGGTTGATCCATTGGCTCCTCCAAGGGAAACTTCCCCAAAGACTGAAGCTAAGGCTAAAGCTTCTTATCATGTCGAGTCTTCAATAGATTCCTTGGCCGAGCTAGTTAAGCTAATGACTAAGATGAAGCAATCTCAAGACACCCTATGCCAAAGAGTAGATAATATTGATAAAGTCGGCCCTCAACCCAAGCCTTTCAGGAGAACCCCTCATTGGTGACCTTTTAAGCCTTAAGCTAATCCTGCTATCGCCAATGATTGTGTGTCTTATCTAGAAAGTAAAGACAAAATTGTGAAATGGAAATGTTGAACAAATAAATATATCCACCAATCATTATTTCTTTAGTTGTTTCAAGTGGGATACATGCCAAGCATTGAATTATCAGACTTTTGCTATCAATAATAAAGTCTTGAATTATATTTTCGGGTCTGTACCTAAGGTTCTCTTGCCTGAAGTCTTTACCTATTGGACATCATAATAGTTTTGAATGTAGATCAATTCCATATATTCCTTCTAGGTTTTATTCTTCGTTTGCCATGCTTTCTGCCTATCCATATCATGAAAATTTAATTTAATTAAATTAATTTTCCATTATTTCTTCCTATTCACAACATGAATGGTTGGAAAGTTAAATGGTCTAGAAAGTGCTTGAAAATTAAAGTTGGTTGACTGTAAGTTCAATATTTATGCATATTTTATTATTCAATTATATTCACTTGTCAACTGCGTTAATAGTAACTTTTCTCTCCACTTTTTCTTTCTTCCCTTCCTCTTGTTTTCTTAAATTAGGCTTAGTGTTAGCGAGTATGTATCTATTTTTATTTTCTGTGAGGACTGAGATTGAGAATTTGTATTGCAGGGGAGGGACCTCAGAATTCAACAGGTCTTATCCAAGAACACAAACACTTGGGATTAACGGTTGGAAAGAAAGGGAAAAAAGTATTGGACTTTTAGTGAGAATCAGTAGAGAGTTGCCTATTTTTTTACATCTAAGAGCGACCTCCTTTGGAATACGTCAAAAACCATTTTAAATAGGCTGAGCATTCATTATGAATTCTCCTAGATCACTATTCCACCATCTGAACATATTTTCACTGGAGCAGAGTTGTAGGAACATAAGTTCATATTTCTTATATTTTCAAATGATTTTCTGGTTGATTTGTTATAGCGGTTGATGTCTCTTTTTCTAGGAGATATGATATTTGGAGACCTATTTTCAATTTAGCAGTCAGTGTCCCTTTTTCTAGGAGATATGATATTTGGAGACTTATTTTCAAGGTGTAAAACCTTTTTATTCTTCCATCATGTTAACTCCTAAATTTTATTTTACAATCAACATTTCACTATTGCTAAGAATTGTGCTTCAATTTGATCCATTGGTGTCTTTGTTCTGTTGTTCTTCCTGATATGTAATATTAATTTAATATCCTACATTGAAACTTTCTAAAACCTTCCATTCAATACTGATATCTGCAGTCATTAAGAGTAAGTCAGATCTTAGTCGCTTTGGTATGCCATCTGCAATCTCCAAACAACCTTCATGAAGACGAGTATTTTGTTTAAAATACACACAGTTCTTGTGGGATACTGTGTCATGTATAATAAGATTTAACACCCATAGAACATGCCCTTTCTAAAAGCTTTAAGGAATTAGAACAATGATTAATACCTTGTCCGCTGACTGGATATTTGTTTT
This sequence comes from Pinus albicaulis, assembly GCA_034641835.2. NCBI lineage: Eukaryota > Viridiplantae > Streptophyta > Pinopsida > Pinales > Pinaceae > Pinus > Pinus albicaulis. The sequence continues at coordinate 1,118,306,211 of CM076581.1, read as the reverse complement.
CTATCATAAAACAAGAGGGTAACATACTGATTGATGAACGTGCCATCCATTTCTGCATTTTGCAACTGTAACAACCCACAAACATACTTCCTTTCCTCATCAGACATCAACATGTCATATTATACCTTGGCTATGTTTTGTGTTAAGTTTTGAGTGACTTCAATAAATTTCATATGTACCCTGAAGATTACATCAACTCTATTTTGACACCCAAATCTGATAGCTAGATGAGTTTTTATGTTTCATTAATGAGATGGATCTTTTTTATAATAGTTTATTTTATTTATCCAAGATCCACTCAAGGCTTACCTTTTAAGTTAAAGGTACATAATTTAGTTCAGGGCCATCTTGATGATATATTATGAAACTATAGAGGGGTGGCCTTATTTTTTCTCAATAATAATGTTTATAGGTGAAATCAAGCTAGTGTATGGTTTTTCAGGATGTGCAAGCACAAGAAGGAACACCCCTCAGACTCTGATCTGTTGGTTTCCCCTTCCTCCAACACATTTAATTACCTTAATTAATAATTAAAATGTTTACAAAAGAAACGATCAATGCAGGGGATGTTACATTTGTGCCTTAATTTCCTGTAGATAGATCTGGTAAGATATCAAACTGGCCACTTCATGCCCAGAATAGATATGGAACTATTTTCATAATTCATATTAGTAGGTTTGTAGACAACAATCCTAATTTATGGGTATAATTGGCTAGTAACTATCAACTCTTCACTAGTGGTTCTGGCTTATCAATTGCCCAAAAATACATCAAATTTTCCTCCAATCAGGGCTGAAATATTTGTCAGAGGTAATCTGCAAAAATAATCAAGAATATCTTGAGGAGGTGATCTATATCAGCTTCTATCCATGGATAACAAGCATTGAACTAGACTTCCAACGTTGTCATCCACTATTGGTACACGTGTTATCTATTATTTGGTGCAATGTCAAATAATAAATTGCAAACAACTAGTAGATTAAATTGTTGGAACTTCATTTCTTTGTGTGCATGGAATATTTTTAGTGAGGCCACTCCAACCCAGAACACATATAATTAGCCAGACCCTTATTCAACACTATATTATGATGTCAGGCCATTGTAGATCTACATATCGCCTATGTGGCTCATAAATTTGGAAGGGTTGAGGATTTACATTTAGTCAAATTAAACTAACTCAACAAGAAATTTTCTAAACTTATCCTTAAATGTCAACAAGAAATCCCTTGTGTACTTTCTATCTTCTAGGCCTCTTGCCTTTGGTACAACCATTTTCTTTGCATCAATATATATCATGGCATATTCTTCTGTCACTACATTTTGGGTAGGAAATTCAAATACATCTTCCCAGTCATCTATTTATTTCTGATCTTCCTTCTTAGAGTCATTAACAAAATTAATAACGGGAACAAATATAGTAGATGCATATGGATAACTTACATTCTTCTGCTTTTGTTTTGGTGCCTTGTATGCATTATACAAATCACCAGCTGAACTGGAAGTATCAGCTTTGGTTAGAAATTCCTTCCTCTTCTTCTTATCAGCTATGAACTGGAAGTATCAACTATGATTTGTATGCATTATACAAATCATTCATTCATTGAGATCCTTTATTGATGTAAAATTGATGACCTTTCAACAACAGATAAGTAATTTCCAACATGTCTTGATAAAGAGACAAAAGAAACAGAATAAGGTTCTTGAGTACACTTTGTAAGACAATTGAGGAGGTACACATTAGGCTAGAGGTAGTGGATGCGGCACTGGAAGCTACAACAGTTCCTATTAAAGTTTGAGCTAGTGAAGATTGACGTGAGGAAGTTTTGCATCGGATGTACACTCATGGTTTCTGGAGATGTCAGGAGTTGTGCCAACAGTGAAATCAAATGAGGATTTATTCTTTGTGGGAAAGTTCAAATTTTAAGCATATAAACTTTTTGAAGAAGAGGTTGCCAACCAATCTGGCCCCACCAGTTCAACACTCTTACATGACAACCTGTGTACTATGTGTGTGTGTGTATTTTCCCAAAGAAAATAGTAATGCTCATGTGATGATATATACCCTGATAAATCCTCGTCCCCTCTTTCAAAAAGTGTTACCAATACATATAGTAGCACCCATACCCACATACATTTACGATAGAAAATTAGGCTTGGATTCGATGTTCATAAGAGAGAACTGGCCACATGAACAATGAAATTGAACACCAAGTGGTGCTAACCATGTAAGTTTCAGTTGCATGGGAGGTTTGATGCTGTACATATTCTATCCCATCACCTAAGGTAGTAGTCCATAACAAGTTTTAAAGTTTTTCAACTAAATAGTCACCCTCAAACTTATCAGTATAAAATTTAGATTAGAAATTTTAATTTCGCTTTCATTAAAATAACACTTCTTTAGACCTCTTAAAAATAATGGTGGAGCCTCTTTCTTCTATTTTCCTTGTTCATTATTTTTCTATTGCCTTGCTTTGCAAATCAAACCCATTTGATGTTGTACATTTTTGTATCTATAAGTTTATCACTTGGAACTACGTATTTCATTAGAGAGAGTATTTCAATTTACAAAAGGATATACTTTGAGTTGGGGAGAAAAGAAAAAGAGAATTAGAAAACCAATGACAACTCATCTTCTTGTTATTCTCTGCAATGAGGACAAATATTTATAGGTGCAGAAAAGAACGACTGAAGGAAGTTTGACATCAACTGCTACACAGGTTAGAGCATATAGAGAGAACAAGGGTATTGTAGTCAAGCTTAACTATTGTTATGGAGATAATAAATATGGTGCTAGCTTAGAAAAAAGCTGTTGTAGAAAATATCTCTTTATTGATCCAATTTTTCTTTGAATTCCTCTAGAGACTAGGATATAGATACATCCACCAAATGGTGAGGTTCTTCTTGCTATCATGGATAAATCAAGATGCACATCCCCATTTTTTACTGGAAATCCTCCCATGTGTCTTTTTCATTACATCCGCCTTTGTACTTCATGATCAGAGGCCAACAATGGGATGCCAAGATCTTGTAACTGTTCTTTGAAAATGATGTTTCCAAATATACTTCATCCCTCATCTAAGATGTCAAGTTCAAAGGTATTGTAATAGTTTTTTCACATAAGAACAATGCAACAAATTTATAGCTCACTGATAGGCCACATTGTATAATGGAGATTGATGTACATAATTCAATCATTGTAAGACTTAGAAATGTCAGGCAATATTTATTTGGATACTGAGAGAGTGCTTGACAATGTAACTGAGGAGTCAAGCTAGTCTACTTCCAATTATATCTTTTAGGACATAGATGCTAAAATTCCTTATGATTATATTCTAAATAACTTGAATTGACAAACAGAGATTCACTTTAATATCTTCCACCGTCATCATAACTAGGTATTTCATGATGATATCAATAATCAACAAACCATCCTCAATATGATTGATAGGGTAACGATCCAGAGTCCAGACTTGTCCCTTCACGTGTTAATGCACACATCTCTGCTTAACCATAGAAGCATGGCATAAGTTCCAAACCTATAAGGAATGTTTTCCACTGTCCCACACTTCACCATTGTTTTCAAGAATTTTATTTCCTTTGAATTGGACTAGATAACGTACTTTCAGCCTTTGATTTACCCTTTAATATTTGATTCTTCTCTTAGGAAGCTTCGTACCATAATAAAACATGCATGTATTGAACTCAAGCCTTCATTGCAAGAGATTTATTCTCAAGATTGTGACATGGGAGAGTTCGGAATAAAGTGGTGACTACAACTGTAAGATTTATAGAGGTGAGACAAAACCATACTGTCATAAGATTTTGTGCTTATTATGACATTTTCTTCTCGTGCCTCCTTAATCTAGTCACAACAATCTCCATACAAAATTTTATTCTTCAATCAAAAACTATAATTTCAAACACATACCTGGTGATGAATGCTTCAGAAATGTGGATGAAAATTATGGACCAGGATTTGTAGATAAAATAGTGTATTTATCCAGTCAGTAATTCAAGCCCTGCTGTGACAAGGAATCCACATATTCTCTGAATTATTTATAATTTGGACTACTTCAGAAAATTGTTTTAATTAATGCATATTCTAGAAATATATGAGATTAACTTCTGCATTCTCCCTAAGTAATAATTTTTTCTCTGATCAAGACAACATGTTCCTCACAACAATATCTAGGCCCTTAATGGAGTGAGCTCAATCAATAATGAATAGGAGAAAATCACAACCCGTAGAGAAGCTAACTTGTCCTCATTAATGGCCAAAAATTCACCTTCTTTCAAGGATGAAAAACCTCTATGAATGAATATCCAATATATATGTAACAACGATGCAAAGTCAAGATATCATATCAATACAATGATAGGTACCATAGATGAGATATCATTTCATCAAGAGCAGGGTCACATTCCATCATATGGAGAACGAGATTGAATCAGATAAGATCGTGACCATATGACATATATGGCAAAGTTCTAAATTTTAGTCATCACATCATGAAGAGTTGCAGATCAAATTGTGTCAATGAAAGATATTTCCCAACAACCCTGAATAGAGACCCAATTAACATCAGCATATACATCCTTACCTCTCCAAGATATCTGTGCCAAATTTTTCATGAATCCCTGATGCTTTTTTTCCATATACCATTTTGGCTGTCAGAATTCCGACGATGGTTTTTTTTTTTTTTTTTTTTAAGAACTGCAACGAGAGTTTCAAAACGTCAGAATTGCGACAAACTCTTCAAATCGTCGGAATAGCGACGAAATTTTCAACACATTGGAATTGCAAATAAATTTTCAAAACGTCGGAATAGCGACGAAATGTTCAAAACATTGGAATTGCGACGAACTCTTCAAACTGTCGGAATAGTGACGAAAACATGGAAACGTAGGAAGTGCGACGACAACTTGGAAATGTTGGAAGAGCGAGAAAATCTTGGAAACGTCGGAAGAACGACCATTAGGGGAATTTTGAGGTCTAAAATGGACCTCCTAAGGAAAATGTACAATAAAAATTTACTTTATGAGAACCAATCACATTTTAGGAGATGACATCATCCCTAATGGTTAAGGTGGCAGTGCTTGAGTTAAAGGTACTTACTTGTCACATTCTCAATGGTGGATAAAAAATCATAGTTAACCATGGTATTTCTCTAAGTACTCTTAAAGTCATAAAGTAAAATACTCATAATAAATGTCATTTCACACTTTTTGAATAAAATATTATTATTGTCATTTCATATTCTTTGAAAGAAACAATGCATATCCCTACACAATCTTCATGTATTTACACATTTTTCAATAAATATTATATTTATATATTTTCAAATATTTATTTTCAAATTATTTATTCATCTTATTTTATTTAATATTACAATTTAAAATTAATTATAAGTTAATATCTATACATATATATTATACACGTGAAATAAAAATAAATAAAAATGTAACCTTGTAATTTTAGGATAAATCAAATCTATAAATAATATCATTGTTATATTAATAGCAATACAAACATATTAAAATTAAAGAAAAAAAAAAAAAACATTTTAGTTTTGTAGGGTGAAAAAAGGTATTTTAGTTTTGTATGTTGAAAAAAGATATATTAGGTCCAACATAGTTTGGGGCAAAAAAATACTAAATTTCAATGTATATAAATCTTATATTATACCTATAAATATAAATTAAATTTATTTCAATAATTTTTTTTTTCTTTAATTTTAAATAAAACTCAATTCATTTCAATATGATTATATTAATATTATATATTAATATATATAATATTATGAAAATTAATCTAAATGTTATAGAATATATATTATATTCCTTTTATATTACATATTTTTTCTTCTTATGTTATAAATCAAGTCAATTCAATATGTAATATAAAATTCACGCATAAACAATATATTATATTATATTATTTTTATATAGTATATTAATTACATGTTATTATATAATTTAAATAATATAAATTTTAATTAGTAATATATTCTATAATTAAGAATTTATGAATTTATATTTATATTTTATTTTAAGTTATTTAAGTACAAAGGACAAATGCATTAGTTGTGCAATGATAATGGTTTTTTCTTGAAAATATCATTCTTATTTATAGTCACATCAATACAATTTTTTTATTAATTTTATGTTGGTACAACTTTTGAATTGAAAACTATGGTACATGGATTTTGGTGCAAAAAATGATTTAAAATTCACAAATATTATTTTATTAGTTTAGCTATTATTTTATTATTTCCTTAGGAGGCCAATTTTAGACCTCAAAATTCCCCTAATGGACGAATTGGAAATGTTAGAAGAGCGACAACAACTTGGAAATGTCGGAAGAGCGACGAAAACTTGGAAATGTCGTAATTGCGACACTACCAAAAAAAACGTTGGAATTAGTGCTGCTCTACCGATAGTTATTAGAAGTGTCAGAATTGCGACGAGACATGAAACAACATTTTTCCCCACCTCAAAGTGTTGCTCTTGGGACGTCTATGTGTCGCAAGGGTGACATTTTTTCCGTCAGAAATTTGATGCATGTGGTTGGTGTGTTAAGTCAATGAAAGAGTATTTTATCTCAGGGTTTGGTCTCCTAGGGTGGTCCTTTGGCCCTTGAGTGCCATGTAATCCCTGTAAGATGTTAGTTTGTGGTCAGTAAGTTCCAGTTGCTGTCCCCACTTCCATAACTCAAGATTGGAGGTTTGGTCATGTCATAGTAACACTTCGTCTCATGTTTATGTAGAAATTTATTAATACTGATGTATTACAGGATTCTCCTGATCTAATAATATTTATCTTTTTTCTAAATAAAAAATCCTTCCACTATTAATCTTGCGGAAATTAAATCGCCAATTGAAAAAATCATGAAGAAAATAAATCGCACATAAACACAGTTGTTTAACGGGAAAGCTTAAAGCTTAAAACCCCAACTATCATATATTATGTATATCAATGGAATCATGTAATAATATCATACAAATCTTAGTAAATCAATCTCTTAGTATAATCAACAATCATTACACACTGTCATGCAGAAATTTGCATATATATGCACCAATTTCTTGCCCCCTGACAACTTGCCCCCATTGCGCAATCCCTGTTGAAGAAGACCTCTGAATGAATTCGAATTGGCCTTGCCTTGGTTGTGCAATCCTAATTAGCATCTCCGATGTGTGTTAGATGCATTGAATGCATCACTATAGTCACAATAGATAGTCCATCTCACCCTTTCACCTATCTCTCCACTGTGTCTCCACTGGAACTGACATGCAAGTAGTTAACTGCTGTATTTGTTCAGTTGAAAGTGAGTCTCTAGTTATGAATTAATTAAATAATTAATTTACTAAATTCTCACTAGTGTATCTTCAGTTAGAACTAGATACAAATAGCACAACTGAGTTTAACTCACTTAACTGAGTTAAACTGAATATCAACTCCCATAACTACTCTTCCAACTCTGTCATAACTTTTCCACTTCAGTTCTAATTGAGTCCTCCATGCATGAGTCACCAACCACCCTAGGAATTGCGTAATTCCTTCAGCCCATTGATTTTCCAAATATGTTCACTGAAATAAAGTGCTCTAAGAGAATAAGTTGATATTTATTTTCAGATTATTATTAAGGGCTAATAATAATCTACATGTATCTATTTTTAGATTGACGATCTATAAATAGACTTCGCCCAATATTCTAAAAATAGAATCTCATATATTTTTCACATTTGACCAACCATCTACAAATAGCATCCTGCAACTTATAGAATATGCTCAACATGTCTAAAAATATACATACACCTAAAAATAGCCTATGGGCCCCACTTAGTGAAGGTGCTTAATTTTCACTAAGCTCATCATCTTGTTGAATCTCAGAACTTCCTCTCAACAAGATAGGGATTATCCTTCACCCCGATCCTTCCTCTATGGTATTCGAATTTTCTCCTGTTGAGCGCCTTCGTCAGAATATCTGCATCCCGATCTTCTATAGGAATGTACTGAAGAAACGTGATCTTCCGCTGCGCACAATCTCTGATATGATGATACCAGATATCAATATGTTTAGATCTATCATGAAACACAAGATTAATAGAGATTTTATGCAACTCTGATTATCACAGTATCACTATAAAATATAAATGAGAATCGAACAAACTGACCAGGATCTTCCTCATCCAGATAGCCTCACATGCAGCTGGAATTGTTGCCATGTATTCTGATTCCGCTGAACTGAGTGCCATGGATCTTTGTTTCCTGCTGTACCAAGAAACTGCTGTAGATTCGATACTGAAAACCCCTCCTGACGTGCTCTTTCTGTCTATTGGGCTGCCTGCCCAATTTGCATCCGTGAAGCCATGCAACTTCACCTCATCCGTCTGTCTGTACCATAAGCCATACTCAGATGTGCCCCTGAGATACCTTAGGACATGCTTTCCTGCCTTCCAAAATAGCTTGGTAGGCTTAACCTTCGCTTGACTAAGCCGGTTCACCGCATAGCATATGTCCGGTCTTGTATTAACTAAATACATGAGCAAACCCATCAACTGTTGATAAAAAGTGGCATCCACTACCTCTGCCGATGTAGCATCCTCTTTCCTCCAATTTCCTGGAAGAGGAGTATCCATGGGCTTGCAGTCCTCCATGTGAAAATTACCAAGTATCTCCCGAGCATACTTGCCTTGAGACACAAATAGTTCACCTTCTCGCTGCCATATTTCCAATCCATGGAAATAATGAAGGAGGCCCAAATCCTTCATCTCAAACTCCTTTGCAAGATCTGCCTTGCATGAGTGTATCAACTTCTCATCACCCGTTAGTATTAAATCATCAAAATAAAGAACAACGATTAAAATCTTACCCTCCACCACAATTTGGTATAGGTTTGCATCTGCCTCACTCTTGGTGAAGCCAAGTCCAATTAAATAGTTGTCGATCCGTGTGTACCAAGCATGTGGTGCTTTCTTCAACCCATATAGCGCTCTTTTGAGTTTGCACACATGCGACTCGCTGTTGAAGATCTCAAATCCTTCAGGCTTCTTAATGTACACTTCTTCCTTAATGATCCCATTAAGGAACAGAGTCTTCACATCCATCTGATGAATGTGCCAACCCATCTGCGCTGAGAGAGTAAGGATGGTCCTTATGGAAGAATACCATGCCACAGGTGCAAAGTTTTCTTCATAATCAATCCCCTCGATCTGTGAGAAGCCCCAGGAAACAAATCTTGCCTTGTACTTCTCGACGCTCCCATCAGCAGCTTGCTTTACCTTGTAGATCCATCTTGAACCTACCACTGATTTACCCATCGGACTTGGAACAATCTCCCAAGCATTGTTTCTGAAAATGGAGTCATACTCCTCCACCATGGCATCTACCCATGTGGGCTCCTGCACTGCTTCTTCAAAAGAAGATGGCTCTGTCACGATACACTTTCTCATGAGAGCCATGTATCTAGTAAATCAGTCAGGTGATTGTCTCTTTCTGCGCTGTGATGTAGGGACTCCTACATTTTGTGCCGCATCAAGCTTCAGTATCTCAGCTTCTGTCGTACGCTTTCTGCCTGTTCTGATGTTTGGTTCTGCATGAGTGGACTCCTCCACTCCATGAATATCCTCCTGTGGCTTATCCACATCTAGAGGCTCATCTTTGGGAACAAGTAGCTCCTCCTTTACATGCAAGTGTAGCTCCCTTTCAAGTGACAAATTCATGGCTTTCACCTCATTTAATTTTATATCTGTCGCATCACAGTTATCCGATTGTTTGGAAAATACACACGATAATTATGGGGTGTTTATGTGTACCCCACAAATATCCCAACTTCTGCAGTCAGCTCCAACTTCTTCCTGACATCCTTTGTCACATGAATGTAAATAGATAAGCCAAAAATATTCAAATGAGAAATATCAGGCTTCTTACCAGTAAAATATTCTTCGAGTGTACTCATTCCGAGTACTCTATGAGGACAACAGTTTTTCACATAAACCGCAGTGTTGCATGCTTCTGCCCACAAGTGCATCGGTAGGCCCTGGTCATGTGTCATAGCTCGTGTAGCACCCACAATCGTTCTGTTCTTCCTCTCCGCGACCCCATTCTGCTATGGATTATGAGGCGCTATGAGTTCTCTTCGAATTCCTTCTTTGCTACAGAAGTCTTTGAATTCATTCGAGATATATTCACCACCATTATCGCTCCGCAGAGCCTTCACTTGCTTCCCCGACTCCTCCTCCACCAATGCTTTAAACTCACAGAACTTTGAGAATGTTTCGCTCTTATTCTGTATGAAGAAGATCCAACATATACAAGAATGGTCATAAAAAAAATAACATAATACCTATGTTTTGTTGTTGAAGCAATCGAGAAAGGTCCACACACATCTGTATGAATTCTCTCCAGGATCACCGAAGCACAGTTCTCCTTCTCATGAAAGGTGGTCTTCAAAAACTTACCCATAGTGCATCCCTTGCACTGATCTGACTGCGCAAGAGTACCCTTGGGAAGTCTAGTATAAATCTGATACAAAATCTTCAAGGCGCCATGGTGAAGATGGCCCAATATCCTGTGCCATAATTCACCCTCATCTCGGCTCACCACTTCTTCTGCTTTGCCCATCATTTCAGTGTAACCATCTACCTCAAGCTTGTAGATATTCTTAACTCGAATCCCTATGCTCTTGGTTTGACCCGTTGTTTTATGTCGCAGGAAATATTTTCCCTCGCTGAAAACAACGTCATAACCTCTGTCCTCCAACATGGCGACCGAAACCAAGTTCTTCTTCAGACCTGGAACATGCATAACATATTTCAAAAAAAATGGTTTACCTGACTCCCTCTCAAAGTTAATGGTTCTAATGCTGGTCGCACTGTATCTACCATCTTCGCCCATCTCTATATACATTTGGAGATCCTTCTCCTCCAAGTCACTAAACAACTCCTTGTCTCCCGTCATATGGAAGGAAGCACCACTATCAAGATAACACACCGATCCCATTGCGCTTGAAGCAAAGCATGCGATCAAAGAGAAATCAAGTTCAAATTGTGAGGCTAAGGCCTCACTCGCTGCAGCTCCATCAACCTTCTTGTTCTTCTTTTTCTGTGGGAAGTTAGTGGCGAGATGCCCATGTTCGTGATGGTGAAAACAATTCACTTTGGAAAAATCTAGCTTCTTCCCTCTCCTTGATTTTGCAGCCAAAGCGCAATTCTCTTCATCATCATTCTTCGATGAAGAGCCATCCCTGGTATTCTGCCTTATCTCCTCCTGCACAAGATCCAACCAAAGTCGCTCCCAATCCGAAAGTTTCTCTTGTCCATTGACAGAGTCTTTGTAGCTATGCCAACTATTTGGAAGCCCAAGGAGAGCCAAGCTCACCAAGTCATCATCTGCAACTGTAATTCCCACACTCCCTAGCTCATCCCTACATTGGCCAAACTTCGTGAGATATTTTGGAATATTGTCGCCCTTCTCCATTTTGATTTTTCTGAGCTTATCTTTCAACGCCAACTTCCTATGGTTGCTACTGCTTTGGAAAAGATTTGTAAAAGCCTTCCACATTGAAAATGGAGTGGATTTCCCATGAAGGCTTGACACAATATGGTATTTCACACCTTCCAACAGAATTCTTCTTGTCTTCGCTACCTTCTTTTTCCATGCGTCAAGTAATGCAACATCGCTAGAAGTAGGCTTAGGAACATCGCTATCAATGAACTCCTTTAGTCCATTATCTTCAAGAACCGCCTCCATCCTGTCCTTCTAGGATATGTAATTTGAGCTACCCTCAAGGGCATACTGTTGGCGAGGAAACAAGTCTCGCAAGCAAGACCCAGGTTCAGGGGTTGGGCCAACAAAAAAATCCCCTATAGTCTAGAACCACGCCGCCATTATCACCCTACTCCAGAGAGCAAAGAGTCTCACCTGAGGCGTGTCGCAACCACATGCAGAAGGGGAATAAATAGATAGCAGGGGAAGGATCCACAACTCATGATTAACATTGAATTGATTGCATAAACATAGTTATATACGCAAGAACATTCAGAGAGTGAACAGGTATTAAGAAAATAAAATTTTAAATCATCACAACCATCATGCATGCATATAAATCACATAGTGGGACAAAAACCTGAAATTGTATTGATATCTTCAGCCAAATCCATAGTTACATAACTTCTGCAAGGAGATCTTACAAGTCTGATACAGACGCCTTAAAGAACAAAAAGGTAAATAGGAGAAACCTAGGAACTATAGAGATATCATGCCCGATCTCCTTCAGTCACTCTGCATTCCTTCTCCTGTCGCATCCTCTTCTCTTTCGGCCGGGTGACTGCTATTTATTCACTCGCTATCGCAACTGTTAGTTCCTCTTTGCGTTCTTCTCCAGCTGCTTCCAGCTTCTCTCTTGTTGTCTGTGTGTTCTGCTTTCTGTCTTCTGCTGTATATTCTCTTCATCTGTACTCATGCATCTGCTTTCTTCAGCTATCTCTTGCTTCTGCGCCACCTTGATAGATCCGCGACTTACTGTAGTTGTGACTTGGTCGCGATTGCCATGTGTCATCATGTCGCAACCCGAAAAGAAATTCTTTATTCAAAATTAGAAATATTCAAAATAAGTCTTCAAAACAAGGGCCCCAACAGGCCCCGACCACAGTTTCTTGACTCGTCCCCGAGTCAATCACAAATGATAGTCTCTATCTCCATTGCCCTGCTTGATCCCGTGCCTTGTTCGCGCTGTGTGCCTTCAGGTTGTTCCTGTTCTCGCTGTGCGCCTTCAGGTTGTTCCTGTTCTCGTTGTGCGCCTTCAGCTTGTTGTTCAAACAAGGGCCCCAACTCTGGGACTCTGTGGAACGCTGTAGCTTTAAGCTCAGTGAAGGATGAAACAACTTGCTGCCACCCCTGCAATATGGAATTTTTCTCTTCGGAAATCTTGGTGACAACGACCTCTTCTAGGTGCGTCGGTATAGCCCCGAACACCGCGCTAATTTGGGTTTCGGCCTCGGCGGCTAGCTGTTGCATTTGCCTGGTGCTGAATTGAAGGGGCGGGCGGAGCTCATGAATTACCCGTTTGGCCATTGCTGAGATGGCCTCTGTTTGTTGAATCTGTACTTCGAGCTCATCTTCCTGGGCATATAATTGGTCCAACTGTGCGGAGTCCGCGGTTTCTTGAATTTCACTCGAAATCTGCTGTAGCTGCGCGGAAATGGGATTCGTTTTGACTGTAAGGGCCAGTGAGCACTCCTGAAGACCCTTAAGGAGGTCGTAAGCCTCACGCGCCGCAAAGGTAAGGGCTTCCTGCATTTGAGTGGCCTGACCCTGCTTTGCTGCAACCTGTGCGGAATAGACAATCTCGGGATCGGGCAGCGCGGGCCGTGTGGCTAACGCTGCTTGAAGCTCCTGGTTTTCCCTGTGTAGGCCATGGTATGCGATCCGAAGGTTGAAAGCCTGTGCTACAACACTCAACTCTGTGACATCGGCAGCCAGCTGAGTATAATGAGCCCCGACAGTTGGCCAAAAATCTGAAAACACCCGGGTGACATTGTTTATCTGATCTTTCGGCTTTTCCTGTGCGGTGATGAGCTGGTCGCGCTGTTCAGTAAGTGCTGTAATCTCTTGCTGCTGCTCATCGCACCTCTGATGTAGCTCAGAATGAAGCCTTTCGGCTTTCTGTGCCGCCCTCTGGATAAATAAGTACAACTGAGCTATACCCCAGGTTTCTAAATTGGCGGTCTCCGAAGTGCCTTGTTCCGGCCTCCTTTCTTGCAAGGGTTGCCCACTGGCAACTGATCGATTAGAGTGCTCTAGGGGGGATGGCGACGTGGTCTGAGGGGACGCTGAGTCGGCCATATTCATATCCGGTCGTTCCTGCTGATCGGTATGGCTAGTTTGTGGAGGGACAGCAAGCTCAGGCTGAGCCTCAACTGAGTCGGCAACAATGTGTGCCCTCTGGGTAAATATATCAGTTAGGGAACCTTGGGGTTCTCCCGCGGGGTTGACCGGTGGTACTACTGCTGCAGTACTGGAGTCAACTTTTGCCCCGTGGTCCCCACCAAGGAGTTCCCGGATGATTGGGTCGGACACGGTAACAGATGAATTGGATGGAGCAGATGAAGTGGTAGGCGGATGAACGGTGGATGGAGTGGTGGAGGGGTGTGGAAGGAAAATATTGATGAAATCGGATGGGTCAATGAGGGGTTCTTCCTGAATCAACACCCCTAAGCTCGGTGGCAGTGGTGGATAATCAACAGTGAGGTCCACCACCGGATTTGCTTCGGTGGTGCGGGCCCGCTTAGCTTGAGGGGCCTATAATTGATTCGTAGGCTTGCTTTTCTCTCCCATCGGCGTCGTGATTGGGCTTGCCGAAGTAAATAGAATAGTAGGGATGGGGGAAGTGAGAGGAGCTGTATGGGGGTGCGAGGTAGAGCGAGAAAGCGGGAACTCGGAAAATAAAGGGAAAGGGGCGGCACCTCTTGAAATAGCCTGGGTTGCCGCATTAAAATTGCGTACCTGAGTGTTCAAGTGGCGGACGATGGGGACGAGCAGCTCAGGGAGATCCGGTGGTGTTGCCTCCGCATCAGTTTCGGCAGGCTGTTGTTGCGATAGCATTCGCTCAAAGTTGTACCTGGGCACCCCGTCCCGGATTTCCATCGCAACCCCCGGCCACGAACAGACCTCGTTGTGGAAGGAGGTATCATCAAGCTGGAATTTCAACGGCTTCATGCGGAAGGTGTCCTTCGGCACGCAAGTAGGTCGGAGGTAAGTATGCCTGTGACTGACCCCGAACCACACTTTCTCTCTATACTCATCTAACAGGTTCCTGGGCACCCGTTGCTGGCTGGCCACCACGTTTGTCATTAGACCGTACCAGGACCGAAATGCCTTTGCATTCAGGTGTTTGGTGCTAGGATCAGCGGATACCTTCCACGGAGCGAACTTCAGCGCTAGATGCTGGCCCTCTGGAATGTCCGCGGGGAACCTGACGAGGGGAGTGTGCCATTTCCACATGGCAAAGGCAACGATCAAATATCCATAAATGAAAATAGTAGCGCGCTTGTAGTTCTCCTCGCACGCGTCAAACAGTTCCTTCAACAGGAAGGAGCACCAGTTCAGCTTGGTGCCCTGAACGCAGTGCTCTGCAATGGAGATAGTGTCCAGAGTGCATTCGCCCTTTGTGTAGTGCCTCATTGTCTTGCTGGAAATGAGGTAGCGAATTTAATCTCGGGCTTATTGATAAGGTCTATCTTGGCTCCTTTTCCCCCCCGACGGGTGCCATATTTGACATATAGGTCTGCGTCTCCCGACTTCCACGCGCGCTTGGAGGTGGTCTGACAGGCAGTCGAGACATCTGCGCCATTCTGCGAAAGCCCTGTGAGACGATGGATATCCTCAGCGTGAATGGGAATTTCCTTGTTTAGCCATAAGGACCCATTCTGGATGCGGCTGAGGAGGAACCAAGTGCATTGCAGAGCTGGTCGTGTGGTCCCGAAGACCGGAAGATTTCGTAAGTTCATCAGAGAAGATTTCTGAAGGCCTCAAAACTCTGGTAACATTCTATTTGCTGACCTCCCGGCTGTTGTGTAGTAATGTTCCATATACACCTGCCAGTGGAGTGTCGGGAATTCGGAAGCGTCTGAAAGGTTAGCATCTATCAAGGCCGCATTGTCATATTTCCCTACAAGGGACTATGTCTTATGAATTCTGCTGTCGAGCTCTGGTTCAAGGACGGCTGGGATGGCCTTCGGCATTTTTTCTCGGCGCTGATAGACCTGCAGAATTCGCCTCGGCGGCCTCTCTTGGTGCTGTGTGTCTGGAGACGTTGGCTGCTCTGGTGCTGCTGCAATTGCTAATTCGAACTATTCCAGCATTCTCGTGCTTTTGGTTTCATGCAAGGTATGTAATTACTTGGCACGAGTGGAGTTGATGAGACCCCCTAGCGAGTTAATTCCCGCTGGCATTCTTTTCTGCGATAATCGTGCGATCAATTGCATGCCAATGTGTATTCTGATAGTTGCTGACGGTGGCATGGGGAAATGGGCGGACGCGATGACTGAGGTTACTGCGGATGATGGAAAAATTATTATGGCAAGGTTACGTCCAATTATGGTAATTTATGGTGCAAATCTAGATGATCCTACGGACTGACACAAGTACTGACTGAAATGACCTGGACTGACCTTGACACGTTTATGAATGCTATGGGGATGACATGCTGGATGCGCCCCTCCCCGACCACAATCGGTTGCGGTTTGGTCCCGCAACAGAGCGGTTATTGACAAACTATGCATGAACAAAAAATGCTACCTATGCTCATCCCAATTGCGGGAGAGTTATTTAACTACGCTACTCTATGGGTGCTCTCGGTTGCGATAGTTATTGATGAATATTGAAATAAACTTACTCCTAGTAGGCTTTCAGGCGTGCACCATTCACCCATCCCGGTAAAACAATACCATCCAGTTGATCCAACCAAACGGCTCTGGACTCCCTAATCTCGATGATAAAGTAAGGTCCTAGCCAGTGCATCTGCAGCTTTCCTGGGAACTTCTGGAACTTGCTGTCGTATAAGAGGACCTTTCCGCCAACCCGGAACATTTTTTTCTTGATGTGGCGGTCGTGCCATGCTTTCTGCCTGTCTTTCTGAACCTTCTGGTGGAATTCGGCCAAGAACCAGGCCTCGTCCAGTTCCTGTAATTCATGTAGGCGCTCCTGGAGTGAGGCTTCTTCCGAGAACTTGAGAGACGTGGCAATTAAAATACTGGGTATAGTGAACTCGGTGGGAATCACAGCTTCCCGACCATACACCAACTGGAACAGTGTCTGATTGGTCAAGCGCTTTACCATAGTCCAGTAGGCCCAAAGTGCAGCTGGTAGTCGCTCATCCCAGTCATCCCGCTGGGCGTTGCAGATCTTTGTTAACCCCTTTTCAAGAATTTTATTAAATGCTTCAACAATACCATTTGCCTGCGGGTGGTACGGGCTGCTTTTGTGATGTTGAATCATAAATGTGTCCAGCAGCGACTTGATCGTGTAATTAATGAAATGCGTACCCTGATCGCTGGTTAAACTTTGCGGGCAACCAAACCTGCTGATGATGTGTTCAAATATGAACCGTGCTACGGTATCCTCCGTGCATTCGCGTACCTCCGCTGCCTCAGCCCACCTAGTGAGGTAGTTGGTTGCGGTAATGATGTAGCAGGCCTTGGAGTGCCTGGCAACCGGGGCTATGGGACCTACGAAGTCGACAGCCCACTTCTCGAACGATCGCAACACATGCACTCGGTGTAGCGGAAGCTCGTCCCTATGAGAGGGCCTCCCTGTTCGCTGACAGACATCGCATCTCTTAACAAATGTCTTACAATCTACATGGACCATCGACCACCATAGTCCATCCTGGAATACCTTCCTCGTAGTGGGTTTTTCTCCCACATGCCCTCCCGCAACACCGCTGTGGCATTCCCACATCACAGCTTCGCGCTCGTGGTCAAGTACACATTTGTGCAGAACCTCATCGAGGCCCAGTTTGTGTAGCTTCCTCGCAATCAGTTGGTATTTGGCGACGCGGACGACCAAGTGTCGTTTCTGGAGCGGGGTGTAGTGCTGAGGGCACTGCCCCATGGTCAGATAGGTGGCAATGTTGGCCAAGTAGTCCGGAATAGCTTCGACTCGAAAGAGGTCATCATCCGGCAGCTGATCATCAAGATAGCTGTCGTTCTCCCCCGTTTCCAACCTGGATAAATGATCGGGCCTGAAGTTCAACCTCCCGGGCTTGACAATCACCTCAAACGTGAATTCTTGGAAGAGTAGAATCCAACGACAAATCCGTCTTTCTAACACAGGCTTATTCACCAAGTATTTCAATGCAGAGTGGTCCGTAAATAACTTGAATTTTCCTCCTAGAAGGTAGTGGCGGAACTTCTAGAGCGAGTACACCATCGCTAGGGCCTCCCTCTCGGTAGTGGTGTAATTCTTCTCCGCATTAGACAATTTGCGGCCGGCGAAGTAGACTGGATGGTCGATTGTCGTCTCACCGGGTTGCGCCAAAACAACCCTAAGTGCAATACCGAAAGCGTCAATATGCACATGGAACTACTTATCCCAGTCTGGGTGAACAAGAATAGGCGCCGTCGCTAGCTTTTCCTTCAGAGTGTCAAGGGCCATCCGACACTCCTCCGTCCACTGGAATACTTTAGACTTCCGCAGTAGCTTTTCTAAAGGGGAAGTGATCTTCGCGTAATTTCGGATAAACCGCCTGTAATATCCTGTGTGCCCAAGCAGTGCCCGCAACTGCTTCACCGTTTCGGGGGCTTCCATGTGGACGATCACTACTACCTTGGCGGGGTCAACGCAGACACCTTGCTTGCATACCACGTGTCCCAACAACGTGCCAAAAGGAACTGCAAAAATACATTTCTTCAAGATCAAGGAAATCTGCAACTGGCGACATCGATCAAACATGATACACAATAGGGTGGCGTGTTTCTTCAGAAAAATGTAGACGGTCCAATTGTCCATGTAGACTTCCAGGAACTTGTGGATATACTCCCCGTTAGGTCTCTCGTAATTTATTAAGATTGTGGGAGAATCCAATCACAGTTAACATCATTTCAACCAACTTTGGGATTCTAGGATCTAGCCCTCCTGAATCCGGAGAGGGATCTCTCCAATATGTACAAAGATGGATATTGTCTTTGAAAAGCTTAAGGTAATGATATTAGGCTAGCTAACAAATTTTAGTAATGAAAAATTGTTCCTCGAAGGTCTGTGTCGTATGAATAACCTTATATAACAAAACACAGTAGGTGGCTAACACTCCTAAAAGCAGCGATGACAATCCGGGAAAATAAAACCGGGGCGTTCTTCAAGCCAAACGACATCACGTGGTATGCGAACGATCCCCACTCGGTGGTGAATGTCATCTTCGGCTTGTCTTCTTCTACAATGCGCACCTGATGATAACCCGAAAAACCATCAGTGAAGGAGTAAGCTTCATTTCCCGCAACATGATCCAAGACTTCGTCGCTGAAAGGAATGGGAAACAGATCATGGATGCAGGCGTTGTTCAGACTTCGGTAGTCGACACAGACGCGTATCTCCGCCTTGTCCTTCTTATTCTGAATGACGATAGGACTCACCCACTCTGCTTCTTCCACCAGAAAGACGAGATCTGCGGCCAACATCTTGTCAATCTCCATCTTGACCTTTTCTTTGATCCATGGGTTCAACCGATAGGGTCGATTCTTTACAGGCCTGGCATCCAGTTTCAGCACAATACACATTTCTCTGAGGTCTCCTTTGATACCCTTCAAATATGCAACTGACGAAGGGAGTAAGTCTTCGTATTCCTGGAGAAGGCTGAAAATTTCCTTTGTCATCTCCTCTTCCCAGTAATCCCTAACTGTAGCCAGCTTGGTTTTTTCCTCCGTACCTATGTTCAACTTCTTTGTCTTTAGTGGCTGCAAATGGATGCCTTCGGTAGTCGGTTCTTCATTTATGTTCCGCTCGCCTTCCTTCTCTTCGAAATATAGGTGCCTGAGGTCCTCTAGACTGTCATCATCTAGATCGCCGTCAACCCGTTGGCAAGCCAACTCGCGCCTGGCCTCAGGACATGACGCAAACGTGCCCCCATCGAGCTCTGGGTCACAGAGAAACAATACCCCCTTGATAGCTTGTAGTTCCTGGGACACCAGCTCTGTCTCCCCTTCGAACAAGAAGCACCGAACAAACTTGTTCGTGATTTCCTGCCAGGAGCTGGTTCCTCTTTTCCGTTCTTATTCCAAGTACCAAGCCTGGGGGATGGTATCTAAGGAGTGAATGAACCGATGTACCCACAGCTCTTACGGGTATCCCATACCTTTCCACTACTCCTCACAGCTCTTCAGGTGGTCCCGCAGATCGGAAGTCCCTTTGTACCTGTGCCCGCTTCGAGGGCCTTCGTCTTCTTTGAACCATGCCCGCAAAGCTTCCACCACGCAACTCCACCACGACAGGGTGTTGCGGTGGTTCCTCCACCACCTCCCTGATGTGGACTGTAGTGCAACGTCCAAAAGTGGTATCCTGCTTCCTTCTGGTACCATGTCCTCCACCTTTGCAATAAAGGTATTGACAGCCTGCATGTTCGACAGGGTGGGGTATTCTCTGAACTCAGCACCAATCCATCGGACTCGGGAAATGGAAGCACATCTCCGCGTCCTGGTTTCATACCCACCCTGCTGCCAGTCTTCCCAAGCGAGTTTCGATCCCAGCTCCGAGCTCTGGACACTGCGCCAGTTGACGGAGTCGGTTGCGGTCGGGTTGATATAGTCCTCCCGCTTCCCTGCAATCATCTGATAAAGGTGGTCCATCATCTAAGCATCCTTCTGGTTGTCCACAGTTTCGATATATCGCGGGCCTTGATATGGGTCAAAGGGCTGAGTGACCTGGACCTCTCCGTCCTCGAAGATCATTAGCTCCTTTTTGAGGTCAATGATGGCGTAATTCTCAAAAGCCCAATCGATGCCTAGCAGGGCGAGGTAAGGATCCTTGTCTCCCATAATATCAATAACCCCAAAATCCGTGTAATTCTTCACCCCCGTAATGTCGACCTCGACACCTTCGAGTTGGCCGATCGGCACAATACAATACTGGTTCGCCATTCTGAGTTGGATTGGCGAGTGTGTCAGCCGTGGCCTTCCAAGAGCCTCCCACGTCTTCCGCGGTAGGATGTTGACGTTAGACCCTAAATCAAGCATGGTATCGCTGATTTGGAATCCCGCAACCTGCGTGTTAAGCTGGAACTCTTTTCCCGTGCGTTTCTTGTTCCGCTTGACTCGCTGCACGTACGGGGGTGCTGTGTCCACCGGTTCCCTCGGCCCCGTATTCCCCTATAGTGTGTCCTCTAGTGTACGCTTGAGCTGGTCCCGCATTGAGGCATTATCAAAAATATTGAGGAACAACTGAAGCCATTCCTCAATCAAGGTCCCCGTAGCGCTCTGTTCTCCAGAGCCAGTGGTTGGGGGTACCTCAAGGCCCCCAGTTTCCCTCAGCTAAGAAAAATCCTCCATCGCCTCTTGGAAGTACCTCTTCTGCACGTCTGGCCGGATCAGGTGCTTCGGGGAGGCGGGCCGAATAGCCCAGACCGAATCCTTTCCGTGAGCGTCCTCTCCCGTTTTCTTGCCACCCCGCGTGACGATCGCTACATTCTGCATGGCTGGAGTCGTGGTTCCTCGCATCTCAGAGTTTACCAAATTCATACCCCTCTGCTGTGCCCGTTCCTCCAACTTCTTGATGAGTTCTGGACAGTCCTCTGTTGCATGGGCGTTCACGCGGCACTAGGAACACCAAGGATTTTGGGGAAGGGAACATTCCCGAGCCACGTGACCCTCCTGGTCACAGTTGTAACATTTCACCGGACCTCGTCCCCCTGTGCGGCCTCCGCGCATACCGCTGCCTCTTCCCCTGGAAGCCTCATTCACCCTATAGGAAGGACGGTCCAACCGGTCCGCGAGGGCATCGAGAGCTCTGCACTGCTCAGTGTTGTGAGTCATGGAAGCACAAAACTCACAGTATACATTGTTTGGGACGTTAGAGTACTTTTGTAGTATCGGGCACATCCGAGGTGGATGCCCCATTGTCCGGAAAATCTCGCAGTACTCCATGGCAGTTGGGTTTGGTTGAGATGGGAACCCCGCATAAGGCTGTTGCAGCTGGTATACCCCCTACGGATTCAGCGCCGCGCCACCCCCCGTGGGTGGACCCCCCTGGATTTCCGTGACAGAGGGTCCCACACCTGTGCCACACAGCCGAGGACATTCGGTTGTGACGTGGCCTTCAACCAGGCATTAAGTGCACCAAACGTTCGGCCTAGCTGGTCTTATAGGCTGCATTTCCTTGAGCTTTTCAGTCAGAATAGCGATCTGATGCTGCAATCCCACCAAGGAAGGATCCTGTGGGGCCAGCCCTCCCCGATATTCCTGAGGGTAGCCCGCCATGGCCTGTTCCAAAGCATCCTGCAAGATGTCAATCTTCTGCTAGGTGAGGGGGTTTCGCATCAAGGGAAGTAGAGCCTTGATGAACCAGTCCCTTTGATGGTTTGGATCGATCGGGTAGCTGAGTTTCCCGATCGCGTCCTTGAAGCGCCGCATCAGCTCCCATGCAGTCTCTCCTTCTTTCTGCTTAATCTCCCAGAGCTCGGACAAACCCTGTTGGTCCGTCTGGGGAAGTTTAAATTCACAGACAAAATCATACTTTACATCTGCAATTACTGGATTAGGATGGGCCTCAGACCACTTGATAAACCATTGTAGAGCCCTTTCTCTGAGCGTGGTTTGGAACTCTATTAGCTTCCCGGCGTTTGCCGAGCCCTCCATATGGCTTCGCAGAGGTACCAGTGCTGCTCTACATCATCGTTGCCTCGACCAGAGAATTATGGATACTGGGTGAATGACCCAGCCATATTTACTTACGGAGGGTTGACCAGGATGAATCCTTTGGGTCCTGGTTGCGTGACTGTTCCATTGGGGAATGCAATACTACCAGTGTCGCTGCTATTAATGTATGTCGCTATCGATAATGAACTGCTGTGAAATTGACTCAATGCTTGTAACTTAACGAAAATATTACTTAAAGGTTGGTAAAGTACCAGGGGAAGGTAGGGATCCTTGCCGTGCAAAGTTTTGGAAGTAGGGCTGCTTGGAGAGATGAATGCCATTCGCTCTTGAAACAACCGCTGCATTATGACATACCATTCGCCATCAGAACTTTCTTTGGGCTGCACACCTGCATCGTCTTTGTCAGTTGTCGTCTCCCCTTTTCTCTTAGCCGGGCTCCCATGCACCCGCCGTACTCCCACAGTGGTCCCCTCCCTTTCCAGGGTATCCGCCTGAGTTTCCATGATCCCTATCCTCTGAGGCACCTCCTCCTGATTCTTCCTGTCGTTTTCCCGTCGTCTTAACTCCCGCATCACCCTTTCTCGCCACCTGTCGGTGATCTGTGCCTGCCGATGTGCACGTCGCTCCCTAAATCTCCTCGCGGCCTCAGCATCCATCCCCCACTCCCCGCTTCACACTTGAAGTAGCATCTGTCCCTTCAGCCCTTCCCCCAGCACTGGGGGTTTACGCTTCCATGCTCGACTTCTGAAATTCCATCAGCCCTTCGTCCACCATCAGGGCCTTAATCCATAGTGGAATCTCTTTAATCAGCTTCCCTCTTAACCTGGAACGGAAGATAGCTTCAGCCTTCGAGAAGGATTGGTAGAACTCTTCTGCAAACTCCACAATATATTCGTCCAAAGTGGTCTCTACCCAAAAATCCACCGCGCGGGTCAATTCAGTGTCTAACCGATGTAGAGCCACCAGATCCCCGTGCACCCACTTTCGGTTTATCTTCCGCGAGCTATCCCTAGTCACCTTCGTCTGTATCCTCCGCAACCAATTATAGAGGTCACTAGGGAATTTTCCCTAGAGGATCTCGTAGGTATCACTAGCGGAATCTGATAAAAGGACGAGATCCTTAAGCACCCTTTCCTTTTGATTCGTCAACTCCACTTGCTGAGCAACGAACTAGTCCAGATGGTTATCCCACCATCTCTGTACTTCGCCTTCGAAGATCCTCGATACCATGATCTAGTTCCCCTCATAACATGCAGGTCCCGGCAACGGAACCATTTGTTGGCGAGGAAATAAGTCTCGCAGGCAAGACCCAGGTTCAGGGGTTGGGGCCAACAAAGGAATCCGCTGTAGTCTAGAACCACGCCGCCATTATCACCCTTTTCCAGAGAGCAGAGAGTCTCACCCGAGGCGTGCCGCAACCACATGCAAAATGGGAATAGATCAATAGTAGGGGAAGGATCCGCAACTCATGATTAACATTGAATTGATTGCATAAACATATTTATATACGCAAGAACATTCAGAGAGTGAAAAGGTATTAAGAAAATAAAATTTTAAATCATCACAACCATCATTCATGCATATAAATCACATAGTGGGACAACAACCTGCAATTGTATTGATATCTTCAGCCAAATCCATAGTTACATAGCTTCCGCAAGGAGAGCTTACAAGTCTGATACAGACGCCTTAAAGAACAGAAAGGTAAATAGGAGAAACCTAGGAACTACAGAGATATCATGCCCGATCTCCTTCAGTCGCTCTGCATTCCTTCTCCTGTCACATCCTCTTCTCTTTCGGCCGGGTGACTGCTATTTATTCACTCGCTATCGCAACTGTTAGGTCCTCTTTGCGTTCTTCTTCAGCTGCTTCCAGCTTCTCTCTTGTTGTTTGTGTGTTCTACTTTCTGTCTTCTGTTGTATATTCTCTTCGTCTGTACTCATGCATCTACTTTATTCAACTATCTCTTGCTTCTGCGCCACCGTGATAGATCCGCGACTTACTGTAGTTGCGACTTGGTCGCGATTTCCATGTGTCATCATGCTGCAACCCAAAAAGCCATTCTTTATTCAAAATTTGAAATATTCAAAATAAGTTTTCAAAACAAGGGCCCCAACACATACTCCAATCGCAACCCATTGAAAGACATTTCAATGAATACTCAACTGTCGCACTAAGAAATATCTGCAGCAAATTCGAATTGTCCACCAGCACAAAACTCAACACCTCTTCACTATTGCAATCTCTAGTGATTAACACTGCTATGATACCATGTAGAAATTTATCAATACTGATGTATTACTGAATTCTCCTGATCTAACAATATTTATCTTCTTTCTAAATACAAAATCCTTCCATTATTAATCTCGTGGAAATTAAATCGCCAATTGCAAAACTCATGAAGAAAATCAATCGCACATAAACATTGTTGTTTAACGGGAAATATTAAAGCTAAAAACCCCAACTATCATATATTATGTATATCAATGGAATCATGTAATAATATGATACAAAGATTAGTACATCAAGCTCTCAGTACAATCAACAATCATTACACATTGTCATGCATAAATTTTCATATCTATGCACCAATTTCTTGCCTCCTGAAAACCTGCCTCCACTGCGCAATCCATGCCGAAGAAGACCTCTAAATGAATTCGAATTGGCCTTGCCTTGACTACGAAATCCTCATTGGCATCTCCAATGTGTGTTAGATGCATTGAATTCATCACTATAGTCACAACAGATAGTCCATCTCACCCTTTAACCTATCTCTCCACCGGGTCTCCACTGGAACTGACATGCAAGTAGTTAACTACTGTATTTTTTCAGTTGCAAGTGAGTCTCTAGTTATGAATTAATTAAACAATTAGAACTAGATACAACTAGCACAACTGAGTTTAACTCACTTAACTGAGTTAAACAGAATAACAAATCCCATAACTACTCTTCCAACTCTCTCATAACTTTGCCACTTAAGTTCTAATTGAGCCCTCCATGCATGAGTCACCAACCACCCTAGGAATTGCGTAATTCCTTCACCTCACTGATTTTCCAAATCTATTCACTGAAATAAAGTGCTCCAAGAGAATAAGTTGATATTTATTGTCGGATTATTATTAAGGGCTAATAATAATCAACATGCATCTATTTTTAGATTGACAATCTATAAATATACTTCTCCCAATATTTTAAAAATAGAATCTCATTTATTTTTCACATTTGAACAACCATCTACAAATAGCATCCTGCAACTTATAGAATATGCTCACCATGTCTAAAAATATACATACACCTAAAAATAGCCTGCGGGCCCCACTTAGTGAAGGTGCTTAATTTTCACTAAGCTCATTATATTGTTGAATCTCAACAACTTACCCTTGTAGACTAGTGGAATTGGGTAAATGTGGGAGGGGTGGTTACAAAATTTTATTGCAAAAAATGATTCCCCAATAGAGGATTTTATTCCTCTCCAAGTGTATGCCTATCCTAGTCAGTGCCATTTAACCTGATCCAACATAGAACATTTCTGCTAACAAGTACATATCAACTTTGTAAAATAATAAAATTCTAAGTAAATAGTCCAATTATGAAAACAAAATATCAGGATATATTGTCAATTGATATGGGGAAGGTACAAAAGTTTTAACTACTTACAAGTTATTAAATTACAACATGATAAGTTGACAATTTGGATAATATTTAAGGAAGAAATATGAAAAACAAAAAAAGTTGGCCTTTTTTTGTGCACAATGCAAACATCCAAGCATCAATGGAGTTAAAGATCATCGATTCAACCAACAAAAATTGTAATAAATGAGAAAAACTAGAACCATCAAGCCCTTGAAAACATTGAAATATTTGTTGCAATTAGATTATTTAATCTCCAAATTGCATTGGCAAACTCCTTGAAGATTGATTCAAAAAAAAATGTCTACTATAGTGATGGATGGTGGCTCCAATTACACAAACTGTGAGATAATTTTAATTGATGGTGGTTTTGAGAGTGTGAGATGACTTTCACGAAAATGAAATGACTATATGACAAATAGTTTAAGGGTTTTCATAGTTTATATTAGGTTTTATGCTTGAAGATGATGGGGCCTATGTTAAAATATATATTTTTTGTTATTTGTTTTTAACATGAATGTAAATGGTTTAGCATTGGGGATGGCTAGGAGTACCCTATCAAATTCAGGGACTTGGGGATGGTTCTTGAAAATTATTTAAATTTGGTGAGGAAGGAGGTGGCTATGGAGAGATTTTTTGAAGTCCATGATGGAAAATTGTACTTGGGGATGGTTCTTAAAAAGTATTTAAATTTGGTGAGGAAGGAGGTGGTTATGGAGAGTGTTTTTGAAGTCCCTGATGGAGTTCTCCCTAGTTTGAAGATTTTTTTTTAGGATGAAGTTCCTATAATGTAAGATTATGTGGAAAATTGGTGGGCACTGATTCCCATGCAACATAGGCAATATGTTACTACAGTATGAAGTCATTAGTTACAAATATTACCATCAATAGATTATGGATGCCATTAAAATTTTTAAATCCTTTTTAGTAGTTTTTGATGGTTGAAGTGAGAAAATTATCATTTAACATATTTCATTTAAGTTGTTATATTCTTAGAAATAAATATAGATGATGGAAATTCTTAGAATAACATCTTTCTGAGGATGAAGAAGAGGAAAATAAGGAATGAAAACTTGATCAAGAAGAAATGAAGGGCATTTACCAATAAAGAGTTGTACAAGAAGGGGGAGTTACAGTTCAACCGGTCGCTGACATTGTACAACAAGAAGAAAATGATTCAGTGGAATCCTTGACACTAGATGGATCTGAGGGCTAAAAAAGATCCCATGTCACAGATGGCTCAGATTCTGAAAAAAGATTTCCCCTATGCGGGACATGAATTGGCTTTGTTTATAGTCGATGTAAATTGAGATGGCTAGAAAAAAATGTATAGGAAGAAAGGAAAAATAAAAATAATCTGCACTTAGTCAACCCTATATTTCTTCATGCCCCTTATTATCTTTTGTTGCTTATTTTCTGAGGCTCCTTGTATTTTTATGGACTTCCTTGCTACTTCTATCTCAATTTTTTTTCTCGTACTTGTACCTATCTGATCCTATTTGCATACACACTAAGTGTGTCTACAAAAGTTATTTTTTATTTTCATTAATAAAAATTACGGTTTTTTTTTTTTTTTTCTATAGGAAAAAAAACACATGTCATATTGGGCATGCGGTATTGATAAACTATGATATTTTCCCATGGTGTTGTAAGAATATATATTTACAAGTTAACAATTTCCATAGTAAAGTGGGGGCGAATCTCAATATTATAATGACAAAATTAACTATAAATACAAGTTTTTATTATTAAATCACATGTTAAATAATTTAAAACTAGCTCAAACATATAAATTAAGTGACTTACTCAAAGTGGATAAGCATTAATCCATAAGAAGCATCAAAACACTTACGTCATGATACATCTCATGTTCCTAAAATTAAAAAATCATAAAAACTAGCTAAATTATAGCTTTATTTAAATTATTACTATTATTAATTACACCCATAGTCGTGTCTACTTCAAAATAAGCCTTCCACAATTTTAATTTAATTATTAGTAATTATTAGATGGATGGTAGAGATTTATCCTCCATAGAATATGGAAGAATATTCATAGTAGTATTCACAGGTCAAGGGTTAAGATTTATCTCCAA
Source organism: Pinus albicaulis (assembly GCA_034641835.2). Taxonomy (NCBI): domain Eukaryota; kingdom Viridiplantae; phylum Streptophyta; class Pinopsida; order Pinales; family Pinaceae; genus Pinus; species Pinus albicaulis. The sequence goes on along the minus strand of CM076581.1, from coordinate 1,118,278,119 downwards.
GTTACTTATGTTATTTCAATTAATTTATCTCAAATTAATTAATTAAATAATGTCTCATATCAACACATGTCATATCGGGGGATTTTTGACATTGAGTAAGTAAAGTAAGGATGCAAATTAAGGTTTTAAAGCACTCTACTTCTGCACAAGTAATTTCCACAAGGTTCTTGGGCTCAAATACTTCCTTCTCAACTTTTCTATGGAGTTGGGGATGGAAAAATGACTTGCTAGGGCCCCAAATACTCAGTTCTGTGCTAGTGGCCCCTTGATTTGAGCCACCTTTTCAGGCCCAGAACCTAGTGCTCTACCTAGAACTCATGAAAAGTTAGATAAAAAATAATAATAGGAAGATGATACTAAAGCAATCAAATCATTAAGAACTCATCTGGACCCCTCCTAGCCATGGCATGCATTTTTTCAAACATGAAATCTACAAGTATAAACAAAAAAATAGAGCCTAGGGGTCTCGTACTTATATGAGAATCACTAAGAAACATTGATCCCCTACATCATTAACTACAATGCAATCTATTTGACCATATATACATTGTGTATTCATTTATAGGTAAAAACATGGAGAGAGCCATACATCATCAATGATAAAATAAATGCTCATAACCAACATAATAACAACATAAATACCGTGGATACAACAACATAGAATACACATACAAATTAGTACATTTGCACACCAAATACCAAGGGAATGAATTGCTCATTAATGAATGTAGAAACCAACTGGATATGGTACTTCCACATTTCACCCGACCATATATTATTTGAGCCAATTCTCTCTTAAGCCAATCATCCCCATGCCATATTCCAAGCATGAATGTGGGATCTCATCAAACACATCAATCAAAACCAATCCAGGGCTTCCAAAGGCCAAACCACCTCAAACCTCAACCAATGATTCCACATCATGGTCGTACATAAAAAACATCATGGATTGGTCTCTATCCAAGCTTCTCCATGGCTCTAGAGTGTGTGTTCCAACCAAGGCTCCAAGGCTAGTAACTCAACCCAAGCTGTTTGTGGGCTCCATAGAATTTGTCCAACCAAGGCTCTAGGACTAGTAAATCAACCCACCTAGGGCTCGAAGACTAGTAACTCAACCCAACAGTTGTCCACTAGGCTCCAAAGTGTTTTTCCAGCCAAGGCTTCAGGAACTAATAAATAAACCCAACAAATAAATGAATCATGAGAACTAACTAGAAAATAATAAATGGAAATAAACCCACAACACTATGAATATCCAGGAAATGGAAAGGATATTAAAACACACTATTAATCTAGGAAATCCTCCATGCCAATGACATATCATGACCAAGATATCACATGCATACACCATGCATGCCAAAACTAGTGAGGAAGACATACATGCAACTCGGTACCTCAAATAAAAACCCGTAGTAGCTGCTGATCCCGATATCAGCTTGCGATTTCCTACTCTCCATTTTCCTTCTTGCTCTAAATCACCAAGTATCCACACCCTCCAAGAGTGTTCCAAGAAAATTCTAAGTATCCAAGTGTATGAGAGAGAGACAAAATAATGAGAGAGCTCCAAAAATGCACTGACAAAAAACTTGAGCAAAATATTTCCAACTGATCCTCAGAATCATTTTGATCAATGATGTCTCTAATCTCTTTATTTTCCATTATTTTACTTAAATTTCCTCCCCACATGAAACCTGTGACCTTTCACTTTCATTTTCTCCTATTTTCCATTATTTTCATAAATAAATTCCAGTAGTGCCACTTTGCCTTTCCAAAGTCTTAGCCTTTGCCCTTTCCAATTTCCTTTAGCCTAATAACCGAAATGACACTCCACTAGGATGTTTTTCCCACCATTCAGCTTTGAATACATGTCCCATCACCACGGTCTTATATATTTTTTACATGAATTTTTACCGGGGCTGCTCCACAGAACTGTTCACAGTTTCAATATTACTTTATGGTTTACATGATTATTGTATTGGGGTTTTGTTATTGTGGATGGGTGTTATTGTTTGCGCCCTCTTTTTTTTCTCTGAATATATATTGGGCTTTGCACAAACCCACACAAAAGGATGGTCTATTCTGTGAGCATCCTTTGATGGCATCCCATTGTGTGAGCCTACATTTTAAGCCTCGTTTTGAGAATGATCCTCCATAGATAGAATATAATATTAATCCCATGTTCCATATTTTTATTAAAAGTATTTGGGAGAGATAAAAGATAATATGGGTAAAAAAATATTCTTTTGTATGCTCTATAAAACAAACTATTGAATTTTTATTTGGCATATCTTATTGTTTTCAAAGTATTCAATTTGAACAAAATGTATTATTATATTCCCACCAGTTACAAGACTATAAAATTTCCAAAAAATGATATTCACGGGGGAGCTCCTATTACGAAATAAAATAATAAATCTCATGTTTATTTATAGGATGCAAATTCCCAAAGGAAGGCTACATCTCCAACAGATCAGACACAAAAAATTTCAATCCCTTACATTGTTGAAAAAACAGAAAAGCCCCATCTATGGAAGTAAACATCCCTGAGGTAAATTCTCTTTTCTTTGTTTTGAATTCCAAAGTGGTAATATGTAGATTTAATGGTTTTTGTCCCAAATTAGAGGCACTTATTAAATTTATTGTCTCTAATTGGACCCCAAACTTCGAAATTTTCTTGTGCTCAAAAGGTTTTTTCATAATACAGTTTGAAACATAAGAGGATTTGACAATGCTTTGAATGCGGTGCCCTAGTTTTGGCGTAGAGCTAAAATATTCATTATTCCTTGGTTCCTTGAGTTTGATGCCAACACCATGGTGGTATCTATAATGTCAGTTTGGGTGAGGCTTCCAAGTATCCCCCTTGTATTCTAACACCACAAAGTCCTAGAAGATATAGGAAGCATATTGGGAAAATTTTAAAAATTGGAGTCTAGAAAGAACTAAAAATGGTATTTTCACTTACACCAAGATATGTGTGGATATTGATATTGAAAAAGGACTTTTGGACCATATAAATTTGAAACAAAAAAACTTTCACTAGTCACAAGTCATTGATTATGAAATATGACATTCAAATGTCACATTATTTTTCAGACAGTCATTTGTAGCATGCATGGCCCCACGAAAGAAAGAATCCTAAGAAGAAGAAGAAACAAGCTAATGGATCGAGAGGATGATAGTCCTTAGAACAAAATATTTCTGAGGATGAAGAAGAGGAAAACAAGGAATGAAAACTTGATCAAGAATAAATGAAGGATATTGACCAACAGAGAGTTATACAATAAGGGGGAGTTACAGTTGAGCCAGTCTTCGACATTGTACATCAGGAAGAAAATGATCTTGTGGACTCCTTAACACTGGATAGATCCGGGGTTTCAAAAATATCCCATGTTACAAATAGCTTAGATTCTGAAAAATATTCCCCCCATGTGGGACATGAAATGGCTTTGGTTCTAGATGATCCAAATCTAGATGGCTGGAAAAAAGTGCATAGACAGAAAGACAAAGAGAAAAGATTTGCACTTAGTCAACCCTATATTTCTTCATGCCCCTTATTGTATTTTATTGCTTATGTTCAGAGGCTACTTGTATTTTTATGGACCTCCTTGCTACTTCCAACTCAATTTTTTTCCTCTTCTTGTACCTATCTAATCCTATTTGTATACACACTAAGTGTGGCTACAAAATGTATTTTTTTATTTTCATTAATAGAATTTTTTTATTTTTTATTATTTTTTTTTTTGCTGGAAAAAAAACACCTCTTATTGGGCCCGCAGTATTGATAAACCATGATATTGGCCCATGGTAATGTAAGAAGAGATATTTACAAGTAAACAATATCCATAGTAAAGTGGTGGTGGAGTCTCAATATTGTTACATGTTTTTCAAAATGTATATATTTCTTAATTCAAGATTCTGTGATTCATCATGTTTTTGAAATAGGTATTCCATATTAATCACAAAGATCAGTTTATAGTTTTGACCCAGCCAATGTGGTTCATCATTAGAATGAAAACTGAGAATATGATCTATCCCAAGGATTAAATAATGTAGAGATGCAAAGGCTAGATGGAAAAATACTCCCACAATGAAAAATAAAAGCTCACATCTGAGTTAATATATGTTTAACTTATATATTAATTTTTTAATAATTATTAAACGTAATAATAATTTAAAATAAAGTTATAATTTAGTTAACTTTTATGATTTTGTTTAATTTGGGAAATCTGAGATATATAATGAGGTAAGTGTTTTGATGCTTATCATGGATTGATGCTTATATGAATTTACCGACCATTTAATTTATATGGCAATGCTAGTTATAAAAATAATTAATATATAAGTTAAAATTATATACACTTAATAAAAAATGGAACAAGATTCCTAACCATGGAGATTTACCACCACTTTAATGTGTAAAATATTAATTTGTAAATAGGCATTGTTACAATACCATGGGCTAATACTATGACTTATCAATATGTTGATGGGGAAAAATGCCTTGCCAATAGTAAGGGGATCTCCCCGGTATAAGGTCCCAACTAGATCCTAGACCATTTGTGATAGGGATCCCATCCGGTATGTAGGCCCAACTATTGTTGGATTAATGAGATATACACCCTTTCTCATATGGAGGTGTATTTCGAGAACAAGAGAATGCACAACTACTTGAGAAATGAATGGTCAACGGGTTCTCCTGAAAATGAAACATTATAATGGCAAAGTGAGATTTAAAGCATGGAGCCAAAAGAAGTATTGTTAGCAAAACATCATTAGGGTCATGCTCATACAGAGGCTTGTTTGACCAGAAGAGAAACAGTTCACTATGGTCAAAACACCCTTCAATTCCTTAAGCGCGTTTCCAAAAGATTAAGGAAATATCAACAACTAGGTTATTAACATGTCCCTGTGCTAAAAATCCACATACCATTAATACATCCAAAGAGCTTAAACGTTTAAATGATGCACGAATAGAAACACATATTAATCAGTCACAAATGATAGCAAGTACATGAGGACATAATATTCATAATGTTAACACACATGAGTTTCCATCAGGTCCAATAGTGGAGTAAAAAACATTAGTTTGTATTCATTCTCGGAATCATGCATTCAATTCTATACAATTATCTCTCTCCTCTATTGAGTAAAAAAAAAGGTCCATACATTATCTCTCGAGGGAGTACATATGGAATAAAAAATGACCCTTGGGTTGCCTTGCCCTTTCAACTTCTCGACCGTTGACATGGTCTGCGACCTAGGAGGATTTGCGACTTGTGACTTGCCTGAGGTTGTGACTTGCGACTAGGTACCATTTGTGACCTGCGACCTGCCTGTGCCTACTTCCTGTAAAATCAGTCTTTTCAAGGGAGCAATTGTGTGATGGAGAGGTCCGGGGTCTCTACTTGTTGCTGTTCTTTGAGATAGGTTTTCTGGGCTAGGTAGTCGGCGGCTACTGGAGTAATTTGAGGCATGTCCTCTCCTATCCTATGAAAGCACTCTAGAGCATCTGAAACTAAAGTGTGCCTCTTCCCGTTGATCTAGTTGGACAGAGAGGTCAGCTTAGTGTAGATTCAGACTGGTGCGACAATATACTGGTCAATGTTCTCCTTGGAGGCTGGGAGGTCCTGTGAAGCCGCTGCTTGTCTGATGGGTTCCAAGAATGCTTGGATGTCTTGCGTCACCTCTTCCCTCATCTTATGTGTGGCTAGTGCCCCTAAGAAAGGGATTTGGTGCACTCCTGCAATTGAATCTATGCCACTGATCAGGTGCTCATAGGCAGACATCACCCTCTCTACATGTTTTACGAGCTTGTCCCTAGATTGCAGCTTCATCCGTATCTGTACCTTATCGTTATGAGTGCGGATCTAGTCCTTCTTTGGCAAGGTGTCAGGAGCCTGTGGGTACCGTTTGGACCATTCAAGTATGCTGTCCAGTGATGTGGAGGCTTCCTTTAGTTATGCAGATATTTTCCGAGTTTCTGCCTGGGCCCCTAGCAAAGGAGTGACTATATTTTTTATGGTTAGTATCTCCCCATATACCTGCTTCATGGTGCTCTCTAAGGTATCCAAATCTCCCTGAACGATGGTCTATAGTCCACTGGCCTGAGTGATTATGAGTTGGTGCCTTTGATTTTCAGGTTCTAGAGCTTTGTTTTCTGCCTCTGCTTGAGTTGACCTTTGTTCGGACGTCTGGAGTCTGCTTTGCAGAAAAAATATCTCTCTCCTCATCCTGCTGAAATTCTCTTCTGTGGTAGCTCCAAAGTCGGTTTCGGCCGATGCTATCATTATGGGGTTAGTTTTGGTGTCCAGGACTATGTCCTTTTCTGTTAGGTCCCTATATTACTAGTATAGTCCCTTATTGTTATTAGTGTAACCCCCTTATTGTTATTATTGTACCCATGTAACCCACTTTTTGTTATTATTGTGCCCTTAAATATTATTGTTAGGTCGGCTAGGATTACATTGTGGTCCACTAGGATTACATTATGGCCACATGGACTCCTATATATAGAAAGGAGGTTTTGTAAATTGTATCATCCAATAATTTTTCATTTATGTAATGTATTGGAGGTTACCCCCTCGAAGTGGCTTATTTCTAAGGCGTTGATATCTCTTTTCTTCTATTTTTGGAGCTGGTTACTCAACATTTGGTATCAGAGCTTTGGATTCTAGGGTTTCGCTGCTCCAAACAGGTCATCGTGGAATTTTCGCTATAACTTTTTTTCTACAAAGTTTCAGAAGCTGAAATGTTTAGGGTGCAAAGCCAAAATCCTGAGGAAGATTGCCTAAAAATTTCAGAGCTTGGTTCGCAATATGTTTGGAGATATCATCTGTGGAAGTTAGGACTTTTTTCAAGCTCCTAAACAGGTCATCGTGGCATTTGCGCTATAACTTTGTTTCTACGAAGGTTAAGAATCTGAAATTCATATGGTGTGAAGCTAAAATCCTGAGAAAATGTTTCAAAAAATTTCAGAGCTTGGTTCGCAATATTTTTGGAGATATGATCTGTGGAAGGTAGTGCTTTTTCAGGCTCCTGAATTTCATCTCAAATAGGTGATCGTGGGAAAAGTTCAATAACTCTCTCTCTGGGCATCGGATTGGAGTGCCGTAAAAAGTGGTCGCAAGAACATGGACTTTAGTTTCTTGGCTATCAATTTCACAGACAAAGGAAGAAACAGTGACACGTGGCAAGTCGTACAAGTTCGCTCTACTAAACTAGTCTAGAATTAGGTCATTGTGGGAGATTGGACACAACTTTGTCTTGGAGAATCCAAATCAGGTCAAACCTGTGGCATTCGAAAGATAATTCAAAGGGCTACATTGATACTGAAATTAAAATATTGAAGTGCTGCAATCATAGAGATTATCCAATTTCAATATCGAGCTCCTCAAAAGCAAGAAAAAGGTGTGTATATTTTTTTTCTTTCCAAATTGCATAAGTCTTCTTTGAAGAATCAATTTGAATTGATTCCAAGGGCATATTGTAGAATATATAGCAGTATTGGGTTCTAAAAGATGCCCCGTAAAAATAATTCAATACCCATTAAGCCTTTAGAAGGCTCTACTATGACTCATGAAGATGAAGAATTGCAACATGGTCTATCAAAATTACAAGAGCAAGTGCAACAAATTTCACTCTCACAAAGAGTAGCAAAAAATGAAATGGAAGTTCTAAAGAAAGGCATGGAAGTGAAGATGGATGGTTTGAAGAAAGGCGTGGAAGCTAAGATGGATGGCATGGAAGCGGACATGAAAGACAACATGGAAAACATGAAGAATGATCTCAAAACAGACATCGAAGGTTTGACAAAGTTGATACAAGAAATGTTTCCTAATGGTGAAAAGATAGTAGAAGAACCTCATGATGAGAAAAAATAAATGTTAATCGTGATTTCATAAACTCTAATGTTGGTGGGAAGAACCACCATATTCCAAAAATGGATATGAGGAAGTTTGATGGAAAGGATCCTGTAACATGGATACTACAGATGGAGCAATATTTTGATCTCCATAACGTGCCAAACACACAAAAGGTACGCATTGCAACTTTACATTTAGAACAAAATACATTTGTATGGTATCGATGGCTTTGCTCCCGTAAAAAAATTGTCACTTGGTCAATTTTTACGGAAAAAATGATAGCACATTATGAGGATACAAAGAGCAACACCTTCTTTAGCCAATTGATAAATCTCAAACAAAAGGGTTTAGTGGGGCAGCACATTGAGGACTTCCAAAAATTGAATATAAGGGTAACTAATATTCCAGAGGAACACAGGATCAATCTCTTCATAGGCACTTTAAAGGATAACATCCAACATGAAGTTCGTGTTTTGGAACCGGATTCATTGGAGAAGGCATTCAAGTTGGCAAGAAAAGTTGAATGTAAAATAATGGCGACAAGGAAGCCTACCACTCAATTCTATAAAGAAGGAAGTGTTGCTATGCCTATATTTCCACAACCTACAAGGTTGACACCACAACAATTGGAAGAAAAAAGAGCAAAATGGATTTGCTACAGTTGTGATAGAAAATACACTAAAGGTCATAAGTGTGCTGAGAAGAAATTATTTTACATAGATTGTGAAGAGGAAGAAGAAAATGAACAAGAAGAGGATATACACTAGGAACCAGCCCTAGAAGAGGAATAAATGAATCCGACCATATCGTGTAATGCACTGGCAGGAATTACCACTCCTCAAACTCTCAAGATAGAAGGACAAATCAAGAAGAAAAAGGTAATAGTGTTGATTGATTCAGGTAGCACCCATAATTTTATTCATTGTAAGGTAGCCAAAGAATTAAATTGTTTCCTATACCCAGCACCATAATTTCAAGTGATGGTTGCAAATGGAGGAACTATAAATTGCTCTGGAAAATGCCATAATATCAAGCTAACCATGGGGGAATATGTATTGAATAGTCCAATGCTTTCCATTCCTATGGGAGGTGCTGATGTTGTACTAGGAGTACAATGGTTACAATCTTTAGGGACGATAGCTTTTAATTTTCAAGAACTTTTCTTGAAATTTTTTTCAGAAGGAAAGGAAGTTGAATTACGGGGTATTGCAAGGAAGCCAGGAAGGATAATAAGCTCTAATGTCATTACAAAGCTTCTAAAGAAAGAACAGCGAGGCGTAATTGCACAATTATGCTCACTAGAAGTTCCAACATCAAAATCATCTATTTCTGCAGATCTCCAACAAGTCTTGGACAATCATTCCAAGGTGTTTGAAACTCCCAAAGGACTCCCACCTATTCGCAATCATGATCATGCTATTCATTTGATTCCAGGAAGTGTTCCTCCAAACATCAGGCCTTATAGATATCCTTACGTCCAAAAGAGCGAAATTGAACGTATGATTGCAGAAATGTTAGAGGCGGGTATAATTCAATCTAGTCAAAGTTCTTTCTCTGCTCCTGTAGTATTGGTACACAAGAAGGATGGATCATGGCGAATGTGTCCGGATTATAGGGAGCTCAATAAGCTCACCATTAAAGATAAATTTCCCATTTCTGTGATTGATGAATTATTGGATGAATTACATGGAGCAATTTATTTTACCAAGTTGGATCTTCGTTCGGGATATCATCAAATTAGAATGAAGACTGAAGATATTCCAAAAACAACATTTCGAACTCATGAGGGTCATTATGAATTTTTGGTCATGCCTTTTGGCCTTACCAATGCACCCTCTACATTTCAAGGGTTGATGAATTCCATTTTCAAACCCTTCCTTAGAAAATTTGTGCTCGTATTTTTTGATGATATACTAATCTATAGCAGGTCTTGGAAGGATCATGTTGAACATGTTGACAGGGTGCTCAAACTATTGCAGGAGAAACAATTATATGCAAAAACATCCAATTTTTTCTTTGGAGTACAAGAGGTGGAATATCTGGGTCATATTGTATCTCACAAGGGTGTTAAAGTAAACCCTAACAAAATTAAAGCCATTAAGGAATGGAAAGTCCCCACAACCATAAAGCAGTTGCGAGGATTTCTCGGGTTAACAGGGTATTATCGCAAGTTTGTTAAGAATTATGGGAGAATAGTGGCACCTCTAACAACATTATTGAAGAAAGATGCATTTTCATGGACTCCTGAAGCAACTAAGGCCTTTGAACATCTTAAAGAGGCAATGTTCCTAGCACCGGTCTTAGCTACGCCAGACTTCATAAAAACCTTTATTGTGGAATGTGATGCCTCAGGAAATGGAATTGGTGCTGTTTTAATGCAGGAAGGAAGACCCATTGCTTTTGAAATTCGTCCAATCAAAGGAAAGTAATTACAGAAACCTATTAATGAGAAGGAAATGTTAGCAATATTGCACGCACTAAAGAAATGGAGAACTTACCTAATGGGAAGACACTTCAAGGTAACTTCGTTGGGGAAGGTAACCATATTGTAACTTCGTTGGTTACAATATGTATTGACATTTTCTGTGGTCACTGCGAGAGGCTCGACTGGATTTCGTGCAAGGCATTTTCTCCTTTCTTGCCTGATTTTATGAGTGTACTGTTCATAAGATAGCCTTGTCAGATCCAGTACATCATCCTCATGTTCGTTCGGAATGTCGAGTTCTGAGAGTGGGAGGTGTCCCCCTATCATGGGAGTTGTCGGGGGCACGTCAATGTGTGGCAGGTCTGTTTGCCTCCCAGTTCCCGAAGGTTGCAACCCACTTCCCCCTGCCTTATCTGCATGTAGATTCTGAGCTTATTATTCCTTTCTCTTATTCTCCGCTTCTTCCTTGTCTTGTTCTTGTTTCATCTTGAGCTCACCCTCCCTTTTCTGTTGTTCTTCCTCCTTCTTTTTGTGAGCCTCTTTTTCTTTCTTATTTTTCCGTTCTTCTTTCTGTCATTTCTTCTATTGTTCTTCGATCTATTTCTTTTGTTTTTATTCTTCCTGTTGTTGAGCCAAGTCATCCCGGGCCTTCTTGAGTTCTTCCTCTCTCTACTTCTGCTCAACTTCTAATTGTGCCTCAGTTCCTTTGTCCCCTCCTTCCCGTTGATCCTTGGGAGGGTTACTTCTTGTAGTATTCTTGGGCCTTTTGGATTGAGAAGTTGATGCTCCTCTCGAGGGGTCTTTTCGTTTCAAAGCATCTGCTCTTTCTTGCAGAGGTTGATTGTCCTAGTGATGATCCTCCTGATCTCCATCCAAATTGGCTTGTCCTTTACGTGCTGTTGCCTTGTTGGAATTATACCAGTTCTGCACTTGCTCTTTTACGAGGGATTCTTTGTGTTGGTAAGTCTAGTTGAAATTTTCCCGCTTGCAGTGTGTGGGGACGATCCTGTCAGGGTCATAAGATTTGCGAGACAAGTCCACAAAGTGGAAGCCATTGATATCTCTTGCTTCTGCCTCCACCTCTTTGAAGTCCTTGACTGTATAGGCACCAATAGTAAGCGGGAGGGTTGGCCATGGTTTATTCTTGCCCTCGATTAGTGTCTTAGAGAATCTGCTTGTCATTTGGTAGCACACCTCTTGTAATAGTAATTTGTCAGTGACGAATTTGGGCAACGCATGAGGGACCTTGAATGATCCGAAGACTTCGATGAAGGTACCTTCTGCGACGGGGAACCAATGAGCTAGCTTAACCACCATCTCCATGGCTCTTTTGGAAATGCAGGGAGGATCCTCATTAAAGAGGTGGCAGTAGAGCACAGTAATGAAATTTTTTGAGATGGTGTCCATGTCTTGCTTGTACCTAGTGGCCCAGAACACGTTCAGATATTTGTGGATGGGCCCTCCATGTTTCGCATCCCAATTGTGTGCCCAACCCTCAAAATTTCACCATGCGTACACTGCATCTAATAGCTAGGAAGCCATGTGAAATTCTGACGCACATCCCTCCTCTGGTACCTAGGCCGCAGATATGTTCGCCCTTAGAGCTGACATTAAAATATGTGCCTAGTTGAAACGAGTGCCATAGGAAGTGATTGCATACATGATCAGGACCCATGCTCCACTAAAGGTAGTGGCGTCCCTCCTGCCATACATCCTACACAACATAACTGCGACGAGCCTGTAAAATTTTCTTAGGCCCTCGGTCTTGTACTCCTGATCATTTTTTACCTTGAGCTTTTCAGGGTCCTCCCACCAACCCTTCAAGGCCTCTGGTATTGGAATATCATGCGTGGAAATCCACTAAGCATTTAAAGAATCTTCCCTAGCTGGGAGGGAGTAGTACACATCCCCGTCTTTCCCAATCAGGTTGGAAAATGGTCTTCCTGCGTGATCCTTGATAACCCAAAACTTTGAGTCCACCTTTTGGAGGATCCATTCGACTACTTCTGCACATGGGAAGATAGGCAGGTGAGCGCCCACATAGTGAAGTTTAGATCTCTTAACCTGAATGTATACTTGACGGTCTTCCAAGTCCTCCGGGAATTCCTGCTTTGTGAATTATTGGTAGAATTGAGACCATGACATCTTATCCCCCTTCCCGAAAACACAGGTGGTATCTCCATAGATGAGTGACGGTGGAGGAATGTCTATTTCTCATAGCTCTACTTCGGGGCTTTTGTTTCTCCTTCGAACTGCTGGAGGCCCCATGTCACTAGAGGTCGACGAGATAGAGACACACTGGAGCTCAACTTCAATGTCACCTGGCATATTCAAAAAACAATCCCATGATAAGGCAGACGACATGAAAGAAAAAGGAACTGACTGTACTAACTAAGGCTTTGGCTGCTTAGGCTAGGTCACTGCGACTGGTGCTAGTTGCAACACCTTGGTTTGGAGAGATTGTGACTTTATGACTTAGATGCGAGGTTGCAAGGTCTCAAAGTCACGTCTGTATGAACAATCCCAAATTTGTGACCCTGCGACTTAGCGAATTAGAGACCAAGTCACAAGGTCTCAAAGTCGCGATTGCGTCGGTTGTCAGAACTTTGTGACTTTGCGACTCAACGACGAGGTCTTTAGGTCGCAAGGTCGCGCTAGTGTTTTCTAAAGAAAAACAGGCAGACGTGACCCGCGAGGAAAAGATGAAAAATAAGGGGGGAAAAATCTAAGGGAGGATAATGGATTAGGGTTGATAGGATCATAGGAAGGCCAAGGAGGGGTGCCCACAGTGGCATGAGGAAAAAGAAGGGATTAAAGTGGTTTCAGGCCTAATGGGTAAGGGAGGAACATGAAAACCCTAGTTGGAGTAATAGTGAGGACTCATGATGGAAACTAGGGAATAAATAAGGAAATTAATAACCTAGGTTATGGGTAGGTAGGGCTTCAGCCAATAAAAGAAACTGTTGGAGGTTTCGATGACTTACCTGGGAAAAATCTCACTCCGATTGGCTCGTCATATGCCTCGTTTTCTTCGTTGCATAAGTCGATTGTGACCTACGCAACCATGTTATTTATAAAGAGGTCAAATGTGCGGTTATTAATGGAGGTTGTAAGGTTGCAAACCCAACTTAGTTTGGTAGATATGCGACCTTGCGACCTTGCAACCTGGTGACCTTGTGAGGTCACTGGGTCACAAGGTCGCATAGTCACTGTTGGAAATACTGAGAGGGGGAGTGAATCAGTATTTCTTTCAATTAGAGCATTAGTTAATATTCAATTATTATCAGTGTTTGTACAATGATAGCAAAAAACAAGAGGAACACAAATGCACACAGTTTTTAAAGTGGAAACCCACTCCAGGACAAAAACCACCTAATGCTTTTCTAATAATTCTTTTCAACTCCAATTGAAAATAAAGCTCCAACTTCCTATAATCTAGAAAAGCATTCTTCTCCATCTCCAACTGGATGGATGCTCCAACGACCAAGATTCTTAAGTAGTCACTGAACGGATGCCCCAACACCCAATGAGCTATAACTCACCCTAGCACCACCCTACCACCCTATATAAGAATAAAATAAGAATGGACTCCCGTACCAGGGAAAATGGTCCACTTTACAATGATATAGAATGATGTAGAAGAAGAAGATATACTAGACCATAACCCCAACTTTGACACAACCACCTAATGATGATCCAGACCTCCCTGTAACACCGCTCTTCAACCCTTGGGTAGATAAACACACTAGTACAATTTGTACAATAATGTATTTACAATGACTAAGTACAATGATACCTTTACAATAATTGTATGCAGTGCTGCCCACTTGAAGACTTCATATGATGAACTTCTTGCTGCTGCTATGCACCTTGGTTGCTGCTCTTGTCATGCTACCCTCTGCTGCACCTTGATTTGATTTTTTTCCGTAGAAAGTCTGGTCCTTTGCAACCCTTGACAACACATGATCTAGCTTTTTTTTTTCCTTCTAGGAGATCGATATTGAATCTAGTGTATCTCTGTTATTTCAGATCTTCAATATCTGATTTTCAGTCCTGTAGTATTCCTCTAAGTCCTCTTTGCAATGCCATAGGTCTGACCCAATTTGGATTCTTCAAGAGAGAGTTATACCCAATTTCTCACACTGCCCTAATTATGGACTGTTTCAACATAGCACACTTGTATGGCATTACACGTGTCAATTTTTCTTCATTTGCCTCTTAAATTGATAGAGCGAAAAATAAAGACTGTGCGTTATCTTCCACTTTTTACATAATTCCAATCCGATACTCAGAGAGAGAGTTATGACGATTTTACCAAGGTCACTTCTTTGAGATGAATTTCAAGAGCCTGCAAAAACCCTTAATTACACAGATCATATCTCCAAAAATGTTGTGCAACTTGATCTTAAATTTTTACTGTAGCTTTTTCAGGATTTTGGATTCGCCTCATAAAAATTTCAGCTTCTGAGCCTTCGTAGAAAATAAGTTATAGCGAAAATTCCACGATGACCCATTTCAGATGGCCGAATCCCTTGCCTAAGGAGGAAATGAATATCACAATATATATGAATGCTTGAGTTGAGAGGGGCTTCAACAAGTGAACGTGGGAGGGATTTTAAGAGCTTAAAAAATATTAATTATGAATTTTCAATGACCCATGCCCCAACCCCATGGGTTTTTAGCCCACTAACTGGGGTACAAACTTCAAACATGAATATCTCTCAAACCGTGAAGAATTACATGGCGTGCCATATATCAACAAAAACATCTCGACAAGTAGAAACCAACAAAAGCATTATTGACCCATAATATATTAATTTGGAAGGTCAAATTCCCATTCAATATTGGGTTAGCTCGTGGTGCTGCTTGGGTTGACATCAATGACAACAACTGATTAACAGTCGCAAAGGTTAGATTCCAACGCAGTTTTCGACTTGGCGACCTGTCGACTTGGGTCAAGTCGCAAGGTCACTAATCGCAACTTGCAGAAGTTTGAAAGAAGAGTGGATTTGCAAATTTGCGACTTTACTTAGAAAAATTGAATTCATCTCATGGTTTCGGGATTACCTGCCTAAGGAGAGCTGTTTGAGGTCCATGGCGGAAGATGGAGCGAGCTCGTCTTTATCAATAGTAAAAGGGGTTCTGAAATTTCAAACTGGTACCAAATTTTGGAGGGTGTTGTAGCGGCTACAACATAATACAACATGCCCAAAAGACCATATATCACTTCATATGACACCTGTTCATATGCCATTTTTTTATTTAATAAATTTAATTAAAAAGGAAAAAAATGCATAACTACTTTGAAGATAAATCTCAACCTTTGATTTGTGTATGCTACTATGACTATTATAGAATATTCTATGGATGTTAAATCTCTACCCTCCACCTAATAATTATTGATAAATAAATTAAAATTTTGTAAGTATATTCCAAAATAGACATATCAAGGAATAATGATAATTAAAAAAAATGAAATTATTTTTAAATTCATTGTATTGTTATCTTAAATAATTTAAAATTTAAAATAATAAAATATTTGAAATTTAAATAAATTGTGAATGAAATTTTAATAAAAAATATAATGTATTCTTTGATAGATATTTTCTAGATGGAATATTAGATTTGAAGTTCTATCTTTTGGAATTCGAATAGATGTATATGTTTGTATATATTTTTATAATATAATTTTGCTAATATTTTTATTTTAAATTTAAATAAAGATGTTTGTTTTTACATATTTATTTTTAGATTATATATATATATATATATATATTTAAAGAAACGGTTATATTTCTATTAAACGATCTGGATTCTGACCAGAACCATTACATTTAGAAGCAACAAAAGTTCCACATCCCTCGAAAAATTCTCTAACCAAATTCTACGATATTTCATTGTTTTCATCTATATTTTCTACAACATATTCCTTATATATTTGCCAAAAAACCCCAATAATATTTACATACTTGCATAACATAAAAAAGGACTATGTCTATATACTAACTAGTCTGTTTATTTTGACTCATGCTGCTCGATTTCTTGCATATATGCTGCTTCTGCTTCCCCTTGTTGGCCTACGTCCTCAGCTTCATGTTGCTAAGCCTCTTGTTGGATCTCCAATTGTACAATGAAATTTGAAGGGGGGTCTCCCTGCTCGCCATGAGTTGGTTCATTGTAACCTCCCTCACCGATGCCAAACACTTCCTTTAGAACTGACACAACAATAATCTCCACCTTCACTTCCGAATTCTCCACCTTTTGATCAAGATTCACTACGTTTGACATGATAACCTCCATTGCCACTTGAAAATTCTCCACGTCTTTCCTCAAGCCTTCCATCTGACTTGAAACAAGGGTAAAGTGATACCGAGCTTCAGATATAATTTTCCCTCCAAACCGTGAAATCATGTCCTCCACTTCCTTCATGAACACACCGAAAGAATTATCAGAAGAGCCTCTGATGCCATTTCCAGACAAAGAAGTCATTTCTTCGGCACAATGAGATTATGCAAAAATCCACAATGCACATGCCCTCCATAACCATCTTATTATAGCCAAAATCAACTCTATATTGACGATGCGAGAATTATCTTCATTTTTAATTCTCTTCAATAATGCATTCCATGCAACCAAATTAATTTTCATTTCTTCTTGCTTCGAGATGAATTCCTGCATGATCAACCTGAGACGGTCATCCTCAAGCTCAGAAAAAAAAATTCCTTCGCGGTAGTTCTGCCTTAAATCTCTGCTTACAAAATCCAAAATTTCCCTATTCCTATCTTTATTCCTCATAATTATCCATCTAGAGATTGACAGATCCGGCTTATCGCCAAGAATCCCATTGTAGAACAAATGTGCCAAGGTATAAATTAGAGAATTAACCATCCCATAAAAAAAATTCACCCTTCTCAATATTCTTCCAACATTTTGAGGTTTTCCATCTATTGATCTTCATGGGATGTGACATTTGGAGTATGCGTCCTCGTCCTCCCTAAGTTCACCTTCCTCCAGGTTAATGGCCCGATTGGCTTGTTCATCCACTGACATACTATTTTCCCTCCTGATGTGATAAAATTATATGGTTTAAAACTTCTCAAACATATATAAATTATTTTCATAGTTGTATTTGTTGTTTTGAGACCATTAAATAAATTTCTGAATGGTAATAAGAGAATCTCCAAAGACAGATAATTACGATATTCCTTCAATCACTGCCAACCTCATCCCTTGCCATAGTCCATATTCTTCCGCCTGATTATTTGTGGCAACTACCAAACCCCAGGAAATTTTCCAAATTTTCGATCGGGTTGAAAAATATCCCCTCCCCCTCCAGCCACCCCTAAATTCCCTTTTTCCACTCCATCAAAGAAGAGCTGAAAACGAACCAATGTTTTCCTCCATTTCTCAAACTTAACTCTCGGCATGCGTGTGAGAAATGGAATATTCCTTTGACCTTTAGCTTATAATCCTTTTGTATTTATTTGTTTTTTTACATTAATACATTCTCTCTCTGCTTGTAAATGACTATCCATATCACTTGGATCAAAACCTTTCGCTGATACTTCTTGAAATAAAAGATGAGTGGCTTTCCAAGCTATATATGAGGAATTAGGCCCCCTTCATTTGAATATAACATGGTTTGTAGCAAGCGATATAGACGAACAAATTCATTTCGAGATAAAATTCTAGCACCTAGAAATAATTGAATACGAACAATGGTTCTACACTGGATGAGAGCAACAATTTTCAAACATTTCCAACCAATTTGCTGGAATGGATAAAATTTGGCTTATAGAGAGTAAGGCCGCTATCCACACTTATAGGATGAAGGAGAAGTGAAGGAAAACATGAAATATTTCCTCCTCTGCATTTATACATAGTACACACCAAGATGGGCCCTGAATCTGCCTTTTTCATATTCTCTACAGTTAATTTTTTGCATGAACCAATTCCCAGCATAAGGTGTTTACTTTTGGCAGGCCATCCTTATTCTAGATCCTACCCCAAATTCTCAAGGCTTTTGGGTGCGGAAGTTGCTTCACTAAAATTTCATACCCTTCTTTCACCATGTAATACCTACATTTACCTCCCTTCAAAATTCTTCTATCCAATATGTTAGAAGCAATGGCGTGATGAGATCCATAATTAGGTATAATTGGAGGGGTTAATTGTCACCCTTTAGCCTTATTAAGTCTCTATTTCTCACATATAATTATATTATGGTCTTATGTTGTTAGTGTAGATGGTGATTAAGGCTTGTCATACTTCGAATGCCTAATATGGGTTAAATGTAGGATAATCATGAAGATATTGCACTTTTGATGAATATTTTGAAATTTTCTAAAGCTGAAGTGTGTTTACAGAGAGAGTTATAGGTAGAATTTTATGCAATAAGATGAGACTCTTTTATGCAATAAGATGAGTATTCAGATTGTCCTTCATTGATTTAGTTTTAGAGGGATATGCTTGTGGGTTAGGGCCCAATCCATTGGCCTTAGTCTCTCTTATGTATTCATGCTTATTTTTATGTCATTATAGCTAGTTTGGTTTATGAGTTTTAGCTAGTTTTCTTACATTTCAATTTACCGTCTTTAGTTTGCTTCCATTTGTCTTTGCTGTAGTTAAGCTCGCATAAATGTTGGTAGAATAAATTATAAACTTAGAAAGCTGTGTGTAAAGCCTCCCTCTCTCATCTATTTCATTGGAGCTTGAGGAGGGTAGATATTCACCACAGGCTCAAATTTTCTCTTTAGTTTATGATTTCTTGGAACAAATAGTTAGGCTGTTGTAGTGTCATGAATATGTTTAGAATATTGAGTTAGATTTATTTTTGAATGCTTAAGTAGATTTGTTTTCCAAATTCAACTCATCTTTTCCATTTCCTTCATCATGGATTTTTTAATGTTTGTTGCATAAACATGTAGTTTTCTTTCAGGTTCAAGTAGAAAAACAAAGGAGGACTTCACCAGCACCCTTAGCTTTATTTCTCATCCATCATCAACCTTATTTTCATCAAATCACCTTCAGCCCTATTTTTGAGATTTTCACCTTAACAACGTGAGAAACCATAGAAATGAAAGGCGAGCTTCTCAAGAGGTTCTAAGCTTGTCCAAGGGGTTGGAAACCTTCCATTAATCCAATTACACCTTCATTCCACCTCCCCTACACTTTTATTCATCATTTTTGGCCTCAGATTTCCCTCGGACTATTTGCGGTAGCAATTCAAGACTTTCCTGTAGCACTACAGGAAATCTGTAGCAGAACAAGTAGCAACACCAGTGAGCCTCTCCTTAAGCCTAGAAACCATCATCCACCTCATCTAGACCTTCCAAAACCATCAAGACACCTTCAACCCTACATCCATGAGTTCAAAACATTCCTAAGCCACCTTAGTGACTTCTCCTCCTTGCTGCAAAACAATGCATTTACACACATAATTAGGTCATGATTAGATGCATGATTAAAAGCAAGATAGTTAAAGCATGAAGCAGACAGAGTGTGTTTAACCATTTGGCCCAAAAATGTGTGAGTATGTTAGCCTTCTTTCTACAATTTCAATTCAACCATTTACTTCATGAAGATGCCTAGTTTGCTTCTATTTCTTGCCATAGTTTAAATTGCAAATTTCTTTCCTTGCATAATAGTTAGATGTATTTTCTTGCTTCAGAATAGTCATTTTATGGTTAACAGAGTAATTTTTTTGAGTGACTTGTAGTTCTAGGTCTAAATCAGAAGTGTGAAAGAATTCACTTAGAAACCCTAGAAATAACACCCTTTCGTAGGACTCAGAAGAGGATGACATGAATAGAATGTGTCTGCTGTGTATATAGCACTGTCACCTCCAAGTTGTACGAACCCTTGGTTGATAAATTAAAGTAGATTAGCCTCTAGGATTTGTATCACACTTGGTGCAATACCAGGGCTTACGATGGCACATACCCTTTAAGGGTCTTGAAAATTTCATCCCAAGATGAGACCAACTGAGGGGGGTGATTTGGACAATACCAACCCATCCACTGTTTGTTATCATTCCAAACTAAAATATATGCTAATATTCTTATCCCTTGTGCCTCCATCCACCTAGCCAAGTCCCTCATCTCAAGGAAGTCACACAATATCTCACTGGGGATTATACCATATTTCCAAATTATAATACAACGTCCATTCCCAACTTTCCACCCCAAATTTTCCAACACCACCGAGGTTGAGGCTTTACAGAACTTCCATATTTAGTCCCCGTCCCTTCCCATATTTCTTCCTATGTTATTAGAAATAAAATATTATGGAAATATTTCCTTAGAAAGGATTTCTTCCACTATTCCTTAGAGTTTGTCAATAATATCGATACCAATTCGGCTCCAAGAGCCAAATTCATGCATTATGGGTCTATAATTGGTAATCCTCCCCATTTTTTTGGAAGTTTGACAGTGTTCCAATTTATCATGTGATATCGTTTCTCGTTATTTTTTCCTCCTTGCCACAAAAAATTTCTGATCATGCAAATTATACTATGCATTATGCTTTTAGGAGCCACAGGCCATAGCCAATATATATGGGGAGTGCAGATAGAACAAATTTAATGAGTATTTTTTTGCTTGCTACATTTAACCACCTTTCACCCCATGAGTGAATTACTCTTTGGATTTTTGGAGAAACACTTCCCAGTCCTCTCCAGAGGAAAACCTTAAGGATATTTGAATACCAAGGTAAGCGAAGGCTCTCCAATTTTAGCCATAGGGAATGCCAGAATACGAGAGATTTCATTCAGAGTGCTTTCAGAACTGTCCCACCCCAAGATCAAGATTTTTTTTTTTTTCACCATACCTATAGAAAATACCATATATCAATCCAAAACCTATTTAAAATGAGAATAAATGATTATGGATGCCCTTATATGGAGGAGAGTGTCATCTGCAAAGCGAATGGTTAATTCCCTTGACATTCCTAACTATTTTGAGCCCTGGTATATGTACATTCTCCTTGGCCGTTTCGAGTATTCTACTGAGGCTTTCAACCATGATAATATATAGGAGAGGGGATAGGGGGCATCCTTGCCTCAATCCCTGGGAGGCCATGAAAAATGGGGTCTAATGCCCATTGATAAGGGGAGAGATCCATGGACTACCAATGCAAGCCTTTATCCAAAGAATAAATACTTGACCAGACCCAAGATTTGATAAAACATAGAAAATAAAGGAGTGATTTAATCGATCAAATAAATTTTTCGTATCCAACTTGATGACCATTCCTTCATGTCCACTTCCTTGCTGGAATGAAATGCTTCTTGTACCAGGGTGTTGTTGTGCAATATATTCATATGTTGCATAAATCCACCTTGGTTCTCCGAGATAAAGGAAGGAAGTAGGTGTTTCAATCCATTGGATATAACTTTAGTCGAAATTTTATAGGATGCATTACAGAGGGAGATAGGCTGGAATTTGGAAAAATTCATAGGATTCAAATGTTTTGGGATTACGGATAGGAAGGCTGAGTTTGTACCTCCTCCCAATTTTTTTATTTTTTATTTTTTATTTCTATTTTATTTTTTTATTTTTTTTATCACGGGCAAAATTTAACATTTTTTGGAGATCAAATTTGATTAAGGACCAAAAGGCACGATAAAAGCAAATGATGAATCCATTTGACCCAAGAGATTTGTCTGGGTTGAGGGATCTGATTACCATCAATACCTCTTCCTCCATGATTGGATTCATCAAGTTTAGATTTACATAGTGGGAGATAACTAATGGCATATAACTTAGGAATTCATTTTCTTGTTCCATAGGAACCCACTCTCCTATATATAAATTCCTGAAACATTGGTAATCTTCTTTCTTAATTTCTTCAAAATATAAAATTTCATTTGTCTTTCTTGAACAATTTATTTTACACTATTCTTTACCTCCCTTAATTTCGCATGCTTGTGAAAGAAGGTAGTGTTCAGATCCCAATATTTTATCCAAAGGCTCTTGGATTTATGTATCCATAGTGCTTCCTCCTGTCTACTGGCAGAAAATATATCCTTGGTCAATTCTTCTTATCGCAAATGCAAATATTCTATCAACGCATGTTTTTTCAATTTATAATGATTTTCCAACTGATCAATGAGATCTTTTTTTGTTTTTTTGTTTTGTTTTGTTTGTTTTTTGTTTTTTGTTTTAGAATGAAATGTTTCCTTCAACCATTTCCTGAGAGATTTTTTTAACATTGTAGAGCTTAGATTCCCATATGTAAGACGGGGACCCCAATGAAAGTGAATCAACCCATAATTTATTGGTTTATTTAACGTAAAAATTAAAGTATGATTTGAGATTCCATTTGAGAGGATATAAAACGAGCAATTGAGGCCTTTAGGGATCCAACCATTATGAACCAGAAATCCATCCAATCTCACTGCTATATGGACATCCCTAGATCTTCTATTTGTCCAAGTATATTTACCAACCTTCGGAGCCACATCTATGAAATCCCAGTCTAATATCAAATCTTCCATACGATCCCTAAATGAATGTTAGACCAGTGAGCCCCCTCTTTTTTTTTTGGCACTAAGCTTTTTTTGCAGCACTAAGCCCCTATTATGTAATTTTGACACCTACCCCTCGATCTTACCTCGTCTATGGAATCTTATAACTCTACCTTTTTAACATACAAAATGGGTGCATACACATTGATCATAGTGACTCTTTCACTACTTACCTTATTATCAAGGACTACCATTATCCAAAACTGATGTTTCATATTCTCTACTAAAGAGAAGGGGGAAGGAGAAAAAAAGATACAAAGACCTCCAGAGGCATCACTAGCTTGTTGGACAACTCCCACACTTTCTCTCCAGAAGGCTCCAACTAACTTAAAAACTCGTTGTTCCTCCATTTTCATCTCTTGCAAAAAAAGAATCTAGGGAGATTCTTGTTTTACCACGTATTTTTCAAAAATGGATTTATAAGGGCTCCCCAAACCCCTAATATTCCAAGGTAATATAATCATTTTAAAATGGGAGTTTGAGACGACCCACCATCCTTTCTATATTTATCTTTGAGCCCATTTGTTTTTAAAATATCTATTATTATAGGTTGATTTCCCAGTTTTTATTCTATTATGCTTCCTTCCCCTTAGGATTTGGTGTTTTTTCCTTCCTCTCTTTCGAGAGCTTTAAGTCTCTTGAATACTACCCTCATCTACCCATACAATATTTTGAGCCATATTCCTTGTGGGAACCCCCACTATCTCCTTCACCATGCTTGAAGGAATTTTTTACTGAAGAGGGGTCCTCAGATTAGGTGACGTGGCCTTACCTGAGAGGGTGTCAATACCACTGAGCCATTCTTTGGAGGAGGGTTGTCCTTAATTTCTCCCTCCTCCATTTCTTCTTCTTTGTCCTCACTTTGGCTATTTTATTGGACTTATCCCTGACCTTCCTCGTTCTCGCTCGATTCTTTTATTTTTCCAACACATTAAAGGGGTTTGAAAATGTTGTCACCATGTTATTTTCTTTGTTCTTCAGTCATAAATTCAGCTCCAAAAACAGAACCCTTGTTACCCTTCCTTCTCTAAGTCTTCCATTGTTCTTCAGCTAACGAAGGTTGTTCAGAACCAACGACCGGATGATTATTTGAACAATCCCTAGAAAAATGGCCATATTCATGGAAATGTATGCATTTAAAGGGGATTTATTAATATTCCAAAATCTGTGTGTGTTTCCATCCTCCCAAGGTTAAACTAACTTCTTCTGGAACCCCTCTCTCTAGGTCCACCTCCACACATATATTTTCATAGGAAAATTGTGATCCCCTCAGTTCGAATTTATCAATATATTTTCCAACTCCATTTCCAATCGCCCTTACGTAGTCTTCACTCCAGCATGACAATGGGAGGTGAGGGAGCCTCTGATCTGAAAGGACTGTATTATTTTTTTGTGCTAAGTGTCTTTTTAGTTACAAAACATGTACATATTTGTCTCCATTTATTTTCTTAAGGATTGATGAATTTAACCATGAAACATAGATGAAGTTGTGAATTTTAAGCATGAAAATAAGCCTAAATAACACTGAACAATAATGTATAACAGATAAATAAAACCACACATAAGATTTATACAACAGGCATGATGAAGCAGTTCACCCCTCGTGGGCTACATCTACTGGTCCAGCTCCCAATGGCATGTCCATCTTTCATTATGCTAAAATTTTTGCAAATACATGTGTTTAAAAGCCTCCAATGGAAATTTTCTCTGCACCAATGGATCTAGAATGCTCAAATTATTCTAGGTAGACTCTTGTTTCACCCAAATTGGTCGAAAATTGACCCTCCTAGCGTTTTTCCCAATATCTCCTACAAAACCTCCACTAAAAAAGGAGGACTACAATTAACTGCAGTTAAAATTAGAAAAAGCATCAAATCTGGAGGGCGCTAAACTATCTGCAAAGCGAAACCGTAAGAGAATTAAATGATACTGTTAAGAAGGAGGAGGTGGCCACATGCCGACCCCCAAACCCCGCGGTTATGCCAACCGCGCTGCGGAACCGTCGGCATGTCATGGTGACTGCGCATATGATAAGTTTGAGTTTTAAAAGCCGCCGGGTGTTATGGTCTTCATAACCATCTGTTCATTGTAACTAATTTTTCGGTTTTAATATATGACATGTGACCATATTTTGGGGCCGATGGTTGGTTGGAACCGCCAGCGGTCCCCCCCATATGCATACTTTGTAAAAAATAAATAGATATGGCACTGTTAAGGGGTAAGACCCACATGGTAGCCTGGATGGTAAAGAATATTGTGCACGCACTTGGAGGTCACGGGGTTGAACCCCCCAGACCTCAACGATATTTTATATAACGAAATGGGGGAGATGTGGCAGCCTTAGGGCTGGCCATGTGTCACCCAACCATTGGCCCTCCAATAAACGTACAACCACATCAAACGAACAAGAATGCACCACTTGGAAAGATCTCATTGGATTGGAAAATGGAATATTCTCAAAAATGTTCCCCTTTTTGCTGACTGTACACCTTCATGCTGACTGGGCATCCCAGTCATACTTGTCGAAATTTTAGCTGTTTGGGAAATCGATCAAAACGCGATATCTCCCTCATACGACATCAGTTTTTCGAACTGTTTGCGGCACCGGAATCAGAACGAGGAGATATACCTGGTCGATCAGGTTCGATATAGTTTCAAGCACTTTCAGTTTTGAGAAAAATTCATGAACTCTTGATCACACCTCCCCATTGGGAAGATTTTGCATCCCAAAAGACTTAATTACCTGTTCAGTATATGAGGGTACAACTCCCTCACCTTCCCAAATTCCATCCAATTTACCTTGCTTGGCTTATTGCCTTTGAGCCCAACTCGAAGGTAGTCAACACTTCCCCTCTTAGATGCTCTTGTCCTCTTGTCAAGAATTGTATCTTATTTGAGCTCATCCATAAATTTTGGCGAGAAATATTCAATAGAAGGCAGCTGAACATCACTTCCTTAATCGTCGATCAAAGGTGGCTCATATAAACATAAGTTTTCAACATTAAAAACTGAATACATTTTCATATATGATGGCAATTCAAGTTGAAATGCATTGTTAACAACTTGCTTTATGATCTTGAATGGACCATAGCGAATGGGCTTGAGATTTTTACCTTCTCCTTGCATCATTTTTTTGATTATGTGCAACCATACCTCATCTCCTTCTTGAAACTTGTGATCAACTCTATGTTTGTCATGTCTCTCCTTGTATTTTCTTTGACTCTTCTCAAGTTGTTCTTGAACTTGTTAATGAATAATCTGAATTTTCTCAATGAACTTTCGAGCCTTGTCAATATCACTATGCCCATCAATTGCAACATCCTTCTCAAATATGAAGTCTAATGGCGATTTCGGAAAATAACCAAAGCATGCTTCAAAAGGTGATGTATTTGTAGAAGAGTGCTTTTCCCGGTTGTAAGTGTGATGAATGTAATGCAGTTGCTCATCCCACAACTTGGGATGTTTGCTGCAATATCCTCTCAATAGATGCACAACGGTTCTGTTTATCACCTCGGTTTGGCCATCAATTTGCGGATGAAAAGCATTACTCTTTTTCAACTTTGTGTCCATCATCTTCCAAATATTGGACCAAAAATTCCCAATGAACCTGGAATCCCTATCACTAACAACAGAAGTTGGCAATCCATAATGAACCCATAAATGTTGAAATTTTTTTTCAGCAGTTTGCTTAGCAATAATGGTTTTCTTACATGACATAAGTATACACATTTTACTAAATATATCCACAAATACATAAAGATAATCATGTTGTTTTCTTGACATAGGTAGAACTCCAACAAAGTCCATGGAGACACTCTCCCATGGCCTTGATGGTACCGGTAGTGGTGTGTACAACCCAAGCTTCCTATTTCTAGGCTTGCTTGTTGCACACATAGAAAAACCTCTTATAAAACACGACACACTATCTATCATGCGAGGCCAATAGAAATACCTTTGTAAATGTGCCACTGTTTTTCCTACTCCAAAGTGTCCAGCAATAAGAGACGCAGTGAGCCTCTCTCATGAAACTAGGCCTCTTTCCTTGTGGTATACACATCTTGCCCAAATGAAACAACAAATTGTTATGCATGTGATAATAATTTTCCTCAACTTGATTCCCTTCACTCAAACTAGAATACACATCTTGAAAATCAACATCATGTGCATATTGTTCTATGTAACTCTCATGTACAATAGAATCATTTTTAAGTAAAGTAGAAGAACTTATGATTGGCCTTGAAAGCATATCAAAAAATTTATTGAAAATAAATTTCTTGTACCTTATAACAAAGTGAAACTGTTGAAGGAAACCCATCCACCTGAAATGTCATGATTGCTACAATTTTGTTTGCGACTGCAAGTACTGTAATGGTTGGTGATCAATGTGTATAGTCATCTCTTTACCCATCAAGTAGTGTTTCCACTTCTTGACGCTTTGTACCAACGCATAAATCTCTTTTTCATATGTAGGATAATTAGTTACAACACCATTTAATGTTTCAGAATGAAAAGCGATAGGCTTACCATGATGCAAAAGTGTTGCGCCCATGGCATAATCACTAGCATCAGTTTGTATCTCGAATGGCTGTCTCAAATTTGATAATTCAAGGACTGGGTTGAACTGATATTGTATTTTAAAGCTTCGAAATATTGCTGTTTTTTGCCTCCCCATTGGAAGTATTTCTTCACACTTGTCATCGCATGCATAGGAGCTGCTATGGAAGAAAAATTAGCAATAAAATTTCTCCAATACTGAGCTGCACCTAAGAAACTTCTTACCTCGGTTACTGTTTTGGGAGTGGGCCAACTCACAATTGCTTCCACTTTAGAAGGATCAATTCTCAACTTTCCTCCTCCTACAATATGTCCCAAATAAACCAAAGAAGTCTTTACGAACTCACACTTTGACATCTTAAGAAATAATTTCTCTTTCTTCAAAACATCAAGCACCCTATTTACATGCAATGCATGTTCTTCTCTTGTTTTGCTGAAAATCAATATATCATCTAAATATACAATCACAAAGTCATGAAGAAATGGACACAAAACATTATCCATAACACACATGAAAGTTGCCAGTGCATTACACAAACCAAATCGCATAACTAACCACTCAAAGAGTCCTTGTTTGGTTTTGAATGCAGTCTTCCATATATCACTCTCTGCAATTCTTACTTGATGATATCCACTTCGTAAATCTAACTCAGTGAAAATTTTTTCTTCTTTCAGCTGATCAAGCAAATCATCTATCCTTGGGAGTGGGTATCGATTCTTTACCATTATCTTGTTCAAAGCTCTGAAGTCTACACACATGCGCCAAGTCCCATCTTTCTTTGGAATCAAGACTATGGGTGAACCACATGGAAAAGTGCTTGGCCTTATGATTCCCTTGTCCAACATGTCCTTCATTTGCCTCTTTATTTCAGCATTCTCCATTATCTACATGCGATACATGCCGATGTTTGGAAGAGGACAATATTGCTGCAACTGAATCTCATGATGAATCTCCCTTTTTGGAGGCAATGCTACTGGCTCTTGAAACATCTCATGATGTGCATAAAATACATAATATAAATATGATTTCAAATTAGGATCACAATCCTCAAATGATTCATTATTAACACCAGCTTTAGGCTTAATCATTAGAAGAAAAAAATTCTTACTTGAATTCACCAGCCTCTTTACCCGTCCAGCATTTACCATAGCAATGTTTGTCTTCTTGTGATGTGATTTAACAAAGCACTCCTTGCCATATTTGAATAAATGGTATTTGTTATCATGGTGATTGAAGATCTCTTTCATTTCATACAAGTAAGGACTGCCCAACACAATACCTGTAATGTCAAGCGGAACCATGTCTAATTCAACTGTGTCAACAAAATGTGCAGTTATTGCAAACCACAATATACACTTCTTTGAAACATGTAAATTTGCATCCTTAAAAATTCAACCAAGTGGATATGGTTTTGGATGTGGAATGGTCTCAATATCACTTTTCTTGACCAAGTCTTCAAAGATTAAGTTTGCTTGTGACCCACTGTCAAACAATGTGTCAATATTGGTATGTTTGGATATGACCCTCACATGAAAAAGTTCAATTCTCTCTTCTTCATTTGGAGCTTGTATGTGATAGTTTGATGTACTAGTATTGGGTTTAGTTTAAATTTATTTCCCCTTCATGTTCTTCAATCCCATGGCTGTAATTTTAGATTCATCACCTGAATCCTCTCCTAAATCATGTTGAGTTGTAGTTGCAGTTTTCTGTTTCCCTTTGTTGTTCTGATGTTTGAGCCTCTTTTCAGGATGTAATTTCCAACAATGATTTTCATCATGGCCTTCTTTTGAATAATGTTTACAGACCACTTTTTTATCCCTCTTTCTTGACAGATTCATTATTTTTTCCCTTACCTTTTGAGGTATTCTCTTTGTTTTTCCCCTTAAAAGGTTTGTTTCTACCCTCATCAGAAATGTTTTTCCCTCTAGCTTCTAGATGTGTGGCCTGAACACAAACTTCATCTAGACTTGTAGGGTTAAACATGAGGATATTATGTTTTAGGTAGCTATGTAAGCCTCCTATGTACTTGAGAAAAGTATCTTGGCTCTACAAATATACCCCTAATAAGAGAGCTCTTCTCCTAAATTCTTGGGTGTAAACTTGCACATTATGTCCTTTCAATTGTCTAAAGTTTTTCCAGTTCATTATGGCTTTCTACATATGATCTAATGGATAAAACTGTTGTTTTATTTCAATAATGAAATTAGTCCATGATAGGATAACCTTACCATGCTTCTTGATCTCCTCCTTTGTCTTGGCTTCCCACCAAACAAGTGCTACACCTTCCATTATCAATGAAGCTAATTGGATTTTGGTATCATCATCATGAAGGTTATGAATTATCAAATAGACCTCCGATTTCCTAATCCAATTATCAAGATTTTCTGCATTGACTTCACCATTAAACATTGGAAATTCAAACTTAACATCAAGTTTTAGAAAATGACCTTTACTAGTGTTCTTTGACTTGTGTGGCTAATGTAGTGAAGATGAAGTAGAGGATGATGATGATGAGGGTGAGGATGGTGACTTTCCACTGTCTCCATTTCCTCCATTGACCTTCTTTGATTTATCTTCATCATTTTGACCTCTTGATGATCCCTGCCCTTCCTTGTGAAGTTTGGATCCTTCTCCTTCTAGTTTCTCATTCCTTTCTTGATAAAGGATTCTCACCATCTCAGTCATGTCAAGGAATGATTTCCTAAACACTCTTTCTTCTTCTTTGGGATCCACTTCTTCATGTATTTCTTCTTCCTCTGGAGGCATGCTTAATGCTTATTCTGCTTATTTAGGAGGTGAACTAGGTGGTGGAGAATGTGGCAATATTTCCCTCCTTTTCTGTGGCTCACTTTGAGACCCCTAGCTTCCATCAATTTTCCTTCTCCTCTCTTGAGCTTGAGCCTAGTAAGCATGTGAAAACTTGCAAACAGTTAAAAAAAATATTTGCACACAACAACACCAGAGAATAAACTCTAGCTCTGATACCAACCTGATCTGAAAGGACTGTATTATTTTTTTGTGCTAAGTTATTTTTTTTTTAGTTACAAAACATGTACACATATGTCTCTATTTGTTTGCTTAAGGATTGATTAATTTAACCATGAAACATAGATGAAATTGTGAATTTTAAGCATGAAAATAAGCCTAAATAACACTGAACAATAGTGTATAATAGAGAAATAAAACCACACATAATATTTACACAACAGGCATGATGAAGCAGTTCACCCCTCCTGGGCTACATCTGCTGGTCCAGCTCCCAATGACATGTCCATCTTTCATTATGCTTACAATTTTGCAAATACATGTGTTTAAAAGCCTCCAATGGATATTTTCTCTACACCAATGGCTCCAGAATGCTTAAATTAGCCTAGGTAGACTTTTTTTTCACCCAAATTGGTCGAAAATTGACCCTCCTAGCCTTTTTCCCAATATCTCGTACAAAACCTCCACTAAAAATGGAGGACTGCAGTTAAAATTAGAAAAAGCACCAAATGTGGAGGGCGCTAAACTATCCGCCAAGAGAAACTGTCAGAGAATTAAATGTTACCGTTAAGGGGGAGGGGGTGGCCACATGCAGATCCCCAAACCCCACGATTATGCCAACCACGTTGCAGAACCGTCGGCATGTCACGGTGACTGCACATGTGATAAGTTTGATTTTTAAAAGCTGTCGAGTGTTACGGTCTTCATAACCGTCGGTTCATTGTAACTAATGCCACGGTTGTAATATATGATATGTGACCTTCGTTTGGGGCTGCCGATGGTCCCCCCCATACGCATACTTTGTAAACAATAAATAGATATGGTGCCCTTAAGGGGTAAGACCCACATGGTAGCCCAGATGGTAAAGGCTCTTATGCGCGTGCTTGGAGGTTGCAGGGTCGAACCCCCCAGACACGTGGCAACCTCAAGGCTGACCACATGTCACCCAACCATTAGCCCTCCAATAAACATACAACCACATCAAACGAATAGAATGCACCACTTGGAAAGATATCATTGGCTTGGAAAATAGAATATTCTCAGGAATATTCCTCTTTTTGTTGACTGGGCATCCCAGTCAAACCTGTCGAAATTTTAACTGTTTGGGAAATTGATCAGAACGCGATATCTCCCTCATACGACATCGGTTTTTCGAACCGTTCACGGTGCCAGAGTCAGAACAACGAGATCTACCTATTCGCTCAGGTTCGATACAGTTCCGAGCACTATCAATTTTGAAAAAAAATCATGAAATCCTGATCAGCCTCACCCACACTGGGACAACTATAGGAACATCTTAATTTTGGTTGATGTCAGGTGTCAATTTTTTCATATACATCTCCCAAGATCCATGAAAATAAGGACCATTACAGAATATCACATCTCTATCCTAATGAAGCTTGAACAAAAATGTGAAAAACCAATCTCCTACTGCAAAAATTGCAATATTACCTTTCATCTTAGCCTTCCAAGTGATCTCAATCCATGGTTCGATCGTTCTCAGTGAGGGGCACATGCTCGTGAATTCCCCTATCAAAATTTTTTCATAAGAATCCATCGTGGTTCACTTGGACCCAATCGAAAACACAATGTCTTAGACTTCCTCGTATATTTTCATGAATTTAGAATGATGCTTGACAAGTTTCTGACGCTTTGGTAGGGAGGCCACCAGTGCCTGGAAGGCCACTTCCTCTTCTTTAGATAAAACATGGGGGAGGGGAGGGGAAGAGGCCCCCTCTATAGACGTGATTAGAGATAGGATTTCTGTAGAGGATTAGAGCGAAGTAGTATTTTTACATAATATGATTATTGGTAATTTATTTTAGTTTATTTTCTATTTCAATAATTTTGATATTTCTTAATTTTTTTCTTCGAAATATATATATATATATATATATATATATATATATATATATATATTTATTTTATTAGCATAATTATTAAATATTTTGTGGTTACATCAAAGGCACATGTTCTTGCACATGTTCTACATTCATTTGGAGAACATGACCTTTGTGTAACTCTTATTCTATTCTCCATTCAAAATATTTATACAACTATGCTCATAGATTAATTTATGAATTTAATGATACAAAATCTAGCATGAGACTTTAAGCACCTCCCTTCTATGCTATCCAAAAAAATTTCCATGGATGACAAAGTATTACTCAAATTTCCACAAAGGAGTTTCCACATCCCCTTCCAACCTTCCTAAGTTTTTTTGAATTACCATGGTCCCTAATGAATCTAATATCATAACAAGACTATGGGTACATTCTCATCCCTTTTATCTTCCTTATGTATACCAAGGCCACATGTATGCCTTTTATTTACGTACTTCATTCATTAACCTTATATATGCATCATCTTCATGTCCCTTATAGGTTGACCTACCTACGCCCGCAAAGTATAACCCATAGCACACATGTGTCCTTGTTATGATATTCAACTCATTAGTTGTAGGAATTTATCACTTTCCTTCATTTGACCTCTACTAAAATTATTAAGAAGGTTCTTCCACTATTTATCTCAACCATCAATTGAATACATAGATACTTTTGTAGAACTTTTAGATCCTCCTATTCCAACCATTTTGAAAACTTCTGTTAGATGATTACAATTATTTCGATAAAATGACCCTTAATCATACCATGATTAATTTATTAATCCTATCTTCCCAACCATAATTATCCACTTCAATTTCCTAATGATATATGCATTTCCTCCTTTCGCTCTTGCTCCCATAAATAGAGTTGGAAACCATTTTCATATATGTTTATTATCTTTACCCAATCTCACTATATTAATACAATTTACCTCTCAATTATATGAATTCATATGATACAATTTCTATTTGCTATGTTTAGCTATCATTAGAATCCTTTCCTTATAAATTGAAACCAAATCTTTCTCAATTCATCATTACACATTTTTTTCCTTTGATATTCCCAATTTTAGGTCCCTATAATACTGGTGTAGCTCACATATTGTTATTGTTGTTCCCCATGGAAGCTCAATATTGTTATTGTTGTGCCCTTACATTATTATTTTTATGTAGGTCCTAATTATATTTTGACCCTTTAGATGCCTATATATACCAAGGGGGGTGTTTTCATTTGGATCGTCTAAGAATTGTCAATTTATGTGATGTAATTTAAGGATATTTCCACTTGAAGTGGATTATTATCACATCGTTGATCTATTTTTTCTTATGTCTCTACATTATTGTGATCTGGATACATAACACTTGCTATCAGAGCTCTTGATCACAAGGTTTTGCTACTTCAAACGGGTCATCATGGAATGTTTGCTATAATTTTTCTTTTTCTTTTTCTGTGAAGCTTAAAATAAAGAAATTGTTACAATGTGGAGCTGAAATATTTATGAAAATATGGTTACAATTTCAAACCTTGGTTCTCTATATTTTCTAAGGAAATCAGGGTTTTGGAATGCACCAAAATTTAGTCTCAAACATGTGTCCCAAGGAAAATCATCATAAATTTATCTTTGAGCATATGATTTTAATTTCATAAAAAGTGACTAAAATTGCACATAATGTAGTTTTTCAAGTATGAGTTTTAGGGCCAAAGGCTAAAACAGTGACACATGGCATCATGAACAAATTTGATCCACTGAACCAATCCATAATCAGACCATTGTGGGATATTTGGCATAACTTTATATTGAGGAATCCAATATTAGTCTAACTGGCGTGGTTGGAAAGAAGACATAGAGGGAACCTTAGGACAAAATATTAGACCTTGGGAGGCCAAAATCATAGAGATACAACATTTTCAAGGTCAACCTTATCAACACGCTCAAAATCAAGTTCTTAAAAGGTGTGTATTTTTAAAATTGCATAAATCGTTTTTGAAAAACCAGTTTGAAGTGATTCAAAGGGAATAGAAGTTTTGTAATAGGCTAGGAGAGAAAACACACACAAAAGGTATGCATTAATATTTATGTTTAGAACCCAAATATTTTGTGTGGTATCACATAATTTATTCTCGTGAATCGCTTGTCACTTGGACAATTTTTATGGAGGAATTAATAGAACATTATGCGGATACAAAGAGAAATACATTCTTTAACCAATTAATAAATATAAAACAAAAGGGTTCAATTGGGGGGCATATTGAAGAATTTAACATATTGAATATTAAGGTAACTGATATTACAGAGTAGAAGCTAGATGATGTATTCATGGGAAATTTCAAGGATAACAATATCCAACATGAGGTTTGCT
The DNA here is from genome assembly GCA_034641835.2 of Pinus albicaulis. NCBI lineage: Eukaryota > Viridiplantae > Streptophyta > Pinopsida > Pinales > Pinaceae > Pinus > Pinus albicaulis. The sequence goes on along the minus strand of CM076581.1, from coordinate 1,118,243,520 downwards.
GTTGGGAACCTAAGTCATTGGATAATGCATTCAAGGTGGAAAGAAAAATCGAAAGAAAAATTATGGAAACAAGTCTACCACTCACAATTATAAATATGGAAGTGTTTCCAATACTAGCCTCCCACAACATACAAGGTTGACACCTCAATAAATGGAGGAAAAAAGAAAAAAAGGGCTTTGTTACAGTTGTGATAGAAAATACACTATAGTTCATAAGTGTGCTGAAAAGAAACTAGTTTACATAGATTGTGAAGAGAAGGAAAAAAATGAACAAGAAACATTAAAATAAGAAGATATACACCAGGAACCAACCCCATGGGTTGAAAAATAAGAAATGAATATGAATATATCTTGTAATTCATTTGTAGGAATTAACACTTCTCAAACTCTCAAGATAGAAGGATATATCAAGAAGAAAAAGTTAATAGTTTTGATTGATTCAGGTAGCAACCATAATTTTATTCATTATAGGATAACGAATGAAGGTTGCTACAAGAAATAATTCATAATGATGACAAGGTATTATGTGAAAATCATGATGAGAACAAAAGGAATATGAATCATTATAACTTTGGGTTTAAGACCAACCATATTCCAAATACTGATATGAGGATGTTTAATGGAAATGATCTACTAACATGGATACTATAGATGGAGAAGTTCATTGATCTACATGATGTTCAACACATATAAAAGGTAAGCATTGCATATTTATATTTAGAACCAAATTAGTTTGTATGGTATCGATGGATTTGTTCTCCTAAATCACTTGGCACTTGGAATTTTTTTATGAAGGAATTGATAGCACATTATGAGGATACAAAGATAAATACCTTCTTTATCCAATTGATAAATCTAAAACAAAATGGTTTAGTTGGGGAGAACATCGCAGACTTCCAAATATTGATTATCAAGATAACTGATATTCTAGAGGAGCATTTGAATAATGCATTCATAGGGAATTTAAAGGATAAAATCCAACATTAGGTTCACCTTTTTTAACCTAATTCATTGGCAAATGCATTCAGGGTGGAAAAAAAAATTGAAAGAAAAATTATGGCAACAAGGAGATATACCACTCAACTATCATAAGATGGAAATGTCACCACTCCTAGCCTCCCACAACCCAAAAGGTTGAAACCACAACAAATGGTGGAAAAAAGAGAAAAAAGGGATTTGTTACAGTTGTGATAGAAAATACACTAAAGTTCATAAGTGTACTGAGAAGAAATTATTTTACATAGTGTTACATTGAAAAAAGGGAAGAAAAATGTTGTAGGAGATGCACTCTCAATAAGGGATGAGGATGTGGATGAATTTCTTTGTGCCATTTCTATTATCCAACCTGATTGGATAAATGAAGCAAGGGATGAATGGAAGAATGATGAAGAGGCGTGGACACTCATTCAAAAGTTACAACAAGATCCTAGTGCATCTGATAAATTCATTTGGAAAAATGATTCACTATGGTACAAAGATCACTTATATCTATGTAAGAACTCCCAACTCAAATAAAAGGTTATTTTAGAATTTCATAACTCTCCTATAGGAGGGCGCTGTGGATTTTTAAAAACTTACCACATGATCAAGAAGGAATTTTTTTGGGATGTCCTTAAATATGATGTTAAAAAGTTTGTGGCAGGATGTTTAGTTTTCCAAAAAATAAATTTGAGACACTTAGGACCTCAGGTATTTTACAACCATTAGCCATTCCAAGTTAGTGCTGGGAAGAGGTCTCAATGGATTTATAAAAGCTTTACCCAAGTCCAAATCAAAGAGTGTCATCATGGTGGTAATTGAAAAAATTACCAAGCATGCACACTTTTGTGCACCATCTCATCCGTTAAAATCCAATATAGTTTCTACTGCATTTGTGGAAACAATTCAAAAACCACATGGAAACAAAAATATTATTGTAAGTGTCAGAGATCCCATTTTCACTGGAAATTTTTGGATATAATTTTTTTTTTTCTTGGTACACAATTAACTCATAGCTCATCTTATCATCCTCAATTTGATGGAAAAACTGAGATAATTAACAAATATTTCGAAGGATATCTTTGTTGCTTTGTATCTAATAAAAAAACACAATGGGTCAAGTGGTTACCTCTGGCATAATGATGGTATACCATTTCCTTCCATACTGTAACAAAAATGACCCCATTTATAGCACTTTATGGATATCATCCACCAATCATGGCATCTCCTTTAAGAGACAATTCTGAGGTTCAAGCAATGGAATATCACATCGAGCATCAACAACTATTTCTCCAACTCCTAAAGGATAACCTAACTTTGGTGTAGAATCGAATGAAAAAACAAGTCAAGTAACATTACAGTGAAAGAAGTTTTGATGTGGGAAATTTGGTATTTTTGATGAACCCTTAGATAAACAGAGAGGGGGGGTGAATTAGTTTAGTACATTCATGGACATTTAAAACTCTTTTCTTTAAACTTATTTACACCTCCATTTCATAAGCAACTTAATATATAATGAATCAATAAACTTAATGTGTGGGAAATTAAGTAATAAGAAGATTAAACACAATACATCAAGACATAATCATGATGCACATAGAAAAAATATATAAGTGGAAACCCATAAGGGAGAAAACCACATCTTATTATTGTTGTGATGCAAAGGCAAGCTCCAACTCCCTCTCACAACTGATTTTCTATAGGCTCCAACCTACAGGAGGCTACTACCTCAATTTCTGCAAGCTACAACTTGCAAGGAAGCTCCAACTCCCATCTATTTTCTGTAGGCTAAAACCCACAGGAGGCTCCTACCTCAACCAACTACAACTGGACATATATCAAGCTCAAACTTGAAACGAAAGCACCAACTCCCACGTATTTTATGCAGGCTACAACCCACAGGAGGCTCCTACCTCAACCAGCTACAACTGGGCATCTATCAAGCTACAACTTGATATGGAAGCTCCAACTCCCTCACACTACAATAAAAATCATATGCTGATTTACCTGGATATTAGTTCTGTTTTACTCTTTCTTCATTGCTGCCTTTTCAGCCTTCATGTCTGCTTCATATCAGCCTTCATATCTGCTTCATATCAGCTCTGGATGTGCGCAACATCTCTATCTTCTCACTCTCATTCTTTCACTCTCTAACCTCTCTATGCACATTACAATAACATCATTTATAGAGATAACTTCATGGCTATTTTCATTCTATATGGGAATATGAAGTGAACAGACATGACTCTTTGCCTTCCACCCACTCATTTCCTCACTCAACATATTCAGGATGTTACAACAATATATACATTTATTTCAATATCAAATGGAGTTTTGCGTTTCCTTGGAGACTTCCCTTTGCATCAAAAACAATATAAAATATATCAATAAATTTACATTCATACAAAATATTTCAACTCAGCCCTTTCAACTTCTTAGCTTTGTTGTGCATTTGTCCTCTTCTACTTGCTGTCCCTTTGCCTTCTATGTTTCTGCTGTTATATTCTAACTGTGCTGCATAACCACCTTTTTTCCCGACTCGAACCATGCTGCCCATGTTTCAAACAGTGTAACATAACAAACTTTTTCCTGACTCTACCTATTATATCTATTAACCGCAGCGTTCAATATTCTCTGTTCGCAGTTTTGCTGAGCTCGATTTGACCCATGGTGCCTATCTCCTCATAGCCGCATCGTTCAAATTTCTCTGCTCTTCACTCTATGTCAGGTCACTTACCTGAGTCTGCCTCCACGTTCAAACTTTTGTTTGATAAACAACCGCAGCCGCATAACACCTCTGCACGAGTGTCGGGTCTTTTTCACTTGAGTCTACTCCTATGTTCAGACTTTTCTTTATAAACTGGTGTAACCACATAGAACCCTAGACCTGAAATATATTAAAAATGAATTTTGAAATGAATCACATCTGACCTCATATCGCATATTGGAGTTTCTTGTGTTATTTCTATAAACAACTCCCCCGCTTTTCTTAAGAAATTTATTATAAAAATTCATATACCCCGGATCTGAAATATATTAAAATTCAACTCCGACCTGTCTTCGCGTCTAATTTCTTATCGCGATTCGGCATTCATCTATGTTATATGTCATATACGCCTTTCTTTCTCTCGATGCGATTTCATAACTCAATACACATACACCCGGAATTTTAAATGTATTATCATTTACCTTTGAAAGGTATCACGCCCGGTCTCTCATCGCAGTTTGACACTTTTCATTGTTATGCATTGTGCTCTAGTCCTTCTAAACTCTCGATCTGTGAAATGTGAAGGGGTCCCACCTGTCTTATCGCAATTTTCCATCGCAGGTTCCCATCGCAGTTTCCTATTGCTTCTTTGCTCCGATCCAAGGTTATCACCACTTGCGAAATGCGATTTGTGACTTGTGGTATAAGGGTTCGGGTCCCACCGGGGGTGCCACGTTATTTCCATGTCATCTGCCACGTCACTTGCCACGTCATTTGCCACATCACTTGCCACATCATTTTCCACGCCCTTATAATTAAATTGCGATTTGTGGGGTCAGATCCACATAATCTACCATGTCATCTCTCTCATTTCTGCTTCCAACTGTGGTTTGCAAAATGTGATTTCCTTCCAATGTCAAATTGCGAAATGAAATTTTGCTGCCTCCTGCCAAACACTATTCTGCATGTGTTTCGCCGGAAACGACTTGACTTGACCCGTTGAACTGCATGCATCCTCGTGCACTATTCTGAATGCAAAATAGTCTCACTTGACCCAGCTCGTTCACTATTTTTCTTTGCCTCTTTGTCATGCTGCTCCTATAATTTTTGTTGTCTCTTTACTGCATTTTGTTGCTCCTGATCTTCTCCTTTGCTTCTTTGCTACTCATTTTCCTTAAATGGTGATTCTAATGCTGCTCCTTTATGCTCCTTTGCCATCAATGACAATATTTCCAACAATCTCCCCCTTTGGCATTAATGGCAACACTTCCTCCAACACTTCCCCCACTTTCATTCTGAGAAGTGTCTATCTTTCTCTGCTTGCTTTTCCTCCCCCTTTGACATCAATGGCAAAGGGTTACACATTTTTCCAGTGTCTTTTCCATCATTGAATTACTAGGGTTCTGCTTAAGCATTCTTCATTTTTCCACATACCTGGCTGGGACTAATGCTCCATTTGGTGTGTAAGTAACGTTGAGAGAATACTTTGGGAGTCATTGCATTTTGCATGTATAGTGCTGAAATGTGCTAGACTGCTGAAATTTTTGACTAAATTCAGGAGAATTTCTTCATCAGTAGTTATCTTCAACAACATTTGAGGTTCCTCTTTACTTCTATGTTCATGGCTGATAGTTTCTCTCCCCCTGGAATGATGCTTCTTGTCTGATACTAGTTGGCCGATTGCACTGTTTCTGTTCCCGATATTGCAGCCTTTGCTGGTGCATTTTTTTTTCTTCATATCAGAGAGTATCATCTGCAGAAACTATCCCTAGTTTGTCTCTTAGATATTCGAATGATTATCTAGCAAGAGGTTTTGTAAATATGTCTGTTGTCTGTTCCTTTGTTGGGATGTATTCCATATTTACTATTTTCTCTGCTACTTGTTCTATGAGGAAGTGGTACTTTATTGGGATGTGCTTGGTTTTTGAATGAAGCACAATATTTTTTGATATGCTCATTTCACTTGTATTGTCACATTTTATAGAAATAGGTTTAATGATGCTTACCTTCATTTCTTGAAGAGTTTGTTTCATCCACATCACTTATGTGCAACAAGCTGTTGTTGCTATGTATTCCGCTTCTAATGTAGATAGAGAGATAGATGTTTGCTTCTTGCTTAACCATGCCACCAGAATTTCTCCCAAATAGAATGCACCTCTACTTGTGATTTTCTTGTCATCCACACAGCTGGCCCAATATGCATCTGTATATGCTGTCAATGCAAAATCTTTGCCTTTCGGATACCATAGGATATAATCTGTAGTTCCTTGTAGGTATGTAAATATCCTCTTGTTTGCTAGCAAGTGATTTTATTTTGGTGCTACTTGATATCTTGCCACAAGTCCTACTGCCAACATAATGTCTAGTCTAGAGGCTATTAGGTATAACAAACTTCCTATCATAGATCTGTAAAGTCTTTGATCTACATCTGTAGATCCATCATCAACACTTAATTTGCATCCAGTGATCATGGGAGTTGACGTAGGTTTGCAGTCTTCCATTTGGAATATTTTTAACATGTCTCTTAAGTATTTTTCTTGTGAAATGAATATGCCTTTTTTCTTCTGTAGAATTTGAATCCTAGGTAGAAGGTAAGCTCTCCAATCATATACATCTCAAATTCTGACTTCATCTCTTCTGCAAATCCTTTTACTAACTCATCCTTTTTGCTTTCAAACATGATGTCATCTACATATACTACTACAATTAAAAGTTCATTTTCATCATCCTTTATATACAGATTGCTGTCTACTCCTCCCTTTTTGAATCCTTGTTTTTGAAAGTACTTGTCCAGTCTAGAATACCATGCACGTGGTGCTTGTTTGAGACCATATAAGGCTTTCTTTAATCTTGAAACATAGTTGTGCTTATCTGATAAGGAAAAAAATTCAGGTTGTTCCATGTAGACTTCTTCCTCTAGATCTCCATTTAAGAAGGCAGACTTCACATCCATTTGATATACCTTGAAATCATGATAGCATGCAAAATCCAGAAACATTCTAATTGCTTCCATTCTTGCTACAGAGACAAAATTTTCATCATAGTTAAGTCCTTCGATTTGAGAGTACCCCTTACATATAAGTTTGGATTTATTTCTGCTCACCTGACCTTGTTTATTCATCTTATTCTTGAATATCCACTTTGTGCTAATGATATTTTTCCCAACAGGTGTTGGTATTAACTTCCAGGTTTTTTTCTTATCAATCTGGTCTAATTCTTAGTTCATAAAATTTATCCAATTTTTGTGTTTGCTGGCTTCATCGAAATTCTTCGGTTCTATCTGTGACAACGTGGCTAGATACACTTCCTCGGTCTGTTCAACTAGCTGTCTTCTTGTTTGGACTCCTGCACTTTTGTCTCCAATGATTTGATCTTCTGGATGGTTCTTTTGAGTGTGTCTCGAGGGTCCTTTTGAGTTAATTTCTGTATCTTCTGTTGTCTCATTCTGTTCTTTATTTTATTGATTCTCATCATGATGATGATCTAGAGGATTAACACAATTTGTACTTCTAGTTCTGTCTAGTAGTTCTTCATCGAATCTCACAACAATGCTTTCCACAATTTTATGCAGTATTTTATTGTAGCACCTGTAATCCTTACTCCTTGATGCATATTCCAAAAATATTCATTCTTCAACTCTTGCATCATACTTCCCCAAATTTTCATCATTATTCTTTATGAAACATTTGCTACCAAAGACTCTAAAGTGCTTGATTGATGCCGATTTCCCATGCCACAGTTCATATGGATTCTTGTCATAATTTGGTTTGAGATGAGCTTCGTTGAGGAGATGAATAGCTGTGTGTACTGCTTCTTCCTAGTAGGTTTGGGGAATGTTTCTTTCTTGCATCATGGCTCTGGCAATCTACTGCATAGACCTATTTTTCCTCTCTACCACTCCATTCTGTTGAGGTGTATATGCAACAATAAATTGTTTCTTTATCCCAAATTCATTGCACATGTATGAAAACCCATCACCTGTGAATTCACCTCCTCTGTCTGATCTGACGCATTTTAGTTTACATCCAGTTTGATTTTCTTCCAGTGCCTTGAATATCTTGAATTTCTCAAATGCTTCAGATTTGTATCTGAGAAATTCCACGCATGTTAATATGGAATAATCATCGATTATCAGCATGAAATACTCTTCTCCACCTGGTGCATTAGTTCTTGAAGGTCCACACAGGTCCATGTGTACAAGCTGAATAGGGTTACTTGTAGATAGTTAGTCTTTGGCTTTGAACGATGTGTGAGTTTGTTTTCCCAGTTGGCAGGGCTTACATGGTATGTGGTGGGTTCTTTATTGCAGGAAAATCTATGAAAACTTTCTTTTTTCTCAGTTTGATGATGTGGTCAAAATTTAGATGATCCAATATTCTATGCCATAGCTAAGATTTATCAAGTTTGCTGATGTGGAATGCTTCATTATCCTCTTCCACTATATAAACATTAATCTCTATTCGAACACCTTTAAAAAAGGTATTTCATGTGATTAGTGACCTTACTTCACACTCTTGGGCTCTGAAAAGGACCTCATAGCCTTTATCACAAATTTGACTAGCACTTAGTATATTGGCTTTCAGACCATCTACAAACAGTACATCCTGAGCCTCTCCTCCTCCATTATTCAAGTTGACTATGACTTTTCCCTTGATTTTCCTTGATTTATCATTTTCAAATGTTACATTCCCAGATTTATTTTCATCAAAAGTTAAAAAATTGATTCGATCTCTAGTCATATCTCTTGAGCACCCACTGTCCACATACCATTGAAGGTTATGATCCTGAGAAATTAGAACCATATCACACTTATTTAGCTTCCTTTTCCATTGTATGCAACCGTTTTTTTTATAAATTTTCCGAGGAGATGGATCACAGTATTTGAGAGGACATTCATAAGACTTGTGCCCATTTTTATGGCAGAAAAAACATTTGATTGTATTTCGGAATGGATCATTTACACGAGTGAATCCACCATTGTTCTTAATTCCCTTTGAGTTTCCATACTCCATTCTCCTTATATGCGCTCTACACTCCATGGCTTTATGAACGAACCTTTTACAACCAAAGCAATACCCATGGAAGTAGTATCTGTATCCGGCGAAGAAGGTTGTTTGGGGATATAGCCATTTGGTCATATAAAATTTTGTCTTTGGAAGCCATTTGATCTATGCTGGAATGTTACTTGGTTGTTCACTCCTTTTGTTTCTATGGATTTCCTTGTGGTGGATTTTTGCTGCAGCTCATGAGGATTTGAAGGGTTTCCCACATTTTTGTTCTCAGATTGATGGGAGTCAACGTTTTCTTTTAGGACAACTTTCACAAATGTAATATCTTTCTTATCCTTTGCCTTCAACTTGCTGGATTCTCCTCCATATCCTATTCCAATTTTTACAAGAGGAGATTATTGTGCGTTTAATATCCTGTCCAATTGTTCAACACCTTTTAACTGCTGAATGTTCATTATTAAATCAGTTTGAGACTTTTCCAATTTCTTCCTCAGACTCACCACCTCTTCTTCCAATATTCCACATTCCTGAATTTTATCTCTTATTTGCTGCACCAGAATGTATTCAACTTTCATTGCTTCTTATAGTACAATTTTCAACTTAATAAAATATTCAGAGTTTGGTTCTTCCTTTACATGTTTCAGAAGGATTTCCTTCTATTTTCTAGTCTTGAGCTTGAGTCTATATATTTCCTTTAGGGTACTCACCAACTCCCCCTCAAGATCTACCTCACCTTCTTCTTCAAATTCTAGGAAATCTTTCTCAAGCTCTTCCTTGGCCATCAAAATGAATTCTGATGTTCCTTCTTCATTGGGGGATTCATCTAAGCTCTTAGATGCACTGCTATCTTGTTGAGCATATAATGTTCTTCTATTAAATATTTTCCCTTTCTGCCTATTGTTGAAATTTATTTTCTCTTTCCCTTTTGATTGATTCTCTATTTTCTTATGAGGACATTTTGAAGCATAGTGCCCCACTCTTCCACAATTAAAGCACTTAAATGGAAGTTTACCTTTGTACTTAACTGTGCCTCTATTCAATCTTCTGACAAATTTGGCTTCTTCTTCATCAAAGCATGAGCATGTACCTTCCTTCTCTTCTATGCACTTTTCTGCTTTAAAGGCAATATCCCTCATGTTTGACTTACCTTTAGGAAGTCTCATCTCATATGCTGTTAGATTTCCAAGTAATTGGTTCCTGGTCAAGGTTTCCCAGTTTGCTGTTTCTTCTATGCAGAACCTTAGGATTAAACCTGGGTGGTAGAGATCTCAATAATTTTTTTACTACAACAATTTCCTTAATTTCTTCTCCTAGGCCTATCATGATATTCACAACTTCTGCAACTTTTAACAAGAATGCAACTATATCTTCATCTTCATTCATTTTTAAGTTTTCAAATTGAGATCTATGTGCTTGCAGTTTGGCCATCTTCACCTTTGTATCTCCCTCATGAATATTTTCTAATGTATCTAAGATTTGTTTGGCAGTCTTACTATGCATTACTTTGATAAATTCTGACTCACTCAGACCGATCAAGAGTGCATTCATTGATTTTTCATTAGCTATGAAATTTTGTTTGGCTTCTTTCTCAGAGTCAGTTTCCTTTGGTGCATATTTTTCTTCCATAGCAACCTAGAATTCTATGCGTAGAGACATTAAGTATATCCTCATTCTTATTTTCCAGAAAGCATAGTTTGTTCCACTAAACATAGGGGCTTTATTTGTAGAGATTCCTTCTAGGCTAGCCATTTTTGGGACCAAGGATCTCCTTCCAGGGGTGAAACTGATACCAAAGGAACTTTCTTTAATACCAATTAATGAACCCTTAGTCGAACTGATAGGGGGGGTGAATCAGTTTAGTACATTCATGGACATTTAAAACTCTTTTCTTTCAACTTATTTACACCTCCATTTCATAAGAAACTTAATATATAATGAATCAACAAAATTAATGTGTGGGTAGCAAGTATTAAGCAGATTAAACACAATACATCAACACATAATCATCATGCACATAGAAAACAGATATAGTGGAAACCCATAAGGGAGAAAACCACATCTTATTATTGTTGTGATGCAAAGGCAAGCTCCAACTCCCTCTCACAACTGATTTTCTAGAGGCTCCAACCTACATGAGGCTACTGCCTTAATTTCTGCAAGCTACAACTTGCAAGGAAGCTCCAACTCCCATATATTTTCTACAGGCTACAACCTACATGAGGCTCCTACCTCAACCAGCTACAACTGGCCATCTATCAAGCTCCAACTTGAAACGGAAGCACCAAATCCCATGTATTTTCTGCAGGCTACAAACCACATGAGGCTCCTACCTCAAACAACTACAACTGGGAATCTATCAGCTACAACTTGATATGGAAGCTCCAACTCCCTCACACTACAATAAAAATCATATGCTGATTTACCTGGATATCAAATTTGTTTTACTCCTTCTTCACTGCTGCCTTTTCGACCTTCATATCTGCTTCATATCAGCTCTGGATGTGCACAACATCTCTATCTGCTCACTCTCATTCTTTCACTCTCTAACCTCTCTATGCATATTAAAATAAAATAATTTATAGAGATAATTTCATGGTTGTTTTCATTCTATATGGGAATATTAAGTGAACATGCATGACTCTTTTCCTTCCACCCACTCATTTCCTCACTCAGCATATTCAGGATGTTACAAAAATATATACATTTCTTTCAGTATCAAATGGAGCTTTGCGTTTCCTTGGAGACTTGCCTTTGCATCACAAACAATATAAAATATATCAATAAATTTACATTCATATAAAATATTTCAACTCAGCCCTTTCAACTTCTTAGCTTTGCTGTGCATTTGTCCTCTTCTGATTGTTGTCCCTTTGTCTTTTATGTTTCTGTCGTTATATTCTAACAGTGCTGCATAACCGCCTTTTCCCGACTCGACCCATGCTGCCCATGTTTCAAACAATGTAACATAACTGAATTTTTCTCGACTCTGCCTATTATATCTATTAACCACATCGTTCAATATTCTCTGCCCACAATTTTGCTGAGCCCGACTCGACCCATGGTGCCTATCTCATCATAGCCGCAACGTTCAAATTTCTCTGCTCTTCACTCTGTGTCAAGTCACTTACTTGAGTCTACCTCCACATTTAGACTTTTGTTTGATAAACAACCATAGTCACATAACACCTCTGCACGAGTGTCAGGTCTTTTTAATCCGAGTCTACTCCCGCGTTCATAATTTTCTTTATAAACTGGTGTAACCACATAGAACCCTAGACCTGCAATATATTAAAAAGTAAATTTGAAATGAATCGCATCCGACCTCATATCTCATATCGGAGTTTCTTGTGTTATTTCTATAAACAACTCCCCTGTTTTTATTAAGAAATTTCTTATAAAAATGCATATACCCCAGATATGAAATATATTAAAATTCAACTTCGACCTGTCTTCGCATTTGGTTTCTTTTGAAATTTAGCGTTCTTCTATGTTATATGTTATATACGCCTTTCTTTCTCTCGATGCGATTTCATAACTCAATACACATACACCCAGAATTTTAAATATATTATCATTTACCTTTGGAAGGTATCGCGTACAGTATTTCATTGCAGTTCGACACTTTACATTGTTATGCATTGTGCTCTAGTCCTTCTGAACTCCTGATCTCCGATATGCGAAGGGGTCCCACCTGTCTTATCGCAATTTTCCATCGCAGGTTCCCTTCGTAGTTTCCTATCGCTTCTTTGCTCCGATCCAAGGTTATCACCTCTTGCGAAATGCGATTTGTGATTTGTGGTATAAGGTTTTGGGTCCCACCAGGGGTGCCACGTCATCTTCCACACCACTTGTCACGTCATCTACCAAATCACCTGCCATGTCATTTGCCACATCATCATAATTTAATTGTGATTTGTGGGGTTGGATCCACGTCATCCGCCACGTCATCTCTCACATTTCTGCTTCCAACTACGATTTGTGAAATGCGATTTCCTTCCAATGCCGAATTGTGATTTGAGATTTCTCTGCACTCTGCCGAACACTGTTTGCATGCGTTTCGCAGAAAATGACCCGACTTGACCCATTGAACTGCACACACCTCGTGCACTATTCTAAAGGAAAAAAATTCCGACTCAACCCAACTCATTCACGATTTTCCTTTGCCTCTTTGTCATGCTGCTCCTATAATTTTTGTTGTCTCTTTACTACATTTTGCTGCTCCTAATCTTCTCCTTTGCTTATTTGCTACTCATTTTCCTTAAATGATGATTCTAATGCTGCTCTTTTATGCTCCTTTGCCATCAATGACAATATTTCCAACAATTTTTACGGCTAAAACCATACGAACAAATGCCCCTCAAGAAAGCTAAGAAGGGTAATAAATTATCCTCGAAGTACTATGACCCTTACAAGGTTTTGGAAAATATTGGTACTATGAAATACAAATTGGAGTTTCCTGCTTCTTTGCGAGTACACCCATTTTTCCATGTTTCATGCTTAAAGGTTATAGGTGACAATTTCCCAGTTCATATTATATTTCTAGAACTTGAAGAGGAAGGAAAAATCATATTGGAGCATGAAGTAATCACAGAAACAAGAATTTGAAAACTACAAAATTGATCAATTTCAGATTATCTCATTAAGTGAAACAACTTTCCTGTTGAAGATTCCACATGGGAGGATGAATATTTTATACAAAAGTATATAAAGCTACTCAAGCATTGAGGAAAACACTTTTTTTAAGGAGAGGGGCATGATAGGTCACTATAATATTATTGTTATGTAGGCTCTAATTATATTTTGACCCTTTAGACTCCTATATATACTGAGGAGTAATTATCATTTGAATCATCCAAGAAATGTTCATTTATGTGATGTAAAAGGAGGTTTCCCCCTCCAAGTGGCTTATTATCAAGTTGTTGATCTATATTTTCTTATGTTTTTGTGTTATTTTGATTTTGATACATAATGTCTATTTATGTGATGTAAAAGTAGGTTACCCCTTTGAAATGGCTTATTATCAAGTCGTCAATCTATTTTTTCTTATGTTTCTGCATCACTTTTATCTGGATACATAACACCCAAAGACATAGGTATTACTGCAATGCTTTAACACCTCTCTATGACATATTAATATGTACCTTCCCTAATAACACACAAGTTCTCACTTGGACCCAATTTGAATTTTTTTCCATAAACGAATGAAATTCACTATTTGTGAATATATTTGACCCTTAAAGAGACCAATAAAATTACTAATGCATGGCAAGTGCATAGCTAAAGAATCCTTAAATGATATAAGCATAAATGGATAAAAGTAATTAAAGAGATTGCATTTATTAATTCCTAAGAATAATACAAAGGCTAAAATTTCCATATATATAAATGAAATTTTATTAGTAAGAGTGATTTAGTGGCCAACCATAAGAACCTAGTGTATCAATCACCCCAAACTAGATTATGAGGCTACAAGTGTGAAGAAACTCTTGAACTAATCCATTTCCATCATCAATCAAATTGATATCTCAATATAAAACACTTCAAGCACCTTATCCCACCATTATTTGACTATAAAACTCTCTTCTCATGGACATAAACAACATAACTACATTCACTACTCCATGCAATCCCTTAGAATATTACTATCATATTGTGTTTTAGTGTGGGAAGGAAAATTCCAACTACTAATTAGTTTTAGAAAAAAATATTACAATGATTTTTGGTTTAAAGGATGTTAATAAACTTCAAGGTTATGTAAATAATGATTTCTTATTTTTCTCCAACAATTATACACACAAAATTTTCAATTTATTGGAATATTTATGATGGTTGAAGTGAACATAAGTTTTGAGATTAAAAAAAGCCATCGAAAAAATTAACATAAAATTAAAACAACAATGGAAAAAATTGTGTGAAATATCTAAAAGAAAAATAATGGAAAGAAAAGATATACATATTATCACATCGTATAATACTTATTGATGTAATTATTTTAATAAATAAGTAGTGTATCTATCTTTATTAATAGCGACACATAGATTAATGAAATAAAATATATGATTAATGACATTAATTGAATAATTACACAACTTTTTTAACGATTCTAATTAATGTTTTGGTTAGTTTAGAGTTAGGATCAAAGTGAACAACAATTATTGTGATAATAATGAGAAGACATAAAGGGTTTATTGCGTGTTATTTTCATTCTACAATTTGAATGGGTGGAAGAAGCAATGATAGAATGGCAGCAAGATGAGAAGATATGTAATATCATTTAACAACTATAGGAGGTTCCTGACGCAATAGAAAAATTAATGTGGAAGAATGATTTGTTGTGGTATCATGATAAATTATGCACAAGAATTGTCAACTCAAATAGAAGGTCCTTTGGAATTACACACTTCTCTTGTAGGAGGACATTCAGAGCTCTTGCAGACATATCATAAGATCAAGAAATATCTTTTGGGAAGGTCTTAAAGCAAATGCGAATTTTTTTATTGTGGAATGTGTGGTATGCCAATAAAATATGGGAGATGCAACCAATACCCTAGAGATCCTTCAATCGATAGTCATACCAAGTTAGTGTTGGGAAGTAAGTGTAATTTTATTTTATTACATGATTGCTAAAATATGAAGGAAAGAGTTTCATTATGGTAATGGTAGATCGAAGGACAAAGTGTGCCCATTTTCTCTCTCTTTATCATCCATTCAAAGAAAGTATAGTGGTAGAATAATTTGTGGAAATAGTCTGAAACATACATGTAATACCAAAGATTATTGTACGTGACAAAGATCTGATATTCATTGGAAATTTTTAAACTGGATTATTTTCTTATTTGGGTACTAAATTAGTTCATAGATCATATTACCATCCCCAATATAATGGGGAAATTGAGATTTCCAGTAAATTTTTAGATGGATAAATACTTTGCTTTGTATCTCATAAGCACAGATAAATGAGTAAAATGGACTCCCTTCGAAAAATGGTGGTACAACATATCCCTCCTTCCATACTTCATAAAAATGGTCACAATTTATGGAACTTTATGGATATCATCCTCCATCTATGAAATCACCCTTTAAAGGTACTATAAAGGCTCAAGAAATAGAGGACCAAATATGACACCAATAAAAGGTTCTTAAACTAGTGAAGGAAAACTTGGTCATGGCACAAAAGAGGATGAAACAAAAAGCATATCAACATCACGATGAAAGGGATTTTGAAGTGAGGCATTAGGTATTTGTGAGACTACAATAATAAATGTAAGTTCCTCAAAATTTTTGAAGTGTGTGTTATGATTTTATGTATTTTTGGAGGGTGTTGTAGGAGCTACAACAGGATGATAAATCAAAATCGAGGTATTATGGCCCGTATAAGGTGTTGTAGGGAATTGGAAGTATGACTTACAAATTAGGGTTGCTTCCATCTTCATGTGTACATTCAATCTTCCATGTTTCTTGCTTAAAGAAGGTAAAATATTTGAATCCAAAATATTCTACTAGAGATTATTAAATAAGGGAAAAAAATACTAGAACTAATAACAATCTTGGAAACAAGGACTTGGTAGTTGATAAAACGAGCTACTACTGAATACCTCATCAATTGGAAGAACCTACTAGTGGAAGAAGTAACATGATAAGATGAGTTGTTCATGCAAAAACACTTGTAAATAGTCAGGCATAGATGACAAAACCTTTTTGAATTTGATGGGCATGCTAATCCCTATATACGTCCTATGTAACTCTAAAATCCCTTATTAAGCCCTAGATATTAAGTGAGGACACTTCTATTGGTATTTAGGCTAGAACTTCTCATGGTCCCATTTTATTATAATTGTACCCTTCATCTCCTACACACACACACACACACACACACACACACACACACAAAGGATAACTATTCTTACAATCATAAAATAATATCTTATACATTTTATTCAATGTAAAAAAGCTTTACGTCTTGAAGATGATTGTAATTATTGGTTTCTTATCATTTTTTAAGCCAAAAGATTCATAACAAGCTACCCTCTAGTTATAAGAAACAAGAACCTGCCAAGATATGCTAGAAAATAAACAAGACTTATTCATTTTTTTTGTTTATTAATAACATATGTATAACAAAAGGATCTACACTTTCTCTTGATTTTATCATAAATTTTAAAAATTTCAAAAGGCATATTTTAATTGATCTACGTCTTTGCATTTTTAGGCTCTAGAATTGGATGATACAATTCTTTGTTAGATCACTATTTTTCATATATTTTTTGTTGCAATTAGATAATACAATTTTTAGTAAGATCATTATTTTTCAATACTTGAAATCAATTTTCAAATGTATAAAACGATTTAAACCCTAGAAAATTCCTAAGACATTCAACTTTACTAATTTAAAAAATTTACTGTTCCAAAACTCATAAAAAAAAAAAAAAGTATAAAAATTTTAAACTATAATAAAATATAAATATTTTAAATTATAGTTTTTGAAAATAAACAATAATTTTCCTTTTACCATATTCTTAAACCTATAACACTAAAAATTCCCCCTAAAGGTGCAAAGACACACCGAAGGAAGTGAACATGCTTATGATGTTACTACAAAATTATTATAGAAAATGCAAGATAACAACCTAAAGAGTGGAGGATGGAGGGGAGGAAATGTGTTCAGGCTTGCAATAGTCTCACATTTGTGTCGATGCCTGTCTGATAGACATTGCTCGAACCACTTGACTAAATAATTTTTTTCCAATCATACCACTATGTCAAAATATTATATATTTATTATATCCAAGATATAACATGCAAGGTAATGAGTAGAAACATTACCATATGTCCTTGTGGGCACTTTCAAACAAAAAATGTAATTGCATGAGGAAATAACTAAAGTCAATGTGTGTTTCTAATGAGATTAAATAAAGAGCATCTTTCACTAGAGTGACCTTCATATTCCAGGATATTCTGGAATCAACATAAATAAGGGGGTTTGTTTTAGAATTTTAGCTATCTCTTTTTAAAAATTTTAAATTAATTTGGAGCCAATTTCCTAAACCATTAATTCTAGTTTTAAATTTAAATTTAAATTTTTTTCTAGCAGAAATTTGTTGGAATTGCAAATTTATGTGGTGTATTTTACACGATCCAAGTGTCCAAGTAAACTTTCAAGGCATTTTATCCATTTATGCATTCATACAGTTTTCAAAATGAAAAGTTACAGATGTTATATGCATATATAGAACCAATATAGATCCATTTTGAAGATGATTAAACCTTTTGAGGTGCATACTTTTTTTCAAGTTTTTCACTCTAAAAGAGGTCCCATAGGCTATCTTTAGCCTTCTAGATGTTAAAATTTTCTTTCTTTCTTTCTCATCTTTCCAAAATTAATTATGGTTGCCTTTGCACAACTTGTGCGGGTCCCACAATAACGAGTGACCATGTAAGTTAACCGTAGTTAAGAAGTATTTATGTCAAGGATAGCCATTCCTAAACAACAAAATACCCAATAACGTCTCAGGTTGAAAACGACTTAAGGTGACACTTTATCATAATTAGCTATAGAAATTTTGTGTGGGAGTTATCTTAAGAATCCCTAAAGTCAGAATTTCTATAGAAACTTGACCAAAAATTTATATATTTTCTGTTATATAAAAAAAATTGGTTATGATCTAGCTGTAAATTGGTTGAAAAAAATCAAAATTAAGCCCATTTAATTTTTCAATTAAACATTTTATATCATTCTCCCTAAAAAATCCCTTAAACACCTCAGGAAATATTTAAAAATATATAATTTAATGTCAATATTATCATATATATTAATATGTTAGTATCAAGAATAGTGTAAAATGCCATGCCGAAAATGGCTTGTTTAAATCAAATTTAATTTAAGGTGTTAGTTCCTCACCACATCATAGGTATCATGGATTTTGAACATGAAGCTCCATAACCACATCCGAAAAATGAATATATTTAGTTCTTCTTTATGATATATAAATAAATATTCGATTGCACATTCCACATATCAAAATCAATCTATGTAAAACCATTGTACCTTTCCTAGTTCCAAGATGGAGTTAATTCATTATAATTTAATAAAATAAGAACCCTTTTCTTCTAAAAGTTTTTATGCCTTCGGTAATTGATCTGTTGCATGAGCTTGCTTATTTATATTTGATTTTCAATGTAATATTATTTTATTTTATTATTTTTTTTTCAAGGAAAAATCGTAATTTCCATTAATGTGTATCAAATAGGAAGAATGATTCTCATTTGAGATTAAGTTGTAGACCACTTTTATTTGTGAACAACAGAGTTTCCAATCAATAGAATTGTCCCGAAATATTTTCTTGTTCCGCACAATCCATATGCCCCAAAAAATCAACATAGGGATATTTCGATGCTTACGTATTTTTTTTGTGCGCCACCAATGTTTTCATGTGTCATTAAAAGACCCACCTTGCCACCTGATAGAGATATTAATCAGTTGGTAGAGTTGATGCCAAACATGTTGTGTAATGGGGCATGATATAAAGAGATGTGAGACAGATTTAGACATATTTTTACATAAGCAGCATTGGGAGGGACCATGAAATGTGCGGGTGCATTAGATTGTCTTAAGTAGGGACCTTGTTGTTTAATAAACACCGCATAAACAATTTAGCTTTTGGAGGGGATTTAAGCTTTCAGAGGGGTCACCACAACCAATCTTTAATAATTGGTTCCTGATCCACTCGTATGAAAAGATAACCTTATTTAGGGGTGTAATGTCCATCTTTTGAGATTTCCCAAAGCAATTCGTCTCATTGGTTAGTGATCCTAACGCGGGATTCTACAAGTGCGTTAATATATCCATCCCATTTTATATGAAATTTCATGGGTATCCTCAATGGAACGATATATTTGCAAGCTTGTCTATAAAGTGTTGTGTTTTCATCATCAGAAATTTGGGATATATATTTTATGCCCATTGTGTCAAGGAGTATTCTCAAGTTCCGAGATAGTAGATGGGCATTGCCACATCAGGACCATGCATCACATCCAATACACACGTGTTCACCCGATCCAATGTGCCAAGCCAATCCTTGCTTAATGACATTAATTGAGTGTATTAATGCTCTCCAAATGGTAGAGATATTCGGTTTAAGTCTGGTAGTGCTGCAAAACCATTCCAAATATGTGAGGGGGTATATGTATTTTTGGTAGACCACATCTTTCCAAAGTCCTCTAGAGGTGAGTAGCTACCATCCTAATTTTGCTGCAAGAGCTTTTGAATTTTTTTTGATGTCTTTCATCCACCAACTTCCCCATTTCTTAGGTTGTGCAATACACTCCCATCTAAACCATGCAAAGTTTCTCTGCTTATAGCTTCCCCTCCAAAGAAATCTGCAACAATTTTTTTTTATTCTATTAATGATACCTTTAGGTATCCAAGAAAGAGCCATTCAGAAAATAGGGATAACTTCCAGGACCGATTTGATGAGGACCAATCCGCCTACCCTATAGAGCCATATTTTTTGCCATATGTTAATCATGGCTTCAATATTAGCAATGAGAGAGGTCCAATCAACAATATGGTAATTGTTGGGTTTTAATATGAAAACCATATACTTTATGCCATCCTCCAGTTTTATAGATTTGTATAGGAAGTGTTGTTGTGAAAATATTTGCTAATGCTGAGGGCAGTTGACAGTCATGATAGTTGATTTATCCAGATTCAGGACCATATGATCCAGGTGGATATCGGTGGCCACCCACCTATTCCATTTGGACCCACACCATTAGTTCTTGCAGCTTTTCTCTTTCAGCACAATTTACTACTTTTAGCAGGTTTCTAGGTCCCACACTCTCGGAGCCGTTTTGGGGCCCTAATGATCCAGGTGGATATTGGTGGCCACCCACCTATTCCATTTGAACCCCCACCACCAGTTCTTTCAGTTTTTAAGTTTCAACACAACTTACTATTTTTACCAGTTTTTCGGGTCTTGAACTTCCGAAGCCATTATGAGGCCCTAAATGACGTTTTTTTGGAAAACCAAGAGCACAACTGGCTCACTTAAAATTTGTAGTCCTCATATATATCTTTCTAACAAGGTATCGAGCGCGTTAAACGAAGATTGTATGCCAAAGTTATGTCCATGAGAAGTTGAAACACCAATTTACCCAAACAGAACCCACAATTTTGGCGCTTCATCTCCTAGGGTTAGGTTTTTGGATGGTTAGGGTTTTCCATTATTTCTCAACAATAAATATACCTTCGAGCCTCATTGTAACACAGTGGAGGGGCCTATAGCCATCACATATCTCCTTAGATATACACTACTAGTTCCCTCGCTCGTTCATTTCCATTATGTATCATTGTAACACAGTTCAGAGGCCCGTACCCGTCACATCTATTCTTAGAGATACGCTACCAGTGCCCCAACTATTTTATTTCCATTATGTCTGTAAGCATATTTCAGTCATTTTTTTTTAATAAAATGAAGCATTATTTCTGCTGCATCTCTATGTTTATGGTTATATGTGTATTCTGTTGCGTTTCTGCACAAATCCGGATTAGTGGTATTAGAGCGGTTTGCTCTTTCTCTATTTTTATTTACATGTCCCTAATGCGGTCAGGGTATAAAGAGTTAGGGCTCGATCTTGTTGAACCATTGCAAGATCAGACTCGCAAACCTCGACGACCCCCTATGGCGGAAGGAAAGAAAGACGAGGGAGCAGGAGATCTTATCAAAATATTGCTCGTGGAGGCCCTCGAGAAACATAGGAACGTGATTATGGATAAATATTCCCATATCCTTCAATGATTACCCACCGGTGGCACATCTACATCCAGCACGTCTGCCAACAGTTCTGCGACATGCTGGACAAATCCAATACCAAGTTCAGCAGAATTTTCCTCTCATGGAGGAACTTAGCGCAATGGAGACCATTGCTTCCTAAGGAAGGAGGAATGATCCAGGTGGATATCGGTGGCCACCCACCTATTCCATTTGGACCAGCACCATAAATTCTTGCAGTTTTTCACTTTCAACACAACATACTATTTTTAGCAGGTTTTCAGGTCCTGCACTCTCGGAGCCGTTTTGGGGCCCTAATGATCTAGGTGGATATTGGTGGCCACCAACCTATTCCATTTGAACCCCCACCATCAGTTCTTTCAGTTTTTAAGTTTCATCACAACTTACTATTTTTAGCAGTTTTTCAGGTCCTGAACTTCTGAAGCCGTTTTTAGGCCCTAAACTACGTTTTTTGGGAAAACCGAGAGCACTTCAAAAGTTTTAGTCATTGGATAGATCTTTCTAATGAGGTATTGAGCACATCAAACATAGATCGTATGCCAAAGTTACGTCCCCGAGAAGTTGAAACACTAATTTACCCAAACGAGACCCCCAATTTTGGCGTTTCGTCTCCTAGGGTAAGGTTTTTGGATGGTTAGGGTTTTCGATTGTCTCTCAAAAATAAAAAGGCCTTCGAGCCTCATTGTAACATAGTGGAGGGGCCTATAGCCGTCACATCTCTTCTCATAGATACGCTACCAGTGCCCTCACTCGCTCATTTCCATTATGTATCATTGTAACATAGTTCAGAGGCCTGTACCCGTCACATCTCTTCTCAGAGATACGCTACTAGTGCCCTAGCTAGTTTATTTCCATTATGTATATAAGAATATTTCAGTCATTTGTTTTTAATGAAATGAAATATTATTTCCATTGCATCTTTGTGTTTATGTCTATTTCTGTATTTTATTGCATTCCTGCATAAATCCAGATCACCATACCAGTGGCTTTGCTGAAAGTAGTTAAAATGTACATAAAGTTTTTTTTGTCTCTAGTGGATCCATCCTGGAAGATTAAGACATCATCTACAAATAATAAATGAGATAGGATAGTTGCATCAGAGATTCTTACCCCAGTGATATCTCTAGATCTTCGAGCTTTAGCAATAAATCTACTCAACCCTTCCATGATGAGAAGAAATAGAAGAGGGGATAATGGACAACCATGTCTCAGACCTCTGCCAGCATGAAAGAAATTTGAGGCCGCACCATTTATAAGGAAACTGTTTGATACATATGTGACACAAAAATGATCCATTTGATGAAGGTGTGGGGGATGACAATCTGTGTAAGAATGAGATGGAGGTATAACCAACAAGTACGATCAAATGCTTTCGAAAGGTCTATATTAAGAATGATGCTTTGCAGGTTCTTGAATTTAATGGAGTGGAGACCTTCTTGTGCGGTAGCTATGGCCTCATGAATTTTCCTATGAGAGAGAAATGGAAATTTCTCTTTGGTTATATGGTGAGATAAGATAGGTTTTAAGTGATTAGAAATGATTTTGGAGATGATCTTGTATATACATTTTCAAAGGGATATAGGCGTGAAGTCATCAAAATTCTGAGGGTTATCAGTTTTGGGAATAAGAGCAATGAATGTGGAGTTAAAAGGCTCATACATGTGACCATCTGATCTGCACTCCTCCACCACCCTGAGAATGTATTGTCCAATTAATTCAAAGAAGGTGAGATAAAATTATATGGGACAGCCATCAGGCCCAGTGAATTTATCTTTCTGAAACCATTTTAAGACCGCTTCGATTTCCCCAGGGTGACATGATTATTTAAGATTTCAATGACCTCCTCATAAAAAAACCTTGGGTAAATTATGAAAGTCATAATAATATGCTCAATGGTATCTTCAAGAGGATATGTGAAGTGCTGAATGAAATTTCTAACCCCCATATCTGCAATATGGTGGAAATATGTAGCATCCCTCCTCAAACTATCCTTTAAAGTATAGATGGTGTTAGTTATTTTCCATCCCTTTCACACTGTTGGAATAATTTCATGTTATCATCACAAACTTGTAACAAGATGGCTCTACTTTTGAGTCTCCATTCCTCTTCCTTTTGTCTTAGAAGTCTAATCTTTTTAGCTTCCAGACGAGTTAGAGTGAGCTTGTTCTCGATGGAGAGGAAGTTTGTGTTATTGGAATCCATCATGGCTGCAATCTCAACCTCAAGTTGAATCAGATGAGCTGCAACCTTCTTCCTCTTTTCCTGAATCCATTATATAGTTCTATGCTTGAGCTTTGATAATTTTTTTGTGAACACTCCAATTGGGGCCATGTCTATGGCTTGGCTACAATTAGTCCAAGACTCCTTAACTAGCTAGTGGAGTTATTCTTCTTTCAACCAAGTAGAACTGAATTTGAAGGGAGATCTAGGTTTGGTGGATGGGCCAACAATCTCCAAGTAGAACTAAATTTGAAGGGAGATCTAGGTTTGGGGGATGGGCCAGCAATCTCCAAGTAGATGGGAGAGTGATCATATATTCCTCCTTGCCCCACCCATTGTTTGATCCTATTAAATATTTCCACCAGGGGAGCCTTTAAGAGAAACAAATAAAGTCTTTTTGTGAGCATGGCATCCCCAATGCGCATATTTCTCCATCTATGTTGGATCCTAGCCATATCTATGTTCAAAAAATTATGATGATCCAAAATGTGTTCAAAGAATTCAGTAAGAGAGTCAATTTGGGCATGATTCCCCCATGATTTAGCGTGACCAAGAGATAAATTTAAATCTCCCCAGGAATATATTATCATATGCCATGAGAGTAGAACCTAATAGATATTCCCATAATACTTCTCTATTATGACATGGGCCATATATATTGATAAAAAATATATTCATATTAAGCTCTTCAGAGGATTCTTCAATGGCTATAACCCCCTCCCTTCCCTAAGTATTAACTATATTCAACGATCTGTTTTTAAATCCAACAACACATCCTATCGATCTGCCTCTTGCATCCAAGGTATGGAAGGTCCATCCAAAGCAGGGAAAATTTTAAGAACCCCCCTAAATTTATATGTATAATAAATGGGAGAATCCCCATGATACATAGGAAAAATGGAAGGCGATTTTATTAATAATATAATATGCATATATAATTTTTTTGGAAAATCTCTCACGAGATTATATTATCTTGTAAAATCATTGCAAATCACCAGTACAAATGGCGAATCACTAGTACAAAATGGAGAATCTTTGTCTAGTGGAGTTCGGGGTGTTGGTTCCAATGAAAATATGGTAGTTGAACTAGGAGTTGAAGGAAGCGAACCACCTAGACCAAGCATGGCACATGGTGACTTGTGAGGGAAATAGTTCTCGTGCAGTTTGGAAAACGCGTTCTAGTTCTACTAAGCGTAGTGTTGCTGCTCATGCTGCTACTAGCACTGATATTGAGGTTGGATAGGAGTTTGAAGAAGCATGGAAGGTAGAAGTGGTGGATAATTACAAAGAAAACCCCATGATGGGCTCCATTTTGCCCTTTGGTAGTTGGGCCTGCAAGATCTTCTGTCCATTGAACCAATAATTAACCGTTCAACCAATAGTCAAATTGACTGAGTTGATTAGGTACGAGTCAACTTAGACTAATATTCAAAACTATGCTTTGCACTATCCCATATTTATCACACTAATGCTACAAAACATTGAGCATTTGCACCCAACTCTCATGCATGCACACAAAATTTTCATTAACATCTATAACCCTAACCAAGTGAGAATTGATCAAAAATTTGCACCAAAGTTTGTTATAGTGTTGAAAGTTCATAAGAAATTTAGATCCATGGTACCTTAAATAAATTTTGAGATAACATCCACAAATTCGACCACAATAGAGAAAACTTATGATAAATTTTAAACCTACAAAAATTAGGATTCATGTTCCTAGGAACGATCATAAGAAGTAGTTGACATATAGGTCGAGTTTTGAGCCTTGACACATTGATAATGCACTGTCTTAGGTCAAAACTCACACATTGAAAAGTCGTAAATGAAGAGAAGAAAATATCATTATGAATTACACATACTCCAAACTTCCTACCAAGTTCTACTTAGTTGTCTGCAACTTGGCTATACATAATCTTATAGTAAATACAAATTCCACAAATCCTCCTTCACATAGCTAATAAATGCCCATTGGAAGAGAAATCAATAGATTATTGCATATTGAACTTCATAGCCATAGCACTCCTATGTATTGTATAATTTTGACTGCTATAACTTGTACTTTCTCTCTCTGCTGAATTTGAAGAATAATAAGAAGATTTGATCAAAGGGTTTTTCTCACATTGGAGTTTTTCCCTGGCATCCGCCAAAATATTGTGTCCTCTTGTCTTGGCTTGTCTTCTAGTTATTTTCTTATGTTCTATCAACATTTACTGTCAATGTTAATGTGATTGCTAAATAGGAAATTGAATTGGGCTAAAATATTGAAGTAAATTACTCCAAGCATAGAAAATACCATTGTTAACTAAAAATTAACACATTTTTTTATTAATATGTTTCGACATTAATTACAATACGTTTTAGATCCAAAAATATAGGATCCAATCAACCCAAAATAGGAACAGAAATTATCATGACAATGGTTATCTCATGATCCTCCGGATGATCTCGAGCTCCACCTGGAAATAAAGCCATTTATTGGAGACACATCACCGTTCAATCTAAGAAACTAAATTCTCTAGAAATTACCAATTTAAAATCAGAAAATTAAATTATGCCCCTACATCAAGACATGACCGTCTAAAAATTAAATGACCATCTAACAAGTGGAGCAGAAAATGTTTTTACAAATGTGGGTTCTCTTAGTGCTTTCGATATGGCATCCTCCAGAGTCCACAACTAATTGATATGGCCAGTCATCATATATGAACAAGGTATTTATGATTATATCAACTAATAGTGATGCACACTAAATATTGACTTCTCCTACACATTCATAGTAATTAGTTCATTGCAAAAAATAACAATAAAAATATAATTCAACAAGAAATGAGGAATTACAATATGAAAAAATTATCCAAATGATCAAACAATGATGTTAGTGTGAAAAAACTAATCCAAATGGAAAATTATTATCCACATCAATGCCAAATTTAATATATAATAGGTTAAATCTGAGATGGAACAAGAAAAAATATTAGAATAAAGAAAGGGTTTCCAAGTCCACGGGTGAAGGTTCGCTGCTACCCTAAAAGGCTGGAAATATGGGTTTTTGGGACTCAGAGTGATTTCCAAGTCTCATCAAGGATATCTAGTAGGGCATCGAGCCTTTAGAAAAAGTGGGAATGAAAGGAGACTTAGAACAAAAAATGGAATAAAGTTGTGAAGTGGCAAACCAGGATTGGTTGGAAGGTGGCATGGGTCATAAAAACCAAGAAGCACCTACCAAGTCATATAGTTTCAAATTCAAGTAAAGAATATGAGGAAACTAAACACAAATATATGTTTTGCATTTCCATTTTCTAATCAAGAAAATACTTTTCCTTTCAGTGAAATTCAAATAATATTTAATTGTTCTTATTGTACAAACTGTCATCATAAATTTATTCTACTTAAATAACATGTGTTAGATATATACACAAAAAATTATTAGTAGCACAACTATGTTAGTATTTTTAAAATAATTTTATAGCTTCTTCAAGAGCATTGTTACAAAAAAGTATTCCATGAACTCACCTTCCAACCTTCTCGCTGGGATGCTTCACAATATCTTGAGTCTTAATAGTCGTAGTCTAACAAAAACATCAGAGATTATGTGAACCAAAAAGAAAGGAACACCTACATTTGGCCAAGTCTTGTTTTTGTGTGAATCAGTATATGTTGTTGAGATTGCAACAAGATGATGAGCTTAGTGAAAAGAGTCGCCTTCACTAAGTGGGCCCGCAGGCTATTTTTGGCGCAAAGTCTATTTTTAGACATGTCGATGATATTCTATGAGTTGCAGGTTGCTATTTGTGGATGGTTGGTCAAGTTGGAAAAATAGATGGACTTCTATTTTTAGACATACTGGGCGGAATCTGTTTTTAGATTGCCAGTCTAAAAATAGATATGTCGAATATTATTAGCCCTTAATAATATTTGGACTCTAAACATTATATTATTCTCTTTGAGCACTTCAGTTAAGTGCACAGATGTGGCACAGGAGCTGACAGAAGGAATTACGCTATTCCTGAGGGTTAAGTGGAGCTATTCCATGGAGACTTCAGTTAGAAATCATGTGACAGAGTTTGGTGGAGTTGTAGAAGTAGTTGGTGGAGTTGTGTTCAGTTTAACTCAATTAGACACAATTGAGCTAGTTGTATCTAGTCTAACTAATTGATACACTAGTGAAAGTGGTGTGAATTAATGATTAATTAATTCACTAAATATTAACTCATTAATCAACTGAAGAATACATTAGTTAACTACAGTGCATGGATAGTTTTAGTGGAGACAATGGAGAGGTAGGTGAAAGAGCAGGTTGACTATCAGTTGTGACTATAGTGTTGCATTGATTGCATCCAACACTCAGTGGAGATGCCAATGAGGATTGCGTGAGCAAGGCTAGACCAATTCCAGTTCATTCCGAGCCATTATTCAGCAGGGATTGCGTACTAGAGGCAGGCTAGCAGGTGGCAGAGATCGGTGCATGGATTTTCTAGATCAGGGCCTGATTAGTGTGTAGCGATTGTATTGTACTGAGAGCTTATGAGAAGATTTGTATGAGGACTGTTACATGATCTATATGAAATATATATTATATAGATAGTTGGGGTTTTTAGCTTCAGGCTTTCCCGTTAAAACACTGTGTTCATATGTGTGAATTTTTATGGTTTCAATGTGTGCATGCAATTGATTTTATTTCCGCATATGACGATGAATAGTAGAAGAGATTCTGTATTGTGCATGAAGTCAAATAGTGTGTGATCAGAAGAATCTTGGATGTATAGCATATCAATTATATAATTTCTACATGGTATCAGAGCTATATTGATCATTGGAGCAATTGCAAAATATTGAAGCGGTTGAGTTTTGTGCTGGTGGAATTCGAATTTGCAGTAGTGTTTTCTTGGTGTCGAAGTTGAGATGTCTTTCAACGGATTGCGATTGGAGTATTCCCTTGAGGGCAGCTCGAATTATATTGCATGGAAGGATAGGATGGAGGCGGTGTTGGAGGATAATGGGTTGAAGGAGTTCATAGATGCAGAAATCCCAAAACCTTCTTCAAGCGATGTTGCCACACTTGACGCATGTAAAAAGAAGACAACTAAAAGTAGAAGGATTCTGTTGGAAGGTGTGAAGGATAACATAGTGTCCAGCCTTCATGGTAAAGCTTCTCCATTCTTGATGTGGAAAGCTTTGACAAACTTGTTCCAAAGCAAGAGCGACCAGAGGAAGTTGGCGCTCAAGGATAAACTCAGGAAAATAAAAATGGAGAAAGGCGACACTATACCAAAGTACCTCATGAAGTTTTTCTAGTGCAGGGATGAGTTGGGAAGTGTGGGGGTTACTGTAGATGAAGAGGACTTGGTGAGCTTGGCTGCAGAGCCCCTTCCGAAGGTGGCGTTTCTGGGGACTACATCAGTGGTTGGGCACCGAGGATGGGGCTTTGGTTGGATCTTGTGCGGGGAGGAGATAGGGTGGAGTGGGATGGATCTTGGGACGAAGATGAAGAAAAGAATAGCCGGAACAGCGAGGAAGGGG
Organism: Pinus albicaulis; assembly: GCA_034641835.2. Lineage (NCBI taxonomy): Eukaryota > Viridiplantae > Streptophyta > Pinopsida > Pinales > Pinaceae > Pinus > Pinus albicaulis. Next base: position 1,118,214,292 of record CM076581.1, on the reverse strand, counting down.
AAGGTAATTCGGTCAAGGCAAGGAAGCCAGGACATGTCAGAATGGGGGTTCACTGCCTTCACCAACAAGGACATTACACCACTAATTTTCCATGAAGAAGAAAAATAAGCGAGGCTCTTGGATCTGCGAGTAGGCTAGCCTCGCCAGGTTGAGCTTAAGGCAAATTTGAATAGCAGTAGGTTATCCACCGAGATTCTCCTGATCACACACTATTTTATCTTCATGCACAATACATAATCTCTTCTACCATTGATCATTACATACGGAAATAAAATCAATTGCATGCACACATTAAAACCATAAAAATTCACACATATGAACACAGTATGTAATGGGAAAGCTTAAAGCTGAAAACCCCCAACTATCTGTATATTATATATGTCATAGAGATCATGTAACAATCATCATACAAAGCTCCTCACAAGCTCTCAGTATAATCTCCACTTGCTACACACTAATCAAGCTAGATCTAGAAAAACACATGCTCTAATCTCTGCCACTTGATAGCCTGCCTCTACTGCGAATTCCCTGTTGAAGAATACCTCCTGATGAGAATTAATTACCCCAACCTTGCTCACGCAGTATTTATAGGCATCTCTACTGAGTGTTGGATGCAAATCATGCATCACTTATAGTCACAACTGATAGTCACACTTGCCCTTTCACCTATCTTTGCACTGGTCTCCACTGAAACTGTCCATGCACTGAAGTTAACTGATGTATTCTTTAGTTGATTAATGAGTTTATAATTAATGAATTAATTAATAATTAATTCACACCACTCTCACTAATTGTATCAATCAATTAAACTAGATACAAATAGCTCAACTATGTTTAGATTAGTTAAACTGAACACAACTCCATTAACTTCCTCAATCAACTCCACCAAACTCTCTCACATGAGTTCTAACTGAAGTATCCATGCAATAGCTCCACTTAACCCTTAAGAATAGCGTAATTCCTTCTGTCAGCTCCTGTGCCACATCTGTGCACTTAACTGAAGTGCTCCAAGAGAATAAGATAATGTTTAGAGTTCAAATATTATTAAGAGCTAATAATATTCGACATATCTATTTTTAGACTGGCAATCTAAAAATAGATTCTGCCCAATATGTCTAAAAATAGAAGTCCATCTATTTTTTCCAACTTGACCAACCATCCACAAATAGCATCCTGCAACTCATAGAATATGATCGACATGTCTAAAAATAGATTTTGCGACAAAAATCACCTGTGTGGGCCCCACCTAGTTTTGGTGATCACTTTCCAACTAGGATCAGGAAAGATGTTTCAGGATGCCTCCTTCACTGTTTCTTGTTGCAATCTTCAACAGAGCTGGCTTTTTTTTCTGATCTCATGCTTGGTCTCAAGTGTGATGGGATCACTGTGGTTTCTTGACGGTGGTGCGTCTTTCCATATGACCAGAGACAAAGATTTGTTTACTGATCTGGATGAGAAGGATCTTGGAGTGCACATCGAGATGGGCGATGATGGTAGATACAATGCGACCAGTATCGGGACCATTTCCTTTGAGAGGGAGTCTGGTAAACCCTTCATATTAAAGAATGTTATGCATGTTCCAGGATTGAAGAAGAATCTGATCTCATGGTGATGTTGGAAGAAAAGGGATATGATGTTGTCTTTAGCGAGGGAAAGGCTTTCCTAAGCAGTAAGGCAACTAGTGAAACCTGGAGGATAGGGGTTCGAGTTAAGAAACTTTATCAATTGCAGGTAGATGGCTGCGCAGCAATGGCAGGCAAAACAAAAGGAGTGGTGAGACGGGATGAGGGCGAGCTATGGCACAGGAGATTGGGCCATCTTCACCATGGTGCTTTGAAAATTTTGCAGCAGATTTATACTGGGCTTCCCAAGGGTACACTTGCACAGTTAGATCAGTGCAAGGGATGTATTTTGGGAAAATTTGTGAAAGCCACCTTTCATGAAAAGGATAGTCGTGCCACGACGATCCTTGAGATAATTCACACAGATGTGTGTGGACCTTTCTCAGTAGCTTTGACAGCAAAGCACATGTATTATGTGATATTTGTTGATTATTTTTCTCGTAAGTGTTGGATCTTCTTCATGCAGAAGAAGAGCGAGACATACTCAAATTTTTGTGAGTTCAAGGCACTGGTGGAGAAAGAATAGAGGAAGCAGGTGAAGGCTCTTAGGAGTGATAATGGTGGTGAATTCATCTCTGGCGAATTCAAATACTTTTGCAGCGCAGAAGGAATTTGAAGAGAGCTCATAGCGCCTCATAAACCACAGTAGAATGGGGTCGCAGAGTGAAAGAACAGAACGATCGTGGGTGCTGCACGGGTGATGTTGCATGATTAGGGCCTTCCCATACACTTGTGGGCAGAATCTTGCAACGCTGCGGTTTATGTGAAAAACCATTGTCTTCATAGAGTACTTGGCATGAGTACACTCGAAGAGGTGTTTTCTGGTAAGAAGCCTGATATTTCTCATTTGAAGATTTTTGGCTCACCTGTTTACATTCATGTGACAAAGGATGCCAGGAAGAAGCTGGAGCCAACCGCAGAGGTTGAGATATTTGTGGGGTACACAGAAACACCCCACAAATATCGTGTGTATTTTCCAGACAGTCGGAAGACTGTTGTGCGATGGGATATCAAATTTCATGAGGAGAAAGCCATGAACTGTTCGCTTGAGAGGGAGCTACACTTTCATGAAGATGAGGAGCTATTAGTTCCTAAGGATGAGCCTCAGGATGTGGATCAGCCACAAGAGGAGGTTCATGGAGTGGAAGAAATGACTCATGTAGCGCCAAACATCAGAGGGCAGAAGCGCACTACAAAAGCTGAGCGATTGAATCTTGATGCAGAGAATATTGTAGGAGCACCTACATCACAGTGCAGACAGAGACAGTCACCTGACCGATATAATAGATACATGGCTCTGATGAGCAAGTGTATCATTGAAGAACCATCCTCTTTTGAGGAAGCTATGGAGGACCTTGCATGGGTAGATGCCATGGTGGAAGATTATTATTCGATTGTCAGAAACAATGCATGGGAGATTGTCCCAAGGCCGGAAGGGAAATCAATGGTAGGTTTGAGATGGATCTACAAAGTGAAGCAAGCTACTGATAGGAACATCGACAAGTACAAGGCAATATTTTTTTCCTGGGGCTTCTCACAGATTGAGGGGATCGACTATGAGGAAACCTTTGCACCTATCACTAGGTATTCTTCCATATGGAGCATCCTAGCTCTCTCAGCGTAGATGGGTTGGCACATTCATAAGATGGATGTGAATACTGCATTCCTCAACAGAGTCATTGAGGAGGAGGTGTACATAGAGTAGCCTGAAGGTTTCAAGATCTTCAACAGCAAGTTGCATGTGTGCAGGCACAAAAGAGCACTGTATGGGCTGAAACAAGCACCTCATGCTTGGTACACACGGATAGACTGTTCTTTCACCGGTCTTGGATTCACCAAGAGTGAGGCAGATCTGAACCTATACCAGATTGTGGTGGAGGGTAAGTTGCTTATCATTGTAATTTATGTAGATGATTTGATACTGATGGGTGATGAACTGTTGATACACTCATGCAAGGCTGATCTTGCAAAGGAGTTTGATATGAAGGACTTGGGCCTCCTTCATTATTTCCTGGGATTGGAAATTTGGCAGCGCAGTGATGGATTGTTTGTGTCTCAAGGAAAATATGCCTGAGAGATACTGGAGAAGTTCAACATGCATGGCTGCAAGCTTATCGACACTTTTCTTCCTGGTGGTTGGAGGAAAGAGGATGCTACATCAGCAGAGGTAGTGGATGCCACTGTTTATCGACATTTGGTTGGTTCGCTCATGTATCTAGTTAATACACGACTGGACATATGCTATGCTGTTAACTAGATTTCACAAGCTATGGTTAAGCCTACCAAGCTCTTTTAGAAGGCGGGGAAGCATGTATTGATATATCTCAGAGGCACATTGGGATATGGATTATGATACAGATAGTAGGATGAGGTGAAGCTGCATGGCTTCACGGATGCAGATTGGGCAGGGAGCCCAACGGACAGAAAGAGCACATCTGGAGGGATATTCAGTATTGGGTCTACAACAATTTCTTGGTACAGCAGGAAATAGAGATCCGTGGCACTCAGTTCAGCGGAGGCCGAGTACATGGCAGCAAGTTTGGCTGCATGCGAGGCTATATGGATAAGGAAGATCCTGGTCAGATTGTTCGGTTCACACTTAGAGCCTATTGTGATATATTGTGATAATCAGAGTTGCATCAAACTCTTGGTTAATCTAGTATTTCATGATAGATATAAAAACATTGACATCTGGTATCATCATATCAAAGATTGTGTGCAGTGGAAGATCATGTTACTTTACATTCCTACGGAGGATCAAGATGCTGATATCTTGACGAAGGTGCTCACCAAGAGAAAATTCAAATACCATAGAGGCAGGATCGAGGTGGCAGATAATCCCTATCTTGTTGAGAGGGAGTGTTGAGATTGCAACAAGATGATGGGCTTAGTGAAAAGAGTCGCCTTCACTAGAAGGGTGAACAAGTAAGGAAGCTATTTTGGCGCAAAGTCTATTTTTGGGCAGATTAACATTACCTACTGATTTGGAGTTTCTATTTGTGGATGGTTGGTCAAGTTGGAAAAATAGATGGACTTGTATTTTTAGACATCTTCCAGGTGGAATCTATTTTAGATTTGATCTAAAAATAGATATAATGAATATTATTAGCTCTTAATAATATTTGGATAAACATTATCTTATTCTCTTGGAGCACTTGAGTTAAGTGCACAAATGTAGCTGAAGGCGACGAAGGAATTACGGTATTCACGAGGGTTAAGTGGGTATTGCATGGAGACTTCAGTTATAACTCATGTGACAGAGTTTGGTGGAGTTGTAGAAGTAGTTGGTGGAGTTGTGTTCAGTTTAACTCAGTTAGACACAGTTGAGGTAGTTGTATCTAGTCTAATTGATTGATACACTAGTGAGAGTGGTGTGAATTAATGATTAATTAATTCAATAAATATTAACTCATTAATCAACTGAAGAATACATCATTTAACTACAGTGCATGGATAGTTTCAGTGGAGACCAGTGAAGAGGTAGGTGAAAGAGCAGGTTGACTATCAGTTGTGACTATAGTGATGCATTGATTGCATCCAACACTCAGTGGAGATGCCAATGAGGATTGCGTGAACAAGGCTGGACCAATTCGAGTTCATTCAGAGCCATTCTTCAATAGGGATTGCGCAGTAGAGGCAGGCTAGCAGGTGGCAAAGATTGGTGCATGGATTTGCTAGATCAGGGCCTGATTAGTGTGTAGCGATTGTTTTGTACTGAGAACTTGTGAGAAGCTTTGTATGAGGATTGTTACATGATCTCTATGACATATATATTGTATAGATAGTTGGGGTTTTTAGCTTTAGGCTTTCTCGTTAAAACACTATGTTCATATGTGTGAATTTTTATGGTTTCAATGTGTGCATGCAATTGATTTTATTTCCGCATATGATGATCAATAGTAGAAGAGATTCTGTATTGTGCATGAAGTCAAATAGTGTGTGATCAGGAGAATCTTGGATGTATAACATATCAGTTATATAATTTCTACATATGTTTCAATATTAATTAAGGCTTGAGGATACAAGACATCAAGTGAAAACAACCTCAAATATCACCCATTGACCTTCACCAATAACTGCAAGCATATATATTTTTGTTTTATGAAAGGGGGCTTGTGCTAACCTGTAGTTGATGTTGACTAGTGCCATTCATTACAAGCTACTAATAAGGTGGATTTGGAACTAAAAGTAATATGAAATATTTTTTTTAATTATGAAAATATGGAGTAATATTATAACATTGAGATAAAATATTGTTTATAGGTTTCAGGCGCGGATGGAAGTGAATGAAAAATTTAGGAAGTTTTGTTTCGAAACTTTCATATACCTATGGTAGTAGAATACTCATGCCAAAATTGGCAGAATTTTAGAAATTTGAACATCTGTAGAACTTCATATGTAGTATATATATTAAACAAGATGGCCACAAACGTATGCATCATGGGCATGTAAACCCAAACCAGAGCACATCAAGCAAGTACTGGTATATTTCATACTTTGTACCTAGTAGTACAAGAATAATACAAGTACAGGAATACAACACCACATATTGGTGTGTATTGTGACCATCTGGGTATGATAAGGCCCTCCTTAAAAGGAAATTTAGTGTGGATTTCCCATAAAAAGTGTTTTTTCTTTTAGAAAGAATGCATAAAAATAAAAGGAGAAGGTGGGTTGAAGATCTAAAACTCTAGCCTATCATTTTCTAGGTGCAAGGAAAAAGTGTATAAATCATGCTTGGGGCCTCTTCATCTAATGTGGGTTGTATGATATGTTAATAACCCTTGGTTGTGCCATGATGGATATTCACTCTCAATATAGCTTTCTTATGGGAATTTCTAGACCTTGTCTTGATGCTTGTGTGGTACACTTCCTTAGATCATTGGAGATGTTGACTGCACAAATATTTTCATGGAATGTTTTGACACCTAAAATGAGCCTTGGGTGCATGTTTCATAGAAAAAGAACTATCACCTCTTGAAATTCTCTCACTTTTGGTTTTTTGTTCCCAACAAAAAAGGGGTATCTGTATCACCTGCCTATGATCTACAAATAAATCACTGAGTGTTGAAAATGCAACAAGATGATGGAGCTTAGTGAAATGAAGTCGCCTTCACTAAGTGGGCTCGCAGGCTATTTTTGGCGCAAAGTCTATTTTTAGACTATGTCTATTTTTAGACATATGGAGCATGGTCTAGAAGTTGCAGTATGCTATTCTTGGATTATTGGTCGAGTTGGTAAAAATAGATGGACCTCTATTTTTAGACATACGAATTCGAAGTCTATTTTTAATTTGCACATCTAAAAATAGGTCGGTCAAATATTATTAACCCTTAATAATATTTGGACTATAAATTCCGGTTATCCTCTTGCAACACTTGATTGGAGCTACGGATGTAGACCATGCATAAAAGAAGGAATTCGCTATTCTAGGGGTTTGAGTACAGGCTCATGCATGTTTGACTTCGGTTAGAACTCAAGTGGCGGGGTTTGGTGGAGTTGATGAGGCAGGTTGGTGGAGTTGTGTTCAAATCCAATTGAACTTTAGTTGAGCTAGTTGCTTGTTTTGAACCCAAGCTGGATAATACACAGGGGAGTAGATTGAATTAAATATTATTTAATTCACTAAATATTAACTCATTATTCAACTAAAGAACACATCAGTTGACTGCAGTGCATGGACAGTTCAGTGAAGACCAGTGGAAGAGGTAGATGAAAGGGTGAGTTTGCTATTAGTTGTGCATGAGATTTGCACAAGCATTGGAGGATATTGCCAATGAGGATTGCGCAGTTGAAGCCAAGGAGATTCGAACTTGGATCTCTCATTACACCAACTTGGATTGCGCAATAGAGGCATGCAAATAGTGGATGAGTTTTGAACCTGTGACTTGTTCAAAACTGAGCTAGTTTGTGTGTAACTTTTGGAGACAGTACTGAGTACTTGTGAGGAGTATTGTACTGAGATTGTTACATGTTCTCTTCTATTATAATATACAAAATAGCTGGGGGTTTTAAGCTATAAGCTTTTCCCATTACATATTGTGTTTATGTGCGCATGCAACTGTTTCTAATTCCGCATATTGATGATCAATTGTAGAAGAGGTTATGTGTTATGCATGAATTAGAATTAGTGTGTGACCAGGATAATCTCAATGGATAAATATTCATTATTCAGCAAATTTCTACATGGTATCAGAGCCGAATTGATCATCAGGATCTATTACAGTGATTACAATTATTTCGGTAGACAGAGTCTGTAACGGGCCAGGTAGCCTCTGGATCCATCCTTTCTTTGAAAGGTGATATATCCAGTAAATGCCCCTACAGTCGATCTCTGTGCTAGAAATAATTTTTTCTCATAGATCCAGAAGCAGTTGAGTTTTGAGCTTGGAATTCGAATTTTTCAGCAGATTGTTTTCTTAGTGCCGGAGTTGAAATGTCTTTCAACGGTTTGCGACTTGAGTATGCCCTTGAGGGAAGTTCAAATTATGTTGCATGGAAAGACCGGATGGAGGTGGTATTAGATGATAATGGGCTGAAGGAGTTCATAGATATGGATGTCCAAAAGCCTACTGATCCTACTGAAGTTGAGGCTTAGCAAAAGAAGATGGCGAAATGTCAAAGGATTCTGTTGGAGGGCGTGAAAGATCACATTGTATCCAGCCTGCATGGAAAAGCTTCTCCATATTTGATGTGGAAAGCATTGACAAATCTATTCCAGAGCAATAGCGACCAGAGGAAGTTGGTGCTCAAGGATAAACTCAGAAACATTAAGATGGAGAAAGGCGACAGTATCGCCAAGTACCTCACGAAGTTCACTCAATGCAGAGATGAACTGGGAAGTGTGGGGGTGACTGTCGATGATGAGGACTTGGTGGACCTAGCTCTCCTTGGTCTTCCGAAGAGTTGGCATTCCTATTAGGACTCTGTCAATGGTCAGGAGAAGTTGCTGAGATGGGAGCGACTTTCGTCGGATCTCATGCAAGAGGAGATAAGGCGGACTACCAGGGACGGATCTTCATCAAAGGCATCTGGTGAAGAAAATTGCGCTTTGGCTGCCAAAGAAAAGAAGGGGAAGAGTAAGAAAACTTCTCAGTCTGGTGCGAAAGGCAAGAAGCAAGACATGTCTAAGGTGAAGTGTTTTCACTGTCACCAGCACAGACACTATGCCACAAATTGTCCGCAGAAGAAAAAAAATAAGAAGGCTGCTGGATCTGCAGCAGGAGAGGCATTGGCCTCTCAGTTTGAACTGGATTTTTCACTGATCGCATGCTTGGTCTCAAGTGTGATGGGATCAGTATGGTTCTTGGACAGTGGTGCGTGATTTCACATGACAGGAGATCGGGATCTGTTTTCAGATCTGGAGGAAAAAGATCTTGGAGTGCACATCGAATGGGCGATGATGGTAGATACAGTGTGACCGGTATCGGTACCATTTCCTTTGAGAGGGAGTCTGGTAAACCCTTCGTATTGAAGGAAGTATTGCATGTTCCAGGATTGATGAAGAATCTGATCTCTGTGGCGATGTTGGAAGACAAGGGGTATGATGTGGTCTTCAGCGAAGAAAAGGCTTTCCTGCGCAGTAAGACAACTGGAGAAGAACCTTTATCAGTTGCAAGTAGATGGCTGCGCAGCAATGGCATGCAAGGCGGAAGCAGTGGTGAGCCGGGATGATGGCGAGCTATGGCACAGGAGGTTGGGCCACCTTCACCATGGAGCCTTGAAGATACTGCAGCAGATTTCTACTGGGCTTCCTAAGGGCACTCTTGTGCAGTTAGATCAGTGCAAGGGGTGTACCTTGGGAAAATTTGTGAAAGCCACCTTTCACGAGAAGGATAGTCGCGCCACGACGATCCTTGAGAGAATTCACACAGACGTGTGTGGAACTTTCTGAGTAGCTTCGACAACAAAGCACAAGTACTATGTGATATTTGTTGATGATTTCTCTCGGAAGTCTTGGATCTTCTTCATGCAGAAGAAGAGCGAGACATAATCAAAGTTATGTGAGTTCAAGGCACTGGTTGAGAAGGAATCGGGGAAGCATGTGAAGGCTCTTAGGAGCGACAATGGTGGTGAATTCATCTCTGCTGAATTCAAGGACTTTTGCAACGCAGAAGGGATTCGGAGAGAGCTCATCGCACCCCATAACCCACAGCAGAACGGGGTTGCTGAGCGGAAGAACAGAACGATCGTGGGTGCTGCACGGGCGATGTTGCATGATTAGGGCCTACCCCTTCACTTGTGGGCTGAGGCATGCAATACTGCAGTGTATGTGCAGAACCGTTGTCCTCACAAGATACTTGGCATGAGTACACTGGAGGAGGCATTTTCTGGCAAGAGGCCTGACATTTCTCATTTGAGGATTTTTGGCTCACCTGTCTACATGCATGTGACGAAGGACGCCAGAAAGAAGTTGGATCCGAACGCAGAGGTTGGGATATTTGTGGGGTACACTGATACGCCCCACAACTATCGTGTGTATTTGTCAGACAGTCGCAAGACTGTTGTGCGACGGGATATAAAATTTCAGGAGGAGAAAACCATGAAGTGTTTGCTTGAGAGGGAGCCACACTTGCATGCAGAAGAGGAGCTATTAGTTCCTAAGGAGGAGCTTCCGGATGTGGATCAGCCACAAGAGGAAGATCATGGAGTGGAAGAGACCACTCATGCAGCGCCAACCATCAGAGGGCGCAAGCGCACTACAGAAGCTGAGCGACTGGCTCAAGATGCAGAGAAGGTTGTAGGACCACCTACAGCACAGCGCGGACAGAGACAGTCACCGGACCGGTACACTGGATACATGGCTCTTATGAGCAAATGTGTCGTGACAGAACCATCCTCTTTCGAGGAAGCTGTGGAGGACCCCGCATGGGTAGATGCCATGGTGGAAGAGTATGATTCGATTATCAGAAACAGTGCATGGGAGATTGTCCCAAGACCGGAAGGGAAATCAGTGGTGGGTTCGCGATGGATCTACAAAGTGAAGCAGGCGGCTGATGGGAGTGTGGAGAAGTACAAGGCGAGATTTGTCGCCCGTGGCTTCTCACAGATCAAGGGGATCGATTATGAGGAGACTTTTGCACCTGTCGCAAGGTACTCTTCCATACGGACGATCCTTGCTCTCTCAGCGCAGATGGGATGGCACATTCATCAGATGGATGTGAAGACTGCGTTCCTCAACGGAGTCATTGAGGAGGAGGTGTACATAGAGCAGCCTGAAGGTTTTGAGATCTTCAGCAGTGAGTCGCATGTGTGTCGACTCAAGAGAGCACTGTACGGGCTGAAGCAAGCACCTCGTGCTTGGTACACTCGGATAGACAGCTACTTCACCGGGCTTGGATTCTCCAAGAGTGAGGCGGATCCTAACTTGTACCAGATTGTGGTGGAGGGGAAGCTGTTGATCATCGTACTGTATGTAGATGATCTGATTTTGACTGGCGATGAGCAGTTGATACTTTCATGCAAGGAGGATCTTGCACGAGAGTTTGAGATGAAGGACCTGGGCATCCTTCATTATTTCCCGGGATTGGAGATTTGGCAGCGCAGTGGAGGACTGTTTGTTTCTCAGGGCAAGTATGCTCGGGAGATTCTGGAGAGGTTCAACATGCAAGGCTGCAAGCCTGTTGACACTCCTCTTCCTGGTGGTTGGAGGAAGGAGGATGCTACTTTAGCGGAGGTAGTGGATGCCAGTGTCTATCGACAGTTGGTGGGGTCGCTTATGTATCTGGTCAATACACGACCCGATATATGCTATGCTGTTAACCAGCTTTCGCAAGCTATGGTTAAGCCTACCAAGCTCTTTTGGAAGGCAGGCAAGCATGTATTGCGTTATCTTAGTGGCACATCAGGATATGGTCTGTGGTACAGACAGGAGGATGGAGCGAAGCTTTCCGGCTTCATTGATGCAGATTGGGCAGGGAGCCCAACGGACCGGAAGAGCACATCTGGAGGAGTTTTCAGCATTGGGTCGACAGCAGTTTCCTGGTACAGCAGGAAGCAGAGATCTGTGGCACTCAGTTCAGCAGAGGCCGAGTACATGGCAGCAAGCTTGGTTGCATGCGAGGCTATTTGGATGAGGAAGATCCTCGTTGGATTGTTCGGGTTGCATTTGGAGCCTACAGTGATTTACTGTGATAACCAGAGTTGCATTAAAATCTCGGCTAATCCAGTATTTCATGATAGATCCAAACACATCGACATCAGGTACCATCATATCAGATATTGTGTGCAGCGGAGAATCATGTTACTTTCATATATTCCCACGGACGATCAGGATGTTGACATCTTGACGAAGGCGCTCACGAGGAGAAAATTCGAATTCCACAGAGGTAGGATAGGGGTTGCAGATAATCCATATCTTGTTGAGAGGGAGTGTTGAAAATGCAACAAGATGATGGAGCTTAGTGAAATGAAGTCGCCTTCACTAAGTGGGCCCGCAGGCTATTTTTGGCGCAAAGTCTATTTTTAGACATATGGAGCATGGTATAGGAGTTGCAGTATGCTATTCTTGGATGATTGGTCGAGTTGGTAAAAATAGATGGACCTCTATTTTTAGACATACAGGTCGAAGTCTATTTTTAGATTGCCTGTCTAAAAATAGGCCAGTCAAATATTATTAACCCTTAATAATATTTGGACTATAAACTTCAATTTATCCTCCTGCAGCACTTCAATTGGAGCTACGGATGTGGCCCATGCATCTGATAGAAGGAATTACGATATTCCTAGGGGTTTGGTGAGCTCATGCATGTTTGACTTCAGTTAGAACTCAAGTGGCGGAGTTTGGTGGAGTTGATGAGACAGTTGGTGGAGTTGTGTTCAAGTTAATTTAGTTGAACTAGTTGTGTTTAGTTTAACTGGATAATACACTAGAGATGAGTGGGGTGAATTAAATATTATTTAATTCACTAAATATTAACTCATTATTCAACTAAAGAACACATCAGTTGACTGCAGTGCATGGACAGTTCAGTGAAGACCAGTGGAAGAGGTAGATGAAAGGGTGAGTTTGCTATTAGTTGTGACATTAGTTGTGCATGAGATTCGCACAAGCATTGGAGGAGATTGCCAATGAGGATTGCGCAGTTGAAGCCAAGGAGATTCAAACTTGGATCTCTCATTACACCAACTTGGATTGCGCAATAGAGGCAGGCAAATAGTGGATGAGTTTTGAACCTGTGACTTGTTCAAAACTGAGCTAGTTTGTGTGTAACTTTTGGAGACAGTACTGAGTACTTGTGACGAGTATTGTACTGAGATTGTTACATGTTCTCTTCTATTATAATATACAAAATAGCTAGGGGTTTTCAGCTATAAGCTTTCCCCATTACATATTGTGTTTATGTGCGCATGCAACTGTTTCTATTTCCGCATATTGATGATCAATTGTAGAAGAGGTTATGTGTTATGCATGAATTCGAATTAGTGTGTGACCAGGATAATCTCAGTGGATAAATCTTCATTATTAAACAAATTTCTACACTGAGAATGAGCTATGCCAACAAGTAAAATAAACAAGGAAAATAGTATTAATATTTGGGAAGGATCCAACAATAGGTGTTTTCCATTGGGTCTTGAAGTCAAATAAGAGATAGAGAATTCCAGTGAGGTATCTATGTTAGATGAATCTCACTACGTAACACTATTTTGAACCCTACAACATATGCCTAGACACAACCCTACTCTTATTGTTTAAACCTAATAAGAGGAAATTTCTTACCTTACCAATCTTTTTGATCAAGGACCACTAGGAAAATTCATAATAATCTTAGTCAAACCAGGGGAAAAAGGCCCACACCATGTCACAAAATTAACTTGACTAGGCTGAAAAATAGAGATGTAAGCATTCACCAACAATTGAAAATACATGAGGAAGACGACCAAGTGCCCAAGCTTTACTCATTTCATATTTTCAGGCATTTACAAGTATTTCAGATTCTGAATATGCAATTGCAGAGATCGAAACTCCTAGAAATCATCCTCGTTGCAATGATTTTTTCTTATTTTAAAAATCTATTCCTCCTCGAAACCTGCACATTAAGTCCCAAAATTCCTGTGCATGCCACCAAGAATAGAATTAGCCTGCCCCATATAGATTTCATGTCTTTCAACATTAAAGCTCTCCAAGAGCAGACTGCCATACATGGCATCATTAGCCCATTTATTATATCCACAATAGCCAACAACGGCCCTCCAAGCCAAGAATGTGACGAATTAGTAACTTCACGAAAAAATTCACTCGGCCTACACCTAAATTCCTACATATCATATTAAGGATTGATCAAGATATAATCTCCTTGTTGAGAGACACTGCTGCAATATTGTGTTTTGATGTTTTTTCTTCAAATTCACATATCAGCAAAAAACCTGAGAGATACTTCAAATCTGATGCTCGGGCTACTACGCAACCCAAAATCTTCACTCTTTCAATAGGGAAATTCCAGTTTTTGTCCCAATAATTTTAAATCTGGCATTCTCAATAATCCATTCAGAAGCCCTTTCTTGTTTCATCCTCAGATGAAAGCCTCATCATAACCCAGCTATATTGGAATGGAATAATATCCGATTTTACTCTAATTCAATGCTGGGTTAGAACTTCAACTTAATAAAGACCCATGGCCTTTACAATTCGCACCTAACAAGAGCTCGAACCCTTAATATGACTCTAATATTCGAAGACCCAAGTTTAACTTTAATGTGTGCCCAACACACAATTCCCTTGTTACAAGGTTCGGCTTTATCGTCTTCAACATATATTCTAACCCCAATTCAATTGTTACAAGTTCGCTGCAACAATTCAATTATATATATATATATATATATATATATATATATATATATCCTTATTTAAATGTTCATAGAACATTGCACCGCACCTTAGTCATCGACTTTGGTCAATCATATATGCGCCATTCCTCTTTTATAATTAATCGACGCATCCACACATACAATTCCAACCATATACAATATACAACTCGGACCTTGGTTAAATATCACTCATCGACATGTATTAGAGTCTGGGCCCTGCACTAACATACCTTATTAACTTTCGTCCATCGCGTAGTCGCGACCGCCGTAGATCTTCCCCAGCTCACAATCGGACGAACACCAAGGATATCGCTTTTTTTTTTTCGTTTCGAGTTTTAATACCCCAAAAAAACGCGATGTGAGTAGTTTTCCAATACAGCTTATGGACGCGTGTTAAGCAGTGACTGTTATCGCGTTTTTTTTGACAAATTTTAATTACCACTTTTCCAAAGTGCGAGACCGCTGGTTTTAGACTCAACCCGCCTTTACTGTTCAAATGCCTTCGTGGTTCCGAATCCTTCCTTGCTCCAGGCTCTGTTTCTTCGGTTCCGGGTATGCGGTGTTTCAACATACATCCACCAATTCATTTAACAGTTGAGCGAAAACCCTCTCGTCTCACTGTTTATACTCAAGAGAGTGGTTGCTACTTACAAGTTTAATCATCGCTTGAATTATGCTCTAATCTACTTCTGCAGAGCCACTATTCCAATTCATAAAATCAATTCCACTTAGCAATACCTACCAC
This sequence comes from Pinus albicaulis, assembly GCA_034641835.2. Lineage (NCBI taxonomy): Eukaryota > Viridiplantae > Streptophyta > Pinopsida > Pinales > Pinaceae > Pinus > Pinus albicaulis. The sequence goes on along the minus strand of CM076581.1, from coordinate 1,118,199,118 downwards.
AGATTTTATCCGTAGCCAATGAGTCTCGAAAAGACCAGAATATTCTAATTACAAAGTTTTATCAAACGTATAGTCAATTAAAGCTTCGGGGACCGAATTATCTCCTCACACAGAGATTTACAATTCGAATTACTCTACAATATGACAAACTCAAAATTCAAAAGGGAAATGAACCCTTTACAACCTACAATGATTTCATAATTTCGTTTCGTGCTAGAATGCATACAACTCATTACATATAACTTGAACAGGCAATTAAGTACTTCGCTGGGATCGATCCTGTCAGTGATCGACCTCCCTCAATTATCTAATTACAAAATTATATCAACTCTCTGTTCCACTCAGAGTCATTAGTTTAGACATTCACACAGAGACATCAAAATTAATCCCCAATACAAAGCTTCACACTTGCCCCTGAAATTCAATATTCTTCATGCAGAGTTTATTTAAGAATACATACATTTTCACAAAGGAATTGGAAACAATCCTTCATCAATATATATAAATGTCATCAACTACAAAAGCATCCACTTACACTTCTAGTTGGCCAGATTTTCTATTCGGTGGCCTACTACCTTACTACTCTTCCTCTCCTCAGCTCTGAATAGCTATCCCCTTGACCTATTCCTGATGCTTACATTTATACAAAGATGAATGAATCGGTTCAGTTCCTGAACAGCTGAACAAAGACTCTTGGAATTCTCCAAAGTCCTAGAGTTAGACTAAATTCCTAAAATAACTGAACTGAATCTTCACCTTCCTAACTAAATCAACTCCTCTTAATTTATTCATAATACTAATATTTACATGAGAAATTAAAAACATAAGACCCCCCCTATGTCTTATAAAAGTGTAAAGTATTTCTAGAACCAAATGCCCCTGCATCAAAATCTCAGCTCCATCACCACTCAATTACTTATCTCTAACATCGATGATTTCATGTTAAGATGTTTCACCAGTCTTTGGCCGAGGTCCTGGTCACACTACAGAACTAGAATCGGTATTGTCAGTTCTGTGAACATACTAGATTGTACAAAATTACCAATGAATTAATTTTATTAAGCTGTAAATAATACATGCTGCATACCTAAGACCAATAAGATATCCAGACACTCCTAATTTCATCAGTTACCTTCACATCACACATCGCATCGATGAAGTGCCTGATGAATCTGTCTTGTCTGCTCCAGAATAGAGAAACCATTATAATCAGCTGGATGAATTTCAATTTCGATATTGACAAAATTCCGTACAAAGAAGGATCTTTTGTCTGCTCCAAAAGAGAAAATAACATTAGATTTAGCTGGATGGATAAGAACATTAGATTAAGCTGGATGAATTTCAATTTTGATATTGAAAAAATTCCATACATAGAAATCCTTTTGAAAAGTATTAGAAAATAGGCTAAGAATGGTTATCGCTACCTGTCAGGAGGCCATGAATGGAAGCGTTCACTAGGCTGATTAAAGTTATTTTCCTTCGTAACAACTCTCTGCAACATTAAAGAAAAATGTTGGGTGATTTCAAAAAAATGCTCGCAAGGATTGAGAATCATAGAAAAAACATTCCTTTGTTTTATACAAAAAATTTATGTATGGAGTGTGTGCCTTTTTGCAATTAGAAGACCTTATTGTAGCTTTTTCTAAACACTAGCACCAATGCTGGCAAGGCTTGAAGAATTAGCAAAGACATTACTGTATGTTAAAATAGCAACTAATAAAACCCTGATGAATGTAGCAGTCGGAGGACCTGGAGGTTATTAAAGTCCTCCGGGAAACCAATCCCAACAGAGCAATGAAGTCAAGGATTGATTACCTAATGGAGGGTTGTGTGTCTCAAGCATATTAATACTGCTTGATGCTACAATCATCAGGGTTTTGAGTTTGATCAAGTGCTAGTAACATCGAAGTCTAATAACAAGGGCTCAAGTTTAAAAACATGGCAAAACAAATTGGGAAATTAGCTTGTACCCCAATATTTCCAAGCTAGAGATAAAGGCAGTTGTCAAGGTCAGGTATAAAGTCCTAGCTAGTTCATGTAAAGACTGAGAGTTCATAAGGGCTACACTGTACATCTCAACTTAGAGCCAAAGGTGATTGTGAAGGTCAAGCGTAACTTCCTAGCTAGCTCATGTAAGAGCAAGACAGTATCTGGGCTACACTGTACATGAGTATGTACAAAAAATAAGGTATAAATTCCTACCTATCTCAGCGATATTGTACAAGAGTGTGTATAAAAAATTAATATGTAACTTTCTACCTAGCTCCGATAAGACCAGAGCCTTGGCCCTTACTAACTTTCTACCTAGATCAGATAAGCCCAGAGCCTAACTAAGGAAGGCACGACCTTATATTTTAGAGATTACTTGATTGAGTCGAGAATTTTAGGATGGGGTGTTGTTCCTGAGTTAGTTGACATACCTTTGACACGGTACCACTGAAAATATTTCTCAGAATAGAAAGCGCCTCTGAATGTCGAACTAGGTCAAAACGCGAAGGAAAATAATTCACCTGCAACCAATGGTATGATCATAAAATGGAACTCATTAGACAAATTCAATCTCTCAACAACCATTATGTATAAAACTGTGCTCAGTTTCCCATTTGAAAAGGCAAAAAAAGAAAAGCAATAGATAAAATGAGATTTCCATTGAATCTTAGCACTCCAGAAAATGTGTACTAGTAGTTGCTTATATAAGGATTTAGTACTAGTAGTTGCCTTAAATCATCCTCTATACGGGGGATTTTAGAATCTAGATGGAAAATTTTATCTTTATATTAGGGTACAAATATTTAATCGATATTTAAGTTGCACTAAGGTGTTATTCCAAACCAAACCACATGTGAGAAATACAAAAGAGAGAAGATCGATGATACTAGCAGGGAAGTAATGGCATGTAACATACCTCCTCATCTCTGCGCATGAAATTCATAAAACCATCGTGATAATTTTTATGATGGGAACACTTCGGTGCGTTCACAGGAAGCAACAAGTAATTCGGCCCAAGCCTATGCCTCTGTGTGTCAGAGTATGAGAAAACTCGAGTCTGGAACATTTTATCATCGGTGTAGTAGATACCGGGCACAATAACTCCAGGGAAAAATGCCAATTGTTCATTCTCATTGAAAAATTTATCAATGTTTCTATTCAAAACCATCCTCCCAACAGGCTGCATAAGAAAAGGATCCAATTTTCAACCATGGTTCAATGCAGAAAGCTTGAAACTGAAGAGCATATAAAGCTGAATTACTACCAGCACATGAAAATTGTGAAGCAAGAAGAATTTATATTATAGCTTATATGACTGATAGTTTCAGTCTTAAGTATTTTATATGTACTTTACCCGCAAAGGAAATATATTCTCTGGCCATATTTTAGTATTGTCAAGAGGATCAAAGTCGAACCTATCTTCATTTGTAGGATCCATAGTTTGAATGCATAGCTTCCATTCAGGATAGTTACCAGAAGCTATGACATCATATAAATCTTTGGTAGCATGACTGTGATTGGTACCTCCAACAATTACAGCCTCCTCATCAAGCAAAAACTTGAGTCCACAAGTAGGCTTCCAATGAAACTTGCAGTAGGTTTCTTTACCTTCTTTGTTAATAAACTGCAAAGAAGATAAAAAAAAAACGGGTCATATAAACAATAATGACAAATTTTTCAAGCATGGTTCATTTGACAAAAAATAAGGATACTTGAAGTACCCAAATCCAGGGGTTTAAAAGAAATAGTCAAAGGGTGGGTATGAAATGAAACCAGAGGGAAATTTTATGAAATTTTCAGAGATGGTTTCAAAACCTGGGTAAATCCCCATCACATCCAATCTGATCATCTCTTGAGCATATCACTAGTCCATTTTCATATATGATAAATACGTACTAGGATTACTATCATATTGTAAACATATACATAATAAATAAAACTATCATATGGCACAAAACTTGAAACATCTAATTGAAAATACCGTGCTATGCTAGCGTGTTTTGAATGTGACCTTGAGATTGGCTGATTACCATTTTATGCAGCAAGCAAGCTTAGTGTGTTGAGAAATGAAAAAAAATAGTAGTAGGACTCTGTTTAACTTATGAAATTGATTTGAGCTTGTGCAGCTGAGAGCTCAAAGGCTGGCTGATTACCATTTTATGCAGCAGGCAAGCTCAGTGTGTTGAGAAATGAAAAAAAAAAATAGTAGTAGGACTCTGTTTAACTTATGAAATTGGTTTGAGCTTGTGCAACTTAGAGCTCAAAGACTGGCTGATTACCATTTTATGCAGCATGCAAGCTCAGTGTGTTGAGAAATGAAAAAAAAGTAGTAGTAGGACTCTGTTTAACTTATGAAATTGATTTGAGCTCGTGCAACTTAGAGCTCAAAGAAAGTTCAGTGTTGAATTCTACTTATTAGGTGTGGCTTGCAATGCCAACATTGTTCCAAAATGCCTATCCGCTTACAAGTTTGCTCGTAGTAATCTGGCTTCATGAGTATCATGAATTTCAATGATAGAAAGGATTCCAAAGTGCAACTGGGAGGCTTGCACTAGAACAACTAATAACAAATATTTAACACACTAACATATTTACCACAGACCTAAGAAATCCATGTATCCCATTAATGAGAGAATTGCTTGCATTAACAACTAAATATTGGTGCAAATGAGTTTAAAACTGTATAGAGAACATATTGGGAGATTGTGCATGACCTTGAATGTGTGAACTCCAAAACCTTCAATATGTCTAAAGTCAGATGGGATTCCTCAATCATCAAACAGAAATGTGAACATATGAAAACTCTCTGGTACATGGGAAAAGAAATCCATGATACGCCATGCCTCTTGAATATGGGTTTTTGGATTGGGCTTCAGAGCATGAATGACATCTGGGAACTGCATAGCCAGAAACACAAGTTTAAAAAATTAAGAGTCAATAAGTTGTGAAAAGAATATGTTTCAGTTTTACATATACTTCAAAATGAGAGGAATGGATTTCAGTGTATGGTCCCAATAAAAAAACCTTTATACCATCACGAATAAAAAACACTGGGATGTTGTTGCCAACAAGGTCAAAGTTCCCTTCTCTCGTGTAAAACTTCATTGCAAAGCCTCTGGGTTCCCTTAAAGTCTCCGGGCTCCTGCGTTCATGTATAACAGAAGAGAAGAGGACTATCACAGGGGTCTGAACTCTAGGTGCCTTCAAAAAGTCAGCACATGTGAGGTGTGAAATAACATGTGTGACTTCAAAAAGCCCTTGGCTACTGCTCCTCTAGCATGGAAAACTCGCTCAAGGATTCTTTCTCTGTCAAACTAGGCAAGATTTTCTACCAGGTGATAATCCTCCAACAAAACAGGACCTATAGCATAGAAGTAAGCCCCGCTCTGAGAATCAGAACCAGTGTAACATTTGAAGCTCAAATTTTGAAATGCAATTATTCACTTAATCTATCAATTTTACAGTCATGTAATTTAATCATGATACCATAAACAAAATTTTCTAATAAATAAAACAGTCACCTCTTTCACCAACTGTAAGAGAGGAGTTATTATTCCAAACAGGGGCACCCTAGGTTCTAGTCCAAAAAGGAGCATTGTGGGCAGTAGAAGATCGGTGTTTATATGGATCCATTCCACCTAAAGTACTAAATGGTTAAATCTATGCTCTGCTAAATCCCGCCTGCAATGACAATTCAAAGTAATCAGTAAAGTTCAGTTCTATAAAACAGCGAAGGAGCCATATATGGGCACCTCAAAGAAGTGGGTCTTACATTTCACCTTCTCAAGTAAGGCACTGATTTAACATTAGAAACACTTCAAAACCTAGGAAGTAAATAGTATTTTACATCCATCCCTTCTTAAAATATCTTTAGGGTTAAGTGATTTCACCCAAATTTGACACTTAGAATGCAGATAATTTCGAAGAATATTGAGAAGATCCTCAAAGAATCTTTTGATCATTTCGGCATCTCGGATTGGGATGACTTGTTCTGGATTGCGCATCCAGGGGGACCTGCAATTTTGGATCAAATCGAGGCCAAACTCGAGTTGGGTCCGAGCAAATTAGAGTGCACTTGCAGTGTGTTGGCTGAGTATGGCAACATGTCCAGTTATTGCGTGCTTTTCATTATGGATAACATGCGCCGGAAGTCTGAGGAGAGGGAGAGGAGTAGCATGGGAGAGGGTGGGAGTTGCCCTCGTCAATGCGTGTAGGTGAGCCTGTCATCGGTGAACAGAAAATGCATCTAGATCTCCATATATCTCCACCTCCATCGATCTAGAAGGTTTTCACATAACTTCCAAGCCCCTTCCATTGTCCAAGCCCCAACCACCTCTCCGGCCCAGTAAATCTGGCGAAATTTTTGTTACACCTCCAACTTCCAAGCTCCAACCAGTGAATAAATGGGGTGAATCACTCCAAAACCTCCCTCCGACCCAGTAAATCTAGGCGAATGCCATTGAAATATGCTCCAAGCAAAGAAAATTGGGAGCGAATGCCATTGAAATCTGCTCCAAGCAAAGAAAATCGGGAGCGAATTCCATTTTTCAGTTTTATGGGCATTTATTTTGGTGGGCTAATATTTAATAATTAATTATTTTAAAAATAATTATAGGGCTAACTTTATAAAACTATAGAAAATGGGTTTTATATAAAAAATTCGCCCTATCAAAATTTAAAACCCCTTAAAATTCACCTTTGGGCTAAAATTCACCCCTAAAATTTTCCCTGATCCAGAGAGGAGTGAATTGAGAGATTTACATATTTTTATTTCATCTCCCAAGGTTTCTTATAGAAATAGGGAATCTATCTTCTTGGATTCCACCAATCTCCTATGGGCCAATTTTTTGTCTGGGTTGGCCAAGCCCCTGTAGTTGAAATATAGTCACTTCATGAGGTAATAGTACCTGGGTTTTCTCTTGCTCTAAGAACCATATCAATAGGAATTTTCTTTCGAGATGCAACTTCAAGTCTAACTTGTAGAATTTATTTGGATATGTAGGAGTGTCTGCCTCTGGTAGTACAAAGAGCATTGGGAGGAGATGCCTCACCTATGCCAAATCCAGAGGTCGGTGCCATATTGGAGGTACCCCGAGATCGCAAATTGTATCGATGGGAGGTACTGGAGTTAGATGAGGTCCCATCCGATAAATATTTGTGTATATCAATGTGATGGGTGGCAGTAATAGGGACAGGGATGCTGGGTGGATCTGGTACTAAGAAGTAGGCTAGTAATGCAATGTGCAGGATGTAACACTATAATCCACTAAAGATATAGGTGCAAAGTCTAAATATGGAATTAAATTGAGAGATGTATGCAAAGGATGGGAGGAGAGATATATATCCAGAAGTGGACCAACTCCAGAAGAGTGTGATCTAGTGACCTTTGCTGATGGTGATCTAGCTGTCAGATGCTGAGGGCGGTCACCTAACTCCTTATGACACAAATGTCTAAATGACTGTGAAGCCGATATAGGAGTGTAGAATCCCTTTTATGATGTTTGAGTTCCCTTCGTTGCTAATGTAGGAACCATATCCCCATGCTCACTGCTGTGCAATGATAATTCCTTGTACAAGTGCCCTACTCGATGGAAACGTCCGCAACAAAATGGTATGCCCTCATAATCCATAATCTATAGCTTGGCATTCCCATAATATTGAAGGTTCATGATTTCAACTAGGCTGTCTCTGGTGTTCAAGTGGAAAATAATACGGGAAGTTTATAAATTTTCGGACTCCAAATAGGATCTGTCATGGTTCATATATGTGCCCAAATCATTTCCAATGGTGTGGAAGACATCATCAGACTAGAAGCGTAGTGGTAACCCTGGTATACGAACCCAAATTGGTATCACACCCAAATTTTCTTTTTTCTGGGTCAAATACAGGCGACCATCTCTTCAGAAGGACCAAAGCCAATTCAATATGCCAATATTTTGACAATGCTGAGGTTACCTACTCCGGCTGAGGGAAAATTAGGGAAAATCAACCATAGGTCATTGTGATAATCGAGGGAAGTTGTTCCAGAGCGTTCTCCCAAGTCTCCAATACCCAATTCTTCAATACTGGGGATGATTAGTTCCATCCCCTGACTTGACCCACTAGGACAAAATTAGTTTTGTTAGCAACCTGACCCATCGATATGCCTTCCATGAATACCAGATTTCGTCCATGTTCCCTGACTTTTGTGCACTTGGATTTTTTCCCCGATATTTTGAGTTGTGCTTCCGCTGGTTTTTCTACCTTGGAGGGTTGGACATCCTCCAAATCCAAGACACTTGTTTTTTCCTGGGAGAGGGTAATATGCAGTGTGCCTTCAAAACAACCAAAATATTTCCAAGGATTAGGATTTTGCTGCGCCAGATCCGAAGGGAGCGAAACCCCTATGTTTTTTCTGGATAAATGTAAAGATTCACTGGTTCCATTTACTATACTGATGCCTACCTCTGAGATCACTGGATTTATGCCCGAAATAGATGCCAAATGGTGATCCAACACCCATTCTTGGATTTCAGATGGAGAAGGGATAGAGAAAGTTGGATGAGCGGAGTAGTCAGGCAAGAAATGACTGCAGAAAGAGGGTTGTGTAAATGATTCTTGTTCTAACCTAAACTAGTGAAATTGAACTCTACTTCTTCCATAGCAATAGGGTGAAAATCCAAAGTTGGGAAACACTTTTTGGTGGATGGCCAAAATTTGGGTGAAATTTTTAATTTCTCGTTCGAGAAAATAGTCAACTCAATTTCTTGACCGAGAGTTTTTAGAACTCTCGTCAAAGAGATTTTTAATTTTTCGCCTGAGAGTTAGATTGGGCTTGGCTAGAGTTAAACTACTCTTGGACGAGAGTTAAGTATTTTCTCATACAAGAGTTTTATTGACATAAACTCTCGGGTAAACTCTCAGATGAGAGTATTAAAACTCTCGGCCTAGAGTTGTTTTAACTCTCATCTGAGAGTTTAGATTCTCTTACATTCTCGTCCTAGAGTTTTATGCTTATAAAAAACTCCAAAATTCTGTCTCTCCTAACATTCTGCAAACTCCTGGCCTGTGCAAACCTGTACAATGGAGCACAAGCCGTGTCGTTTTCAAGCCACCTCAGCGAGCGAGTCTGCCACTATGAGCACCCCTGATAGCGAAAAATTGGATATCTATTGCGAGGTAAGTCTCGAATTTTATTTTTTAGGGTAAATTGTATTATGTGGTAATTTGATTTATGCCTTAGCTTCAACACAAACACAACTTCATATTAGTCTCATTTTAACTGAAAATAATGCATCAACTGTGCCCTAACGAGGGCTGAATTTATCTCAGAATTTTTCCTTAAGAAAAGTCCGAATTAGGCTATGGAGAAACCTCATAACACCTTTTGGTCATACCTCAAAAAGGGTTGAATTAGAGCCTCATGATAGATCGAAAGAGGGCCTCAATAAAGGTCAAGAATCTCCTCAGAAAAAGGGTCGTAGAAGGCCTCAGACAGGCCGACAATCTCCTCAGAAAGAAATGTTGTAGAAGGCCTTAGACATAATGAAAATCAACTCAAAAACATCTGCAAATCTGCCTCAGAAAATTCTAGGATTCTGCCTAAAAAAGGATTTCAATAGACATTGAAATTATGCCTCAGTATGAGCCTCAAACCAGCCGAATATGTGCCTTAGATCAGTCTTTTGTCCAGAATTTTTTTCACAAAAATTAGGGCTTAACCAAATCAAAATTTTCAACCTTCTTCATATTTCCGATATGCACTAAGTCTCAAATAGCTCCCATGAGTTTGTAGTAGAAGACTAATCATCTAGAGGGCTGAATTTCTAGGGTTCAAGGTGGCCGATTGTATACTTTAGGAGGGTTGAATCCAAAATTCACTATGGAGTACGAGTTGCAGAGCTAAAGGAGTCAAAGCCAAGGGTTTTTGTCAATATCCCTATCAGGTTTCCTTCCATATCAAATTGATGTAATTTCCTTGAAATTTATTAATAAAATAACTGGGGTTTGTAGTGTTTTTTCTCTATATTGGTGTTGCAATTTATTATTGAATCTTCTGGCAAAATTTAATAGTGGATTTCTTGAATTTAACTCTTGGAAATTAAGCAAAATATATAATAGGGATATTATATAGTAGGATCATGCACTATATTATCACATATTGATATGATTGTCTGGGATTCAATGCTGCAGTTCCTCAAACACACCGCAGCTATCACTCAGGGTTACCAATAACAGTCTATTTATTAGGTCTATCTTTAAGAGAGAAATCTTTCTAGTTTCTAAATATTACTCAGGAATCTGTGATGCCAGAATATATGGGAATTTATATGAATGGGATCCTTATAGAAACCTTTTCCCATTTCAAGTGGATATGGAGAACGACTCTGTTGACACAAATATTTCATTTTTACAGATTCCAACATGCTTCCTTGGTTTGATAAGAGAAACAATAAAACTATTTTTTTACAAAATAGTACCCAAAGAAATTTCAGGTAAACACTCAAACATCTAGCATGCATGGCACCTTTGTTTACCAAAATATGGTACTTTTAATAGCCACTTTCTGATTAGAAATCAGGGTCCTTGATATCATGGAGAAATTCAGAATGCATGAGATCAGAATTAATTTTGTTCGAAGTACTAACAGGAACTCCCCTATAAGACAATACATTTTAAACTTACGTAAAGGTTTGAACCAAGATGGCTAACAAACTAACAATTGCAATATCACAACTACTAACACAATATAACTTGAGCATCCCTCTATATTATCATCACACAAAAATCAACAATTAATAATGGTTACCTCATATTAGATCCATACCAAGCGCCGATAAAAGAATGTCCATGTAAGGTAAATCACAGCATCTTGTTTTTGCAAAATAGTTCCAGCAACAATCTCTGCATTGATGTGATCATGGAGATCATGAGGTGTTGGTCCTAAACCCATCTTTGGGGCATCAATCTTCAAAAACTGATATCTCACCAACTAAGAGGACCCACAAAATGTGCCACCTATCAAACGAAATGGCCTTGCAATGACTACCAATATAGACAGTCCTTGTACCCAAATTCAGTTGATTTGTGCATGAAAATCATCAAACGAATGAAAGCCTATAAACCATTTGAAATCAATAAAAAAATCTTCCAACACTACAAGCACTATTGGATACCACAACGCATCAATTGTGTAGACATATAATTAGAGAAGTATTGATCTAGTGGAAATATACGCAACTAGAAGATCCACATGGGAATATAAAACTATTTACTCACCTTGACCCTTAAGGACAAATTTGCTTTCCAATGGAGAGGGCATGTGAAGGTCATAGCCTAAACCCCTTATTTATATAACTTATTAATGTATGAGGAAACCTTCATTCAAGAAGGCCCATTAAATAGCTAGATAATAGTCACCCATTACAAAAAGGGCCCAATTTGTTAAGAGGGTCCAAATTAGTTAGTATGCCCTCATTATAAGTTTGTCCTTGGGTAGTTTAGGCTCTATATGGATAGTTATCTATTGTGTGGAAGGTTATGCAATGTATTGTAAACGACCTGATTTTATTTGGAGCACAGTTCTTGCAAGGTACACCCTTGAAGAGGAAAATTAACATAGCTTTATATCTTATAATCAAAGAGATATTTGTTATTGTTTATCTCTATTTCTCTTGTATTCCTAGATTTTGCACTACATTTAGTGATTTTACAAAGTTTTGGAGTTGATTAAAATAAAAATTGTGTCAAAGTTCTTTCTTGGGCATGTAGTGAGAAAATTTTTGGGCACAAAATCAAAAAAGAAAAAAATATATCTTTGTTGGTTTGTTTTGGAAAAGAGAGTATATCAGCGTTCAAGTAGTTTGAATTTTTCTATGCAGAACTTGGAGAATGCAATTTCAAAATTAAATTCCTCTTGAAAAATACCCTATCTTAGAAGAAAAGAATTGTCCAAAACGAAGTACAATAATTGGAGATATCATTTATGTAAACTCAATATCTTTTAAAATTTATACTTTTTCTTGGAAGGCGGAAAATTCAACTGATTAGATATGTTTTAAAAGATTGCAAAAATTTCTTCCAATCCAGTGACAATAGATCTAATGATCTTGTAGCATTTCATGATTTGGGTCATAATAGCCAATCAAATAAGTATAGCAGAAGTTGTGAACATTTTGCAATTTCAACCTCAAAAATTACCTTGCACAAGTTATTTTCTTTCTATTTTAGGAGACATTTCCTTTGGTTAGCAAGCTCATATATATTTAAACTTTATTTTGGGATTGTGTTCTAATGCCCTTTAATAACACAGTGATCTATCCATAACTGGGTAATACTATAGTAGAGGAATAATAAAAGTAGGAAATAAAGTGGAACCACATTGTGTGAAACACTTGTAACCCTTGTTAGTATCGCTTGCAGTAATACGACATAAGAAAATACTTGTAAACAAAATCTCACCTCCATGTACCTTTAGGAATATAGGAATTCCCCTAGGTATACTTGAAGCCCTCTTTCGATAGGCTAACCAACCGTCCTATTGCTCCAAAAGACGTAGAACAACAGTCGAGGAGACCACTAACTAATACCTAGGTAGTCAAGTTGTACAACTGGAGGAATGACTGAACCACCTTAGTTAGTGCCATGTAATATTGTCGAGCCCTTGTATGTCAAGGAGCTATAGTACCTGTTATCCATTGGCTGATGACATGACTGTCGATTGATAATTTGTTTTCTAATTTGTTTATGAGGGGTAGAAATTTGATTTGATACTATAGCAACAACGACATCAAGTGAGCCCTCTAGAGACATTTCCATGAGAGGAGGATTATCAGATACATTGGACGCTTAGTTATATCATGTTTTCAAGTAGGTTATATTTATTGTTTGTTGTGAAAAACTGATTAATGTTTATTTTTTTTTGTCCTGCACAGGTGGACACACTCATATGACTTGTGCGCCCATACACTAAATCGAACAAGAGGAGCCCCATAAAACTATTCCCTTTCGTCCCCAATTTATTAGATCCCATTCTGAGGGGTATATTATACACGGTATAGGTACACATTAGATTTCTAATTAAAATTTTCAAGTTTACGTTAAATTCAATGTTGGACAGGTGATTTTTTTTTCAAATGACATGTGTTTAATGTGAGAAAATTATGCTCCATAGGTGCAAATATAGGAGTTGAGGTTGGCCCTATTGCTGCTGAGGGACAAAGGAAAGCAATGTCTTAGCCCGTGGCATCCATACCACACTTGGATAGATCTCGTTCAGGTAAAATCTAAAGGAAAATTGATTGTTTGATGTATGTTTAATGTGAAACTTATTGTGTCTCATGTAATTGTGTGATAAAATAATTTAATGTTTTTTACAGTGGCTAGTAGAGACCTTCATTCCTCAGAAGGGAACAATCCTAGTTCGATGAGAGATGAGGACGAGATAGTTTTTCCATGAGGTATTTTCAAATGAACAAACAAGTTTTCTAAATACAAGTTTTCCTTATAAATTCTCTAATTTTTAATATGTGCAATAATTTAACATGTTATAGGTGGTGGTCGTCACCTTCCTAGGGGGAGAGGTCATAGGGTTCATGAGTTTTCTCTAAATCTGATCTATGAGCCCCTTTACACCCATCCCGGTGATATTCGTGAGGAGATGCCTTGGGAAGACACCATATCCTTACTTACTGTTGATGGAATGAGGGAGAATTCCATGAAATTGTGCAATGAATTGCAAATTTTCAATCTCTCTGCCCCTAGTCGAGATTGTCTCCAAATTGTTTTGCACAATTTGGAGAGTTTGATAGAGAATTATCGTGGGGTTGGACCATCAACACAATTTTTTTTTGACATGGTGCGTAGGAGGAGAGTGTTAGTGATTGGTATCCACTCCTACAATGAAGTTTGTTAGGACCTCACAATGTACCATTTTTACCATACATTTTGACACCACCTTACCCTTTATAACTATATTTAAAAAGGGTTCCATCATCATTTTCATTCACTTTATCCAAAAGTATATGAAATCCTCCTCTTTACTATATATTTAATCTGTTTACATATAATTCCATATTACTCTTATATTTCATCATTAATCGAAGGTAGATTGTTGCTAACATAAGTCTAAAAGATCGCAGATAATTTATTGCTGTGCTGAAACAATCGGCCGTTGCTGAAACAGTTGACTCCGTTGCTGAAACAGTCAGCGGGCACGCAAATTCCGTCACTACTCGTAATTTGCGATTCTGGAAGAGTATTTTGGGAACAATGGCAACAAGATGAAGACAAGCAAGGAAGTGGTTACACGGATTATTCTGAAGCCAGTACTTTTTCTGTATCTGTTGTAACAATATCTTTCTACGGAAGAATAGAATAGCCCTGTTTTAAGAAAGAAGAACAGATTTGGATAAATATAGATTTGCTCTAATGTAACTGTAATAAATGTCTCCTCTTTAAAAAGAGGAGACATCATCATTAGAAGGGGAGTTAGAAACTACAGGAGAACATTGTTTTTGAGCAGAAAGGAGCTAGACTCCATTGTAATGTATCATTCCTTTTTGACAGATGAATAAAGGTTCCTTTTGAGCGCTTCAATTTAACTCTTCCCTAGGGAATCTTGTGAGAAGGAAAGGGCCCGCCTTCATCACAAGATTCACCCGACTGTTCCTGTAGTTTGTTAAGTTTTCTTATGATATTCGCACCTTCATTTAATTATGTTTTCTGAAACACCAGTTGCATAGTTCTGTAGTTCATTAAGCATTCTGTTTCCTTTAACACTGCATGAGTTTGGTACATTCATTCTTAAAAGAGCCAAGAGATATTTTTCTGTTATTTGTTTGAATGTATGATTGATGTTGGGAAGCAGGTGCTGAAGATTCCTGTGCAAAGGAATAGGGTCCTGTTCCCATTGATTGACTTTCTTTTTCCTGCAGTGTGATTAGAAACAGGAGACAGGTGCTGAAGGTTCCTGTTCATGGGAATAGGATCCTGTTCTCTTGAATTTATCTTTTCTACAGTGTGATTAGTGTCAGGCAGCAGGTGCTGAAGTTCCTATTTGAAGGAATAGGGTCATGTTCCCTGTTATGGTTGATTGGTTTCCTTTCCTGCAGAGTAATTTCCTTTCATTAGGATTCTTAAAAGACTGCAATAGAGGAATTGCTTCTACTATAACATAAATAGACTTCAGCTTTGTTAAAACAGGGTATGAATAATTAGATTTGTATGATTAATAATTGTGTGACTTTTACTACAACATTATTTTTGCTTTTTTGGAATTGAGCATATCCAATGCGTGGTTGTCTTTGGAATAAACAGACCTTCTCGGGTTGACAATTTATGTGGAGCTTGAATTGTTAAAACAATTAAAGCGACCAACATTTTGGCGCCGTTGCCGGGGAAGGCAATTATAGATTTCAAAAGCATTAATATTTTCTTTCTAGATGTGCAGATTGTATGAGAGGACGCGGAACCCAGAAGAAAACTAATACTACATGTGGCAAGGGAAAAGGAAGGGGAGGAAGAAAGACTTTCATTAATGAGATTGTATCAAAGGCTGAATCATCACAGAGATTAAGTTCTCGAAGACCAAAACTTCAGCACTACCCTCAATCGGATTACAAAACAGAGGAAGTTGTGGGCCCTGAAAACATAGAGGAGCCGGTGATTAAAGGACCAGCAATCAGTGCTGGAGAGTCAGAAGAAAGTGCTAGAAAATCAGCAGAGCACGTTGAGGAAATAATAGAGAGTGTTGGACGACCAGTGGAAAACATTGAGGAGCCAGTAGAAGATCTTCACGATCGAGCAAGTGCAGTAGGAGAACAACCAATGGAAGGAAACAACGAAGACTTCTTTGGTGGAGGACGTGTAGATCCTGAAGGAGAAGGAAAGGATGAAAATTCTCTCTCTACCTTGGGATTTCCTATCAGTGATCTCCCTAGAGGAACAACTCCTATAAAGAATATTCCATTGTCAGCTTTACCTAACTTCCATGGTTTATCCTCTGAAGATTCGGATGAATTTATTTTTGAATTTGATATATTATGCAGAAGTTATGATTATGTTACTAATGCTCAAAAGTTGAAACTGTTTCCAGCAACATTAAAAGGAAATGCTTTAATATGGTTCATGAGCCTTGGAAGTCAGGTAATTACAACATGGGAACAGATGAAACAGAAATTTCTGCTTAATTATCAAGACTACTGTCGGACGAGAGAAAAGAGGGACGAACTATTCAATATGGCACAAAAGCCGGACGAGAATCTGGAGGACTATGTAGAAAGGTTGCAGTATAATCTACAGAGATCTGATCATCTAAATATAAGTAAGGAAATTCGCAAAACAATATTACTTAGAGGACTAAGGGATGATTGTTTAGACATGTTAAATATGCTTGGCAAGGGAGATATATCTAAAGAATCATATGATGAGATTGTTGAACTTTGTAAAATATGTTCGAGGGGAGCTGCAAAGAACAGAGTAAGTAATAGAGATCCCACCTATTCAAGAGTGCAGAAATCAACCAGTGGGGGAGCAACAAGAGCTGAAATAGGTAATTTACTTGAAGAATTTAAAACTGAGATGTTAAGTTCTTTTGCTTCACAAATTGATACTTTGCAAGTTAAAAAGAAGCAGGCTGAAGCGGAAGCAACTCTGGATGTCTTTTGCCCGAAGTGCAGAGACAAACATCCACTAAGGGAGTGCCCATTGGACAAAATACCAATCTGCACCCTTTGTGAGAAAGATCATGAAACACAACAATGTCCTTCTCTACCAGGAATAAAGGCAGCATTGCAGCCAACGGA
This sequence comes from Pinus albicaulis, assembly GCA_034641835.2. Taxonomy (NCBI): domain Eukaryota; kingdom Viridiplantae; phylum Streptophyta; class Pinopsida; order Pinales; family Pinaceae; genus Pinus; species Pinus albicaulis. Next base: position 1,118,182,346 of record CM076581.1, on the reverse strand, counting down.
AGAAGAAGCTGAAGCAGTTTACCTGCTAACTCAAAGAAGACAATGGCAACCAAAAGGACAAGGTATGAATTCTAGTATGCCATTTAATCGTTGGAATAATTATTCTACTTTCAGTCAAACAAATTACCCTCCCTTTAATCAAATGCAATACCTACCCTTTAATCAGATGAATTTCCCACCCATGCAACAATCAAACCCTCCCTTTGTTGATCTTGCAATGTGGACTCCTTGGCCCCCATAGCAACCATCTTCTTTTAACCCTTGGAATTCAAATTGGATAAGCCAACAACTCCCGTATCCAAATCAATTTCCTCATTTTCAACAACCACTTCCTCTGCCATCAAATGCTCTGCCAAATAACCAAATGAGACCCTAGCTACCTGTGCAACCAAATCCTAACCCCAATAATAAAGTTGTGCAAGTCATTGATATTCAGAATCAGCCTATATTTCCTACTATGCAATGTAATGATATTCATTTGAGATCCGGGAAAATAGTAGAACCTATTATTGATGACATAACCTCTTCTGATTCTGATAAAGAGGAAACTGAGAAACTTAAGAAAGCACAACCACCCTCTAACAAGGGTATTGAAATAACAGAACCACCATTCCCTGAGCGTTTAGTTTTAACTAGAACGCCTGAAACACTTGCTTTTAATCTTTTAGGGGAATTGCAAAACTTGTATGTTAAAATTCCACTTTTACAAGCACTGAGAGATGTACCAATTTATGCCAGAACCATAAGGGATATTTGTGTTAAGAAACCTGGTAGGAAAACTAAAGATCCCCTTACAGTACATGTGATGGGTGATTTATCTGCATTAATGTCCGGAAAAACCCCTCCTGTGAAATATGGTGACTCCGGCCATCCTACCGTGACGGTTCAAATTGGTAAAACAATGATTCCTCAAGTTCTGGTAGATTTAGGTGCTGCAATAAACATAATGACTCTTGAAACTTCACAGTTGTTACAGCTAAATAACACAATCAGAGATACACCAACTATTCTAGAGTTAGCTGACCGTTCTATAATTAAACCAGAAGGAGTTGTTGAGGATCTAGTTATCTCAGTTGAATCCTGGAATTACCCAGCTGATTTTGTTGTATTGCAAACTAAAACAAAGCTGGGGGGACATCCTTTAATTCTGGGGAGGCCATGGCTGGCTACAGCTGATGCCTTTATCAGTTGCAGATTTGGTTCAATGACAATTTCTAATGTTTATGAAACCAAACAGCTTACTCTTTATCCTCATGCTACACCCATAATTAATAATGAAGATTCTGTGTGGATGGATTATGATGATAATGCTATTCAACCCATTCTAACTATCGGACAAGCCTTAACTCTTAAAGACAATACAGAGGATGAAATAATTAATAATTTTATTTGTGAACCTTCCTCTGTAATTGCTGAAACACACAATCAATTGACTGCAATTTTTGAAACAGATACCCAGGAAAAGATTGAATCTGAAGACTTATCTCAGACATTAACCACCATCTCCTCTAAAAGCATAACAGTCGAAATCGAACCTGGCAAGACATTAAACATAAATCCTGATCTAACAGTTGCTGAAACACAACAGTTAATGAAGTTATTACGTGAAAATAAGGAAGCATTTGCATGGGATTACACGGATATGAAAGGAATCTTTTCTGAACTATGTACTCATCGAATTTATATTAAAGAAGGATTCCGACCAGTCTGTCAACCCCAAAGACGAATGAACCCTAATTTACGGGAAATTGTTAAAGAAGAACTTCAGAAATTGCTTAATGCAGGATTTATATATCCCATATCTGACAGTGAGTGGGTTTCCCCATTGGTAATTTTCCCTAAGAAAAACGGGAAATGGAGAGTATGTGTTGATTACAAAGCCTTAAAAAAAGCTACTCAAAAGGATCACTTTCCTTTACCTTTCATTGATCAGGTGTTGGATAGTCTGTCAGGGAAGAAATTATTTTATTTTCTAGATGGATTCAGTGGGTATAACCAAATTAGAATTGCACCCCAAGACCAGGACAAGACCACTTTCACTAGCCCTTGGGGAACTTTTGCTTATAGAGTTCTTCCATTTGGACTATGTATTGCACCAGCAACTTTTCAGAGGGCTGTTATAGGAATCTTTTCTGATATGCTGAATGACTCTATGGAAATATTTATGGATGGTTTTACTCCTTATGGTGTGTCTTTTGAAGATGCATTACAAAATCTTGAGAAGGTACTTAAACGTTGTATACAAGCTCACCTCTCCCTAAGTACTGAAAAATGTCATATGATGATGAGTGAAGGAGTAGTGCTTGGAAATTTTATTTCATCTCAAGGTATTCAGGTAGACCCATCTAAAATATTGGTCATTCAGAATCTTCATGTTCCTAAAACACAAACTGATGTGAGAAGTTTTCTAGGACATGCTGGATATTACAGAAGATTTATTAAAGATTTTTCTAAGATAGCTTCTCCATTATTTGTGTTTCTTATGAAAAATGTTGAATTTAAGTGGACTAATCCTTGTCAGAAAGCCTTTGTAGAACTCAAGCATCAGTTATCTATTGCTCCTATTTTGAGGGGTTGATTGGGCCCTCCCTTTTCATATATCTTCTGATGCTTCAGACACTGCAATTGGAGCTGTCTTGGGACAAGAGGAGAATCATCTTCCTTATGCTATCTACTTTATTAGTAAGAACATGACCCCTGCTGAGCTTAATTATACAGTTACCGAAAAAGAGTTTCTTGCAGTAATTTATGCCATTAATAAATTTCGACATTATATCACTGGTTATTCTACTTTTGTTCACACTGACCACTCGGCTATTAAGTATTTAATGAACAAATCTGTCACAAATGCTAGAGTTACCAGATGGCTATTATTACTGCAAGAGTTTGATATCACAATTGTAGATCGGCCTGGTAAAAAAAATGTGGTGGCTGATTTCCTTTCACGGTTAAAAACTGATAACAATATTCCAGTAGATGATTCTTTTCCTGATGAGTATTTATTTGCAGTTTCTGCTCACTCTCCGTGGTATGCAGATATTGCCAATTATTTGGTTGCAGGAAAATTACCATCACACCTGTCATACAGAGAAAAGAGAAGAATGGTTCAACAAAGTGCCAGGTATAGCTGGATAAGTGGGTGTCTTTTCTACACAGGGCTTGATCAGGAAATCCGAAGATGCATTAGGGAAGATGAAGTGTATGACATACTAAAAGCTTGTCATGATGGCCCTTGTGGAGGGCATTTTGCTGATAAAAGAACAACACACAAAATTTTGAGGATGGGTTACTATTGGCCCTCATTATTTAAGGATGCAAAGAAATATGTGAGGGCTTGTGACAGCTGCCAATGAATGGGTCAACCCAATCATAGAGATCAAATGCCATTAAACCCCCAGGTAGTTTCTGAACCATTTGAAAGATGGGCCTTGGATTTCATAGGACCCATTAATCCTCCATCCAATCAAAGAACTTATATATTAGTCTCTACAAACTATATGACTAAATGGGTGGAGGCCAAAGCACTTATTAGAGCCAATGAAGAGGCTGTCCTACTTTCTTATTTGAAGAAATCTTCACTAGATTTGGAATTCCTAGAGAGATAGTTACAGATGGAGGACCTCCATTCAATTCTCATGGTTTTAAGTCTACCCTTCAGAAATATCATATTCATCATAGAATGACTACACCATACCACCCCCAGGCCAATGGGCAGGTGGAAAGCAAAAATAAAGTATTAGAAGCCATTCTAACTAAAACAGTGAAGGATAAACGGAAGGATTGGTCTCAAAGGCTCCCTGAAGCACTATGGGCTTACAGAACTACCTGGAGAAATACTACAGGTTTTTCTCCCTATGAATTGGTTTATGGTAAAAATGTTGTTTTTCCTTTGGAATTTGAAATTAAAACTCTAAGAACTGCTTTAGCTGTTAATCTTGATTTGACTAATGTGCAGACAGCTAGGTTGCAGCAGCTTCTTGAATTGGATGAAAAGAGATTAGATGCCATTCACCAAACAACCATGATTCAACAACAAAGAATGAAGTGGCATGATAAAATTATCAAACACAAGCAATTCCAAAAAGGTAATTGGGCCTTATTGTATGACTCTCGGTTTGAAAATTTTCAGGGTAAACTACATACACGATGGCTTGGACCATATGAAGTAGATGCTGTTTTTCCTAATGGAACAATAAGAATTTTAACAATTGATGATTCTAAAACACCTCTACTAGTAAATGGTCATAGGCTTCGTTTGTACCAGCGCCCTGTTTCTAAAGAGGATTTCAAGGCTGCTTGCATGACTGATACACATTATCTTTTTCTAGGGGAGTCTTTTGCTCCTCACAGCATTTAATTTTCTGCACTGTATTTCTAGCATTAGATTAGATTTAAAACTAATAATCCTTGTCAAGGGTTGGCATGTTACAATTGAATTTTGCAAATTATGGAAGAACTCATTAAGGAGGACAAATTCATCACAAGAAGATCCGAAGCTTCAATCACAGAAGCTTGTTCCCTTCATTTCAACCCATTTCCTAGCAATATCCCTTTTATCCCATTTCTACATTTTTCCCTTTTCCCCACTTCTACCATTCCTGAAATATCATCCTTCAGCTAGTATTTCCCGTTCCTTACTGCTGAAATTATCCCTTAGCAAATACTTCCCCCACTTGTCTTAAACCCAAGTCATTATATCCGATTCTCCTGATTTTTCCCTTTGCTGAAAAACCAGTTTCAGCAACATGTCATTCATTTTTCCATTGCTGAAACACCACTTTCAGCAACCTGTCATTCATCTTTTCATTATTAAAACACCATTTCTTTCCTCTGCTATACAAGCTTTTCAGTTCTCCACTTTTATTCTTCAGATCCCTTGGGTGAATATTATTCAGTATTGAGAAAATCCTGATATGCTCCTGCTATACATTCCAGAGAAATTTAAAGATTCTTCCATTAATATCAAGCCATTATGAAGCACTCTATACTTCGAATTATAAAGACAAAGGTAAAAATATAAGGTATGTGGTTTTTATGTAATGCAGTTAAATAATATTTTAAAGAGAGGATCTTGCTCATAATGATTACAATCTCCGCACACTTAAACATCATTTCACCATACGTAAGGGGGGAATTTCGAAAACTGAATCATCATTCCACACCATCCAATCCTTCGTCACTCTTCATATCCATTATTTCTGCCGTCATTGAGACTCCATATCCTCTATTGCAACAATTAGCTTGACCAAACCCTGTGTTTCTGTTCTCTGCGCCTCTACATGTGACTCAAGTTAGTAGCTATGGGAGGTTCGACTATCAGACATGAGCCTGGTTCGATAACTCTTCTTGAATTGTTCTCGGAGGCCTACAAAATTTTTCAGCAGGCAGGATGGACAACATACTTCGAAAGGTTAGGAGAATTTGATCCTCAGCAAGTTTTAGAGTTTGCACAGAATTTTCAGGAAGACTACTCAGTGGTTTAAGGGGTCCGAATTTCGGTCACAGAGGAAGATATAGCACAAGTTTTAGGGTTGCCGGTTACAGGTGCTCGCTGGTTCAGCAGGAAACAAGTCATTTTAAATGCACAGCAAGACTTTCTTCTTCCAGAGGAACGGATTGAACATAAAGGCCGCGGTATAAGTCTACATTCATTACCTCGCCCATGGTCAACAATAGCTGAATTCATCAAGCACTATTTGACATGCGAGGGGTGTTACCAGGTAGTTTATCAACACGACTTCGTTTTAATGAATCATTTGCGGCATGGTCGATTAGTTAATATTCCTTATTATTTGCTTGGTTGTATCAAAAACATGTCATATTACTGTAGACGGGTAAAATTCCCATTATTATCCCTTACCCATCATCGCTTATGTCAATTATTAATTTAGAGGGGTTTTGCTCAGCAAAATCTCCCTCTGAATAATCCACTCCTCATTCCCCAACAAGCTAAAATTCCCCAGCAAGCCGAAATTCCCCAACAAGCCGGAAGTTCCCAAGAAACTCCAGAGAGTTCTTATGAAAGGCAACTGGACGATATCCCTGACCCCCCATTGATTCCATCCTCAGAACCAGTTGACCTACCCCCAAGTTCATCCCACTTAGTAGAGTCACCCCTTCCCATTGTTCATATCTCTAGTGATGACTCTCAAACACCCCCATCTCCCCCTACTCATAAAAGGAAGAGACGAACCCCAACAGTCTCTGTCTCAAAACGACAAACAAGGGCCACATCCCAAGCTATCACCTCTTCCGAAAGCCCTTCCCCTAGAAAATAATCTTCTCCTACAAAGAAAAGGAAAGTCACTGACTTTTCTTCTTTCCTACCTAGGAGGAAAATGAAAATGACTGTTGAAACTGAAGTCACTCCCATTTCCCCTGACCCTGCAAATATCCTGTTAAAACTTCAATCCTCATCACCATTCCAAATTCCCCAACCATTAACCGTCTCGTCCTGTGGCACTACTCCACAAGAACCAGTTGCCCAGGGTAAGATGACATCATTTACTACTCAAACAGTAACTGCTCCACAAGAACCAGTTACTTACCCAGAAGCTGAAACACAAGAACCAGCTACTGTGGTACAAAAATCATACACCAAGCATGATAATACAAGGAAACCAGCTGTAGCTGCAACACAAGAACCAACTATAGCTGTGGATCAGCAGACAACTCCAGCAGAATCAACCAGCACACAAGGTTCACACACTATGGCATCTTTATTGGAGGAAAATGAGTTTTTGAAGTCAGAACTAGAGGCCTATAAGAAAGAATTGATCATGGAATGAGAAGCCTTTTATAGAGAATTGAATCTCTAAATGTTAGCACACACAACATCAGCACAAAAGAAGGATCCATGTAGAGAATACATGTGCCATGAGTGTGGTAACATTTACCAACAGGCAGGATACAAAATAGTCAAAATTCAGGTACCTGAGGCATCTACATCAGCTGCAATTAAAGAAGAACGCCCTACTGTCACACAAGAACCAGTAGGGCCCTCAAAAAGTCTGGAAAAAGAAACCAAACCACAAATATCCTGCCCTGTGTTAGTTAGCTCAGCTACTCAGAAAATGCCCCAACCCAGTACTTATAATGCCGGGACACAGACCCTGCCATGGAAATAATTAAAAATAATGAATAACTGGAAGAAACAGTATGTTGTGGATCAAGATAAAATATTGCAGCAACATAAGTTGGCCTGGCAGAATCAGATGTATGCCAACTGGGATATTTGGGAACAGACACTGCAACAGCTCAAGGATTCTAAGAAATAAGTCAAGGAATTAAAGGAAAAGTTGGTTTTGATGTTTTCATTAGTGCAAAAATTGTTGGCCACCCGTAAACCCTCCTTGAATTATTCTCTCTTCCTCTCTGAACGTCTTGTTTATTTTCAATTGAAGGCAATTAAGGATAGGAGACCTCATGAATTGCTCATAGTGGAACAATTTGTTAAAACATTTGCTGAGGCCCCTGCTAGTGACCAACATTTGTTATGTGAACTTTATCTCCATAATGAGGCTATGCCTGAGAATAGACAGGTCAATCTCACTCCAATTGTAGGTGATGTACAAATCAGGGCATTTGTTTCATTTCTTGCCAATCAGATCACATGGAAAACTGCTTTTATTGCAAGTAGGCATAATGAGGAGAATCGCCTCCTTTGGATTATACCAGAACCTTCAAATCCGGCCATGTTTGTAGCAGAATATCACCGATTCTTGCAGAAGCCAGGAATGCACTGCTACATACAACAACTGCAAGCCTCAACACTTCTACAGTGTCTACAGCTAATCAGAGTGAAGGAAACTGCTGCCTTGAAGGCCAACACCATGTTCTGGCAACAGTCATGTAAGGAAAGACAAGAGTATCACCCTTTTAGCCCTGATAATCTTCAAGCTGCACTATCCAGGGTACCAAACTACATCAGATGCATTCGGCATTGTGGAGAGAACTGGATTGGTTATCATTTTCACTTTCCAATCCTATGGATGCCGACAGAAAAATACCAGTCTCACTACCAATTGGCTAACAGGGACGAGACAGTAGCATGGCAGCAATTGCAGAACAATCGAGGATTCCGAGCTTCGACAGAAGCCACCTTCTCCAGTTACTGCTTGAGCAACGTGCATGCACAGAGTCAGTACTTAGACTGAGAGTTGCCTGAGGACATGCAACCCTTTCTGCTGGGGGGGATGTTAGGACCTCACAATCTACCATTTTTACCATACATTTTGACACCACCTTACCCTTTATAACTATATTTAAAAAGGGTTCCATCATCATTTTCATTCACTTTATCCAAAGGTATATGCAATCCTCCTCTTTACTATATATTTAATCTGTTTACATATAATTCCATATTACTCTTATATTTCATCATTAATCGAAGGTAGATTGTTGCTAACATAAGTCTAAAAGATCGCAGATAATTTATGTGCTGTGCTGAAACAATCAGTCGTTGCTGAAACAGTCAGCGAGCACGCAAATTCCGTCACTACTCGTAATTTGCGATTCTGGAAGAGTATTTTGGGAACAATGGCAACAAGATGAAGACAAGCAAGGAAGTGGTTACACGGATTATTCTGAAGCCAATACTTTTTCTGTATCTGTTGTAACAATATCTTTCTATGGAAGAATAGAATAGCCCTGTTTTAAGAAAGAAGAACAGATTTGGATAAATATAGATTTGCTCTGATGTAACTGTAATAGATGTCTCCTCTTTAAAAAGAGGAGACATCATCATTAGAAGGGGAGTTAGAAACTACAGGAGAACATTGTTTTTGAGCGGAAAGGAGCTAGACTCCATTGTAATGTATCATTCCTTTTTGACAAATGAATAAAGATTCCTTTTGAGCGCTTCAATTTAACTCTTCCCTGGGGAATCTTGTGAGAAGGAAAGGGCCTGCCTTCATCACAAGATTCACCCGACTGTTCCTGTAGTTTGTTAATTTTCCTTATGATATTCGCACCTTAATTTAATTTTGTTTGCTGAAACACCAGTTGCATAGTTCTGTAGTTCATTAAGCATTTTGTTTCCTTTAACGCTGCATGAGTTTGGTACATTCATTCTTAAAAGAGCCAAGAGATATTTTTCTGTTATTTGTTTGAATGTATGATTGATGTTGGGAAGCAGGTGTTGAAGATTCCTGTGGAAAGGAATAGGGTCCTGCTCCCATTGATTGACTTTCTTTTTCCTGCAGTGTGATTAGAAACAAGAGACAGGTGCTGAAGGTTCCTGTTCATGGGAATAGGGTCCTGTTTTCTTGAATTTATCTTTTCTACAGTGTGATTAGTGTCAGGTAGCAGGTGTTGAAGTTCCTATTTGAAGGAATAGGGTCCTGTTCCCTGTTATGGTTGATTGGTTTCCTTTCCTGCAGAGTAATTTCCTTTCATTAGGATTCTTAAAAGACTGCAATAGAGGAATTGCTTCTACTATAACATAAATAGACTTCAGCTTTGTTAAAACAAGGTGTGAATGATTAGATTTGTATGATTAATAATTGTGTGACTTTTACTACAACATTATTTTTGCTTTTGGAATTGAGCATATCTAGTGCGTGGTTGTCTTTGGAATAAACAGACCTTCTCGGGTTGACAATTTATGTGGAGCTTGAATTGTTAAAACAATTAAAGTGACCAACAAAGTTAAAAGTAGGGTCACTAAAGAAATGGCCTTGTCACTATTTGACTTGCAGCATGAAGACAAAAAATGTCTAAAGATTGCATGATTCAATGATCCCAATATTGCACCTTATATTTATGAGAAGTTCCTATATGCATACGGGAAGTTCCCAAATAATGATGAGGTGCCGCAATATTTTGTTAGGATGTTGTATGCTCAATTCTGAGAGAACATGGACCCTAACTATACAGATACGAGGTCCAAATTCTATGGAGCTGGAAAAGGTCGTACATATGAATGACTTGATGCTATGCGAGATGTTGGGTTTAGGCCTCCAGCACCTCGTTTAGCACCTCGACCACCTAGGCTAGTTACACTTTCAGAGGATTTATCCCTGATCTCCAGTGTTGTATCTCAGATGAGGGAGAATATACAACAACATATTGCAGCTGCCTTAGGAGGGGTGGAAGTCAGCTTAGGACAAGCCAACCTTCATCTAGTGCAAGAGTTCATTCATTTGTGAGTATTATAGATGACGTGTTGAGGGAGATGGAGTGACATGAGCTTCTGGAGTATGCATCCTCCTGTAGAGACCACTATGAGCGAGCCATTAGACAAAAAATGCACACCATGGGCGAGGTATGTACAAGCATGTTTTGATCTATTTTAAAATACACATTTATAAGATGAGCTAGAGTGCATGTAACATTTTTTTTTGGTGTATATACATTTAGTCTCCAAAATCTTACGCCAATACATTTATTTAACTTATGCAGTTTACAACATTCTTAGATCAACATTTCTTTGCCCCTAATCCTCATTTTGTAGATCATGGACATGATCATGTACATGTGCCACATTAATTACTATCTATCTATATTTTTGTACGTCAAATTGAAAATCAATTTATGTCACATAATTTTATATGGTATGAGTCTTAATATTATGGAATTTTCAGGTTAGTGCTACACATGAAGGGCTTCGTGAAGACATGATACCTTCATATGTTCCAGTGGTCTCACAGGTATTATCTATCTATATTTTTACGTTAAATTGCAAGTGACTTTAAGATGAACATAATTTTATACGTTGTGGCTTTTAACATTATTGAATTTTTAGGTATGTGCTACACATCAAGGGTTTCCTGAAGAGATTATTCCTTCTTAGGTTCCATTCATGACACAGGTATCGATACTTTTCGTTAAACATATTTATTATGTTTACTATATTTCTTTTTGAAAATTTTTCTATTAACTTTGGTTTCTACTTTTCAGGGTACAGATAATATTGAGATGATGCAAAATGAGCTCCAAGGATATCGTGTAGGCTTTGGGTCAAAGAGTCAACATTTTTAGGTGAGTTGAATTGTATAGTGGATGTAGGCATATACTAACAAGTTGGAATTTTGTGTATCTAATGCCATTATTTACCTTGATTCCTAGAATTAGTAATGTGATTATCTACCTTGGCTCTTGGGATTAGAAGATAAATCTTGTTTTTGGAAGTAGCTAATAACAATACATGGATTTTGATTTTTATTAATGGGCTTAAAAACTTGGATCACAAGTACATGGATTTTGATTTTTTATTAGATGGGCTTATATTAATGTACATTGATTTTTTATTAGATGAGCTTATATTAATGTACATTGATTCTGAACGTATGCAATGAAATGAGAATATGGAGGTTATACACTTTGATTCTATAGCATGCTATAATTCTTATCAGACATCCATCATCGGTTTCAATCTACTCATATGTATAAATTTCACTTAAAACCACTAAACCTTTTGAAAGAATTATGAAGGTTATACACCTTGATTCTATAGGGTGCTATAATTCTTATCAGACAACCATCATCAGTTTCAATTTACTCATATGTATAAATTTCACTTAAAACCACTAAAAATTTTGAAAGATTGCATGTCACAAGGCCCAATTCATAGCAAATGTGAACACTAATAAAATTCATCATTGCAGATTGGTGGATCTGTTTCTTTGGTGAATACACGAATTCAAGATGAAAACAACAGAGCATCAGCTTCATTTGTCTCACTAATTTGTGAGATGGTTGGTGGTGGACATGATGGTTCACTTGATCTTTGTGCCAAAATCTTTTTAATTGATGAGGAAGAAAAACTGCTTTTCTATACATACGTGAAGCCACAGCTTACAGTTACAAATTATAGGTAGTGATTATTTATGAGGTTGGAATTTAATATTTGATGAAGAAAACTACTTTTCTTAAGCCATAGCTTCCGGTTACATATTACATTACATGTAGATCTTACTTAGAAGGTTGGCATTGAATATTTTATTTAATTTTCCTTAAGAACTTCATTGTTTTCTAAGTGGCATCAAGGGTAATAACTAATAAGTGATAGTCTCCATAGGTATGATATAAGTGGCATTTTAAAGCCCAATTATGTTGGAACCAAACTTTAACCAGGACTGGAAATTCATTCCCATGGATCACTTAAATAATTGCTATCGTCTAATTAACATTAAACACATTTGAATACTTACCTATTTTGCATATGTTTTGGAGTAGAGTTGGGGTGCACTTGCAGAGCATGTAACAAGTGTAATTAAAGAGGGTGATGCTCAGGTTTTGGAATGGAAAATGGGCATAACGATGCCAATAATGAAGGGTGGTTAAAGCCTTTTAACTCATCACCATATCTATATGTAATACTCGATCATTTTGTATTTCAAAGAGAAGTTTTTGATAAATATGCCTGGTTGTATTTGTAATTGAGCAATGCTCCAATTGCATGGACATGATAAGTTATGGTGATTTTTATTTCACCAGTTTGTATTCTCAGATAGTAAAGTCATAAATGTTAAGAAAAATGGGAAAAAATGAATAACAACATGGTGTTTCATAACAACACATTTGAGGCAATACAAGAATAGGATAGTCCTCTTCACAGTGCACACTAACAAATTATTGTCCTTCCAAAGTAAGGCCTGAAAATTATATTTCCACTATCAAACATATATATTACAAACATGCTACTTTACATAAGTCCATTTTCCAATAGCATTATAATAAATCAAAGGTTCAATATGTCTGCATGCAATATAAAACTACATAAACCAGGTGAAAGAAATCACGTTCTATCACTTGATATTTTTTTCATTTTGGAAAATAAGGCATCTTACATTTCATTCATTCTCACTAAAAGCACTTGGTCTCATCTTGGGGACCTCATAAATAAATTTTCAACACCTGCAAGGTTAAACATCTCTTTTTAACTTATTGCTGGTAGAATGCTGATGGCACACATGGAACTGTTTTGAAGAACTTAGCTACGATAGGGTGATTGAGTAATTGTAAATTTGTCAAACCAATTTTCACATAAACCTTTAGATAACATACTTTTTGAACTTGTTTGTTATTTGTTGATTTTGTTTCTTTTGATGATTTTGTTTTCAATTGAATTTCCATCTTGATTCTATGTTTATTTTTTGATTTGCAGGAACTATGAGGGACTATGAGCACCTGGGACTAGAGGAGTGAGGAAGCTAGAGAGGTTCCAATGGAGGTGAAACTGTGATGCCCAAATTCCAATCCAGAGGAGGTAACCAATGGGGTGTTAGTGGAGGCTTTTTTGCAGCTCACTCTGTGATACATGAGGAAAAACAAGGACCAAATTTGTGAATGAATGAGATGAAGAAATAGGGCACATGATCAGGAGCTAATGAATAATTTCAAGTGTAGGATTTTGATGCAAGATAATAAACCCCACCCCAAACCATAATTTGATTTTGTATATTTCCATAAGGGGCATAGTGGAAGTTAAGGAGTGGGGACATGATTTTGTTAAATTGTAAGCCTCTAGAAGGCCCAATGTGGCAATATGATGAGATTCCTCACCCCTCTTAGGGTTTTCTTTTGTTTAGTTTTAAAATGATCTGCCTGCAAAATGTTAAGGAAGAAACTAGTATATTGTAAAGATCAGGCCAGAGAGGCAGTCAAGCTCTAAGAGGTCGTTCCATGCAATCGTGTTTTTTTCTTAATTCAAGTTTCATGTGCATCCATGATCCCCGTGTGTTTATTCCATACATATAATATGTTCAATAATTGTGCCTTTTTTCATGAGGTAATGTCTGGCACTAGTTTTATTTCAAGTTTAGGGGATCTTAACTAGAGAGAGGAGAGAGTTCCTCAAAATTTGAGGTTGTCGACTGAGAGGGCGAGCTACCAAGTCCCAAAGACAAGAGGTGGAAATACAATGCCGTAGGTTCTAGTGATAAAGTTGGGTCGACATATGAGACCATGAATAGTCGATTGGGCGAATAAAGTCAAAATTTAGGGTCTAGACTTGATTTGAAGTCGTGCAAGAAGAGAGCTCTGAATAACTCGTCCTCTAAATTAGGTAGGACCGAATCAGATGGTCGAGCCCTACTGCATTCAGGACCAGTTGTGAAGAGATTGAAAGCAAGACCTCCATGCTGCTTAGGAGGGACATTTTGGTTTAGCCTCCAAAGACATTTTTGTTCAAAGTATATGGCTGGAAGATGGCCCAGTACACAACTCTCGATAGAAGTGAAAACACCATAGGTGGGATCTAGTGTAAGGTTGTTGCAAATTTTATTGAGGAGAGAAAATATTTTGAGGGCCTATAACTCATAGGCTCAAGGGATTCAAGTCACTTGGAGGTCAAAATTGAGAGACCCAGAATCGTTCTATCATCAAGAAGAATGGTGGGTGGCAAGCAAGAGTAGGAAGATTAAACAATCATATTGAAAAATAGTAGTGATACGAGTATAGAAAATTAGAGATGTGAAGGAAACAACATCGCCCATAGTAGAGAAATTGGGGAGGAAACGCAAAGAGGAGAGAGTTTCCTTACTACAAGGAGATGGAAAATAAAAGTAGGAGACCTCCATCATGAGAAGAGACAATAATGAAGAGATTAGCCACATCAAATCTAAACTACAGGAGGGTCTTCACATGATGGAGTACATGAGCCATACCTTCTTCAAAAATCACTTTCCCCTATATTTTTTAATTGACACACCTAACTCCTATGTTTATTTTTACATAGTAATTGAACACTTAGTACAATTTATCATTACCATAAATCACAAACTAAAATTTATGTGCACATATAATTGGAGAATTAGTGCTCTTAAGGGGAAATAATTTGCTAACTTGTCTAATTAATTAACTTAACCCTAGATAAATAATGAAAGAACAAGATTTTGGAAATATAAAAAAGTGACGAGAAACCCAAAAGTCATCTTTTCATCCCTTTAAACCCAAATGCTAGAGTTATGCACATTCAATTGCTAGTTAATGAATAAATTCCTTGATTACTATTATGATTGAATACTAAATGCATTCATGACATGATATGAGTTTATTAAGTACATCTCTACTACTAATATGATATGCATTTGAAACTAAGTTTGTATGTGCATTACTTGTGTACTTAGAATTGTGTGCATTAATTGTTTTCCATGGAATGATTTTAAGGTTGATGTGATGCAAATATGATGACATTTGATATAAAAAATAAACTAACAATACAATAGATATGTAATTAAATATTCATTCATCACCATTATATCCATGCAAAAAAAGGGGCGAGTTGAGATCATCTAGGAGTAAACATCATGGACAAATTAAATCACCATAACTTAATTATCTAGCAAAGCACCCTTATCCAATAGATCACCATCCACATGTCCATTTATTTGAAATCAATCCACAATATAGTCTTAAACTATATAAAGTCCCCTAGAATCAAAGTTCATTGTTCATATTGAACAATGTGTTCCACTCAGATGAAATGTGCTAGTGGAAAAATTTCCAGAATGACATCATGATCATCTATCGATAACCTCCATTGTCGCCGTTTTTTTCTACTCTTCACTTGCTTCAACTGCAACCAAGTTGCTATGACCAAGTGACTATATTGGGCATAAGTAACCTCTGGCTGGTAATCTTGAAAAATAGTATGATCTTTACATTTCTTTACTTCTTCAAAGAAATGTCCCATTAAAACCATTGAACAGATTTGGTATGTATAATTTGATGGATCATTATACTCTTGCAGCAACATGCATTTAGACGTAGTGCATCGTAATAAATAATAATGCACTTTTTTCTTGATTATTTTCTGGCGCAATGACAAAGAAGACATCACCTTCTCTAACCATATCAGAAACATGATCATAATCATTGTCAATCACAACCACTTCATTGTCCATTTCCTTGTTAGTCACATTTCCAAATGGGGGAAATGGTGTCACTTCTTCATGTCTCCATGGTTTAACAAGTTTCTTAATTTGGTTTTCACAGTCATCGATGGACTCTGTTTGATCAATACATGTATTACAAAATCAAGAGCACTTTTGTTTCTCAATGAAATGTATATTTGTCATGTTATTACTCCTAATGGAGTGTAAAATTCTTGTTTGAGGGATTGAAAGGCAATTAAATGGCAACGATCTATCAACATCACCCATTGAAATATTCCAAAAGTACCTGTTTGGAAAAAACACACACATGTATGAGTCAAATTTTGAGCAATATTTAATATTTTTTTGATAACAAAATACACACACATGGATACACATATATTTATAGACATGTACAATATTTTTTTAGTTAAATGTGTACGCTTACCTGTGCACATCAACCATCCTTGGGTTCAATACATGACTTAAATTGTCTTTTCACCAATTAACAACATCTAAAGAATTTGCAAGTCGGGAAGTTGAGTGATTCAATTGATGCCTCCTAAGTTCATGTTTTACACATGCCCAAGCACCATTGTGCTCTCCTTTTCCACGCCCCGTCTCAAATAAATTCCATGTATCTCGAATGTTGGTTCTCTTATGAAGACGAGACAATCAAAAGAACGATCTTGCTGATTTAAATTGACCATCACAACCATCTGACCATACCCAATGTTCTTTAACAGTGACCCCTTGTTTCAACAATTCATTATAAATAAAATTAAAAAAATGCTGAACAAACCATGTATCATTTGTTCGATCATCACTGATGTAGAAATGGTACTCCTTAATCACCTCATGATTATTTTCATCGCTATCAAAACCATCAATATCAATATTTGCATGTCTATACAAAATATGCACAAATATAGATACTTGGTTTGAATGATAATACTCACTTTGTATCTCCTTTTGTGGACTAAACGTGTAATTCTCAGCGAAGTCAACCACTGATAATATTTTTCCTTTTGGGAACACATCACGTGGTGGCTTGAACTGTAAATCCTGCCATCATGCTATATGACAGTGCATAATATATTTGTATATTTGCACCTTGAACTTCTCCATAAAATATGTCACTGAAATGTCGTCGTCAAGTAAAGTGATCTTTTTGATGTTGTGCTTGAATCTGCAATAGGAGTGTAAGTAACATTTTCATATCGCTTCCAATTCAGACTGAGATTTGACAGTCTGGCATCATTAGGATCAATGGGATACTTTTCATCGTAGAGTGCCAAATAAGAACATTCTGTGCATTTTCTTCCACCAACACATTATTTTTTATAAAACAATTTATTATTCTTTCGTGCACATAATATCTTCGATAAAAATTCACGAACACTTGAAGGAGGGGGATCATTTGAAAAATATTTTATGCCAAAATTTATAAATGTCTCATAAAATAATTCGAATTCTACATTTTATCGACAACAACATGTGTCTCGAATAGTGATAGGCCTGACATACCATGGTTTAATCTTCACAAATGTGCTAAGGGAAACCTTCACATCATTACTACTCTCCATAAAGTTATGGAATAATTCTACTTGACTGACCCGTGTTATATGTTTGGCATGAGTTTCATAAACTCCCTTAGATATACGATGTCACACAATGTCCCTTTCATTTGGCGACACACGAGAATTCAAATTCCAAAACTCTTTTACCCTATCCCTCACACCATCAAAATGTCTATCATGATATGGATGCTTGTAGATATTAGCCCAACATGCAAGTTCATCATTCTCATCTAATTGAATTCTAAATTTTGTATGCCTCCATAAAATTTTTCTTGACGTTTTAAACACTTTTGAAGTTGCTGACATCAACTGACTTGATGCAGTTTGTTTCATGAGTACACCTATTAAAATTTCTCTACGGGCACTCTTTTCAACTTGAGATTTTTTTTTGGCTAGTGTGGCAAGTGCCGACGTAACATTTTTTGATACCATTTGATTTACTAAAACCTCTTTCTAAATTTTAATGCCCAATAAGTCCACAACATTTCTGAGAGATTTGTGTTTTAAAAATCGACGTAACATCCGAGCTTGTGCTATGATATATTTACCTTCAAAAAGATTTTTCAACCCCCAATTTATTTTATCTCGAACTGTCTGTTCAGGCATTGGTGGTCCCACTTCTTCAATTTTAGTTGGATCCATATTCTCTAGAAAGTTGTAGTCGTATACAACGTTCTTGGAACTTCCAATTAATTGCAGTGAAATGTGAGGTGTGGTAGTATATTCTTGTGGGTCTAATGTTGTCCTTGCATAAAAAAAAAATATTAACTTCTAATTTGAAATTGAAATATATATATTTTTAATTTTAAAACTATCTTGAACTACAATTTAAAAAAAAAATACAAAATTCAAATTGAAGAAACTATTGACTCACTAGTGAGATTGATATCAATATTCTCTTAAACATTTGTGTTTTCAATATTCTCGTTGACAAGTTCCTCAACATTCTCTTCGACATTTGTGTTTTCAATATTCTCATTTACAAGTTCCTCAAAATTTCTCCTTTCCTCATCATTGTCATGCACCTCTACATCTCTTTCACGATGCTCTACCTCCACATTTATTTCATGGCTTAATCTTTTCCTTTCCTCTCACCTTTTTTTTGTGATCTCTCATTCCTTTCTACTGAATCAGTTCTATTTTGATCGTGCCTTGATTTGCAATTCCTTTTGCTTCGCATGTTCACAAAATTGGAAACCTAAAATTCAATTCTATTTGGACCAAATACCCAAAAAAACATAAAGAATTCAGAATAAGTACTTCATGCCTTCAATAAGAGAGAAGATTAAATAAATAATTAAATTCATAAAGACATTTTTCAAAAATACTTCATGCCTTCACAGAGACATTTTGCAAAATATCAAGTAATTAAATTCTTATAAAAAATAAAAATGTAATTTTTTCCCCATAAAATTTTCACTTCCGTTTCCTGAAAATATGTGTTCTTTAAAAAAAATTTGAATGTTTAAAAAACATTACTTAAAAAAAAAATTTCGCACCCAAAACTTCGCTAAAAAATTTTTTTCACCCAAAAAAACTTCACACCCTAAAAAACTTCGCTTCTTTGGTTCATAATGCTGTGTGGAATATTGTGGATTTAAACTTTTGAATGAGAATATTTATATACAACCCTTGCCCGAAACATCGTGACGATACGATGAGTCTTCACAAGATTCTGTCGGCCAACGGTAAATTTTTTTGATTAAAATTATCGCTCAAAAGTTTAATAGACTCTCGGACGAGAGTTATATAACTCTCGCCCGAGAGCTGCCTTGGGTGTATATCGCACACGCAAACTCTTGGCCAAGAGTTTGTAAAAATTTTGGGCGAGAGTTTACCCGCACGGTTAAATTTAACCTATGGTGGTTTAAACTCTCGGTCGAGAGTTTAACATTTTTAGGCCGAGAGTTTATTAAATTTCTCACCCGAGAAATTATCTCGCGTGAGAGTTTTTGGTCAACGAAAAACCTAGAAAATTTTGCAGTTTTCAGGAACCTACGACTTTGGAGGAGCAGAACACCTACAAAAACAAAATGTTATCTTTCAAACCTGGTACCATTAGATTCATCTCTAAATCTAGTTTCTAATGATGTAAGATTTGTGGAGTTTCATTAAAAAATTCAATTTGTTATTAATTTTATACTAAACTGTGTCACTGTGGAATTTTATTGTTCTGAAAATTGCAGTGAATGAAAATTCAATAAATTTAAAATGGCAACAACAAAAAAAATAAAAAATCATATTTCAATTCCTCTCCCTGTATTCTTCAAAAGGGTATTCTCATTTTTCTTATTGATGATCACATTTAAAATAAAATATAGGGCTCATAAAATGTACTGAAACATCACCGTTTGTTTGTCTTCGTCCATTTCAAAAAATAATAAAAAATAGTGATTTAATCTGAAAATTACCAAAAAATACTCATTACAGTAGTGCAATCTATGTAGATTATGATGATATGGTTTATTTCCAAAAAATGAATAACCATTCCTAAAAAAGTTAGGGTTCAAAAAGTGACTAATTATGTTTCCTTGATAATTTCAAGTATATGCAGTTAGTAAACAACAAATTTACCTCTCTATATGTCAATATTAAAAAAAACAAAAAAATGAGTATGGAGGTAAGACAATTCTCTACAAATCTTGTTTTTATGTCAAAGCTTAATTTGAATTGAAAATATGAGTTTAGTGGAGTTGAAGTTGGAAAAACATAGAAAATTACAATTTTCAACCTCAAAAAAGGGAAAAAAGTGTTTCCCAACTTCATGTTTTCACTTAAATTTTTTATACAAGTAAACTTTGTTTACTAAACTCAAGATAATGGTAGATTTTGTGATAGGTATGAAAATTCCAGTCTAATAAATTCCTCGACTGATGAATTATTATATAATTATATGAGTATTAAAAAATAATTGTGTGGATACCGAAAAGTATTTATTTTATTTATTGCTGAAATGTGAATTCTAAAAGAATAATAGGGAATAACAAGTTGATATTGTTGGAACTCTTGACATAGAACTATTTATTGTTTGATTCTTTAACAGAAAGAAAAGATAAAAATGAGTCTCTTCCTAAAATAATTATGTATGAAGAGTTGGTGATTGTGAGTAAACAATTGATTTAAATAGAATTGCAGAAATACATAAACAATAATATCTTCATCACAGATATAGACTCGCGCCAAGTGTAAATCTAGCCACCGCCAACTATCTGCTGAAGACAATTCGAGAATTTTCATGTGACTGTTATGTGATGACTGGGGTCAGAGGTAAAATTCTCAAGGAACTTGGGGACAAACATATACCAAGGTTCCGTGGACCGAATGATTTAAAAAAATGTATAAAATCCAATCCAAAATTTTGTACTTACTGAATGTCAAGTAGTTAAATCAAGTTAATCATGTTACTGCTGTGTACAACATAGATATTTAAATATCCTATAATTAAATTTTTTTTTATCGTGAATGTTAATGGTTAAAAGCGAATGTTACATTTTGTTAATATGAAATTGAGGTTTATAATTTCTCCATTGTGAAAATTTTCCAAACTATAAATGCATATCATATATTTAGTAGGTATTCTTTCAAATCAAAAGTGAGGAGCGTTTACTTATTATTTCAAATTAAAAATGGGAAAAATGTTTACTCACTCATTATTAAATAAAATTATTAACAACGCTAACATTCAAGTGATGAAAAATTTATCACATCAATTAAATAAATCACTTTCATTTAAATTAAATATTTCCATTTTAAAAAATATATTACAATTATTATTATTATTATTATTTTTAATCACTTTTTAAGTTATTTATAAAAAAGTTTCTAGTTAATCAAACTCACTTTTAATTAGCATTATTTTTAAACAAATCACATTTACATCTTTATATTAATAACAACTTGATAGCCTTACTTTTTACAACTATATTACATATTTAAATTACTAATAAATAAGAAATAAATATCCATCAATATAATATGACATTGAAAATGAGGAAAAAATGGCTTGGAAGATATGCAGTTGCGAGCGAACCAACATCGGATTAGGGTTTGGATAACGAAGGTTTCTGCAGTGGTGTTTTTCTCAGCCCAAGTGACATTACCTGCGAAGTGTAGGGCTGCAACATATTCTCTTCTCGACATTAGAGTTGCATATTCTGGCACCAACCTTTTTCATCAAGTCTTAACCCTATTTCTTTCCACCCGTTATGGAGGAAGACATTGTAGATTACTCTGTTGACTCCCTCGACTCCAGGTCTATTTGGGCTATGGATCCACCTCAACTTCATGCATCGCTCTCACCAGCTTCCACCACACCACCAGCCCTACAATTAAGCACTTTACCTGATCATATGGCTAGGACTAGATGCTGTAAGAAATTATTTCATTATTTTTGTATGGGATGCCTATTAAATACATCATTTTATTCTGTTCTCCAGAATAAATTTAAATAATACAAAGTAATTATTTGTTAGTTTAGGCTTCCCAGGGAAATTACAGAGGAAGAAAGTCACTCCACCCAATCAACGAGAATAATAACCAATACTTGTTCTTCCCCGTGCCAATTTACGTTTCCAGAATAGTAGTAAATAGGGACCTCTCCAAGTTCATCCAAAGACTTCTAGAATTTTCCAGTCTAGTCTAAGGATTCACAGACTGTCCGGACTATCTTAGGAATTCCACTGGTTGCCCACTAGCTCAAGAATACCTAACTGGAAACGTCTTGCCCTTCCTCAATAACGTCTTGTTCGAGGAAGAAAATACTTTCCAATCTCTCGTCAGATGCCTCAGATGATTTTCCCTCATACCCCCTTAGCTTCTATTTCCAAACTGAGATGTTTTATCTTTAAGGGTGGAAGTAAATTTCCCCTAACTGTCTGGTAAAGGAAACTTTCACTTAATGACTTTTCCCGTAAATTTCCTAGCTGGTCATAACTAACTTTTAAATAAAAACAAAAATAACCTTAAACATTAATTTTCCACCAGAGTTCCACACAACCCATAGTTTATTGATGTAGTAAAAGTAAATTAATTGCTTAATTTTCACTGAGGGGTGTTACATCTTCTCCCCTTGAGCAAAACATTGTCCTCGACATTTTCTTCTAGCCCTTCAATTAGATTAAATACTGCACAGCCAAAATTTTCCATCTATATGGTTGCTTTTGGCTGGTTAAGTGCCTCAACTGCACTTTATTCTAGTATTATCTTGCTTTTGTAGCATGATTGCTCTCTGTTTGTGAATATAAAGGTTCAAAGGAAAACTTCTCCATCCAATTCGACCTGCATCCACACTTATCAAAATTCACCATTACATTACTTAAAAAAAAACCAGTATATACATATAATTATCTCAATTATTCACTCATTAATGATATACCCCTCAAGGGTTGTCAGCTTGTTTTACAACTTCAGAAGAGTTAGTAGCATGTACCTCAACTAAAATTTGCAGCATTATTGCAAGCCCAATCATCAATAGCAATAACTACTTTTCCTTACCAATGACAATGTCCATTAAAAAAAATCTCATCACATGGATCCACTACAATTTTAAAATCAAGCAAGTACCAAATTTATTTATACGACTGATACAGTAATAATAAGTATTTTTAATCAAAATCCAATTGATTTTATGGTAAATTGCAGAAATTTTATTATCATACTAGATAGTATTGTTACGCTGCTCATAAATTCCTAGCATTGCATGTGCATTATGCATTACCATGTTTTGTCGGATTATCTATCTACGTTATTACCATAGTTCTTATATATATCGGTCCATTAAATTAACTTTAGTGCTCATAAAAGGCACCGATAGGAGCAACTTACAAGATCCAATATAAATATATATATATATATATATATATATATATACAGGTCCACAATGTGTCGTTAATTTTATAATAATAAAAAATTTGATCACAACAGGAAAACACTTAATTATCTTATTATACCATTTTCCAATAATCATACTTGTCATCATTAATCCCCTTATATTCTTATAAGATATCACTAATTACCTTCCCCTAAAGCAACATCGATTCCATAATATGAGAAAGGTGTTGCAACTCAACATTACCAACTTCGAGGATAATACCTATTTCTATTATCCTTTGCTCGAGTAGGCCCAAATATACCGATACCTATTGTCTGTTGATTCTCCATGCTTCTCTCATTGAAAGCACTAATAATACATCATAAATGTCATTTACATGATTGATTGACAGTTCCAAATAGCCGTCTAAGATAACTCATCTTATAATATTGAAACACCATATGTCTCAAAATTCACACATCCTCCACAAACCGATTTAAACACCATGCACCTACAAGTTCATGAATATGAATTTTACCTTCAAAATGCATCATTAAAGAATTTTTCACTATGTTGGAATTATGATATCAGTGAGTCATGAATAATTATATTGATTTAATCGTACTGTGGAAATACATCGAGGATGCATCCCTCAAATAATACCAAGGAGATCAAATCCAGCTCTATTTATTTTCTTATACTTCTAGTAGGATGTAATTAATTAGTAGAATCATTTTGGATGCTTTTTAAAAAAAACACTTATAATAAATTTGTAAGCTATGCACAAGGACAAGGCCTGCGAGTATGCGTGTATGAACCATCACAAGGAAAACATATTAATTATGCTATACATGCATTCCCCAGGACACTGAGCAAAATCCCACAGGAAGACAATTGCATACATCAACAAGGATGCCATTTTGTATGGAAATATCCATTCCCACAATATCATATATTTTTATGAAACCAACTCCAAAAATAGAAGAAAAGAGAGATCAATGCATTAGAAATCAGCCACATCGAGGGGTAAACCTCCTTTACATTACACGAATGATCAGTCCTTGGATGATACAAATGAAAAAATCTCCTTTCTATATATAGGAGTCCATGGGGTCATAATATAATCCTAGCCGACCTAACAATAAGAATGTAAGGGCACAACAATAACAATAGTGGGATTTTATGGGGCACAATAATAACAATATGGGGGATACAGGGGTACAAAAATAACAATAAGGGGGTTACACTAACAACAAAAAGGGACTACACTAGTAATATAGGGACCTAACATGCCCCTCTCCTTCAAAAAAGTGTTGTCCTCAATGCTTGAGTAGCTCTGGATGCTTTTGTATAAAATAATCATCGTCCCATGTGGAACCTTGAGTGGGTAAGTTCTTCCACTTGATGAGATACTTTGAAATTGATTGATTTCGTAGCTGTTGAGTCTTCATTTCTGTGACTTCTTTAGGTTCCAATATGATTTTTCCTTCCTCATCAAGTTTCGACAATATTGTTTGAACTGGAAGTTTGTCACCTATAACCTTCTTTAAGCATGAAACATGGAAAAGTGGGTGCACTTGGGAAGATGTAGGAAACTCTAATTGTAGTATCCATGTTAAAGATAATAAGCTCTGATACCAAATGTTATGAAACCAACTCCAAAAATATAAGAAAAGAGAGATCAACGCCTTATAAATCAGCCACTTCGAGGGGGAAACCTCCTTTACATTACACATATGAACAATTATTGGATGATACAAATGAAAAAACATCCTTTCTATAAATAGGAATCCATGGGGTTACAATATAATCCTAGCCAACCTAACAATAATAATGTAAGGGCACAATAATAACAATAGTGGGATTTTATGGGGCACAGTAATAACAATATGGGGGCTATAGGGGTACAAAAATAGCAATAAGAGGCCTACACTAACAATAATAAGGGACTACACTAGTAATATAGGGACTTAACATATATCTTGGGGTATTATCAATCTCTTATGATGGTTGATTTGACCCTATATTGGCATTGCATGCTTCTTTACAGTTCATATGTTTATGTAGAACTCCATAATATTTAGTGCCAAGGGCTTGTCTGATAGGGCCATACTATCCCCTAGATTTGCAAGCCATGATGCATGATTGACCTTGCCTTCCTATTATGATGGAAAACATCTGAAATATTCATTTCGATTCCGAGCTATTCCAATTGACCCAATTATATCTTTGTCCAAGGTAATCATCACTAAGTATTCTCGCCAGACACCACAATTGACTAAATAATAGTTCAAGCCAAAGACTCCTTGTTACAACATCAAAACTAAACATCAATTGACCATATCTTATATATATCTAATTACAAACAAGAACGTAATTCTCATCTAACTCGATATTTTCCTACCAGGACACAACCGATGACATAACTCATCATCCAAAATAAAAATACCAAATACAAGCCATCATTTCATTTTGCATATGATGTCATCAAAACCATTTCATTGTGCAATTAACAACTTTATCCACCAAGAGAGTGAACTCCCTCTTGTTCATTGCTCATTAATTTCCACCTAGAATGCACATTCTTGTTTTCCAACAAGAACTTTAAACATCAAAATACAATCAAAATATTTATGCTTCCTCAAGACAACAATAAAGACACAAATTTCAAGGGTCATCATCCTTAGTCTTGGATATAAGCGATTATCATTAACCATTTTCATTAGCCTTCTGAGGTTTCTTGAAAAGTCAAAATTCCATTATTTGAAGTACATCCATCAATCATCCATGTTCAGTTATGAATGCATCAACATGAGTCAACGGCCATTAGGGAAGCAAAGGTACAAGCACACACTTCACAACTCTAATGTTGTTGGTTTTGAATAATATTTATTTCTTTCAAAGATAGACATAACTTTTTGCAAATAAGCCTTCCCATACCTCATGGCAAGAATGTGTGAAAAGTGTATTATTTATTTTATCCATACATATTTTTTCATCCATATAACCAAATAAATTTATTCCATCTTTTAAAATACTTCTCATAATACAAACACTTTTTCAAAAGAACTATCCGCAAGGTGACTATGCCACCATTAAAATTCCAGTGGAACTTGTTTTACATCCACACTAAGGTTTTATTCTTCTCCCCCTTTTTTTATGTTATATCTGTAAGAAGAAATCACATAGCATGATAATATTCTCTTCCAATTCATGTCAACTTACACAATCAAAACTACTCAATAATAGCAATTGGGTATTCATGTGTTCCACAACTCAATTTTCCCAAAGTACAAACAACTCATTGCTTCAACAATCATTCTTATCCATGGAAGAGGTAAGTGTTACGACTTCAATTCTACCCACAATATTGACATTCAAACCAAAATCCGGTATGAAATCCCTACAAATAGAGATTTATACAAACAAGTATGCCAACAGAAACATTTCCACCTTACAAACAAGAAAATAAAAGAAATATTCCCTGGAGGTCAATATCAGTGGCACAATGTAACCATCGTGTATTGTAATTTTCCATACAATCATGTGTCCCTTGCCCATGTAGTGATTTTTATAATGAGAGGATACTAGATAGGCACATTCGACATTAACATAAAAATTAGTTTCATGCCCATAGAGTATTTTTTATTCTTCTTTTTGACAGTTTCCTACTCAAATTCGGCTGATAAAATAGAATATAAAATACCGTAGCCAAGACAGAGGAATGCATCTATGCTAGAATATTTTACCAACATCTTGGGTGGTTTCAAAGAATTTCTTCAAACACTATGAATGCATACTACACAATGAAGGTGAATCTACACCGAATATCAGGGTTCCCAATCATTGTCTATCCAAGAAGTCAACACACTGATGTGTGACATCTATTTAAGGAATTCTTTGATGGTAATTGAAAATATGAAAAACATATCTTGGCATATTTTGTTATAGATCAAACTCACCGATTACCGATTATTTAAAAGAAAATGATCAATTTTGCTAGAAATACAAACAATGAGTACAGAAAAATTCAAATTTCATTGCAACCGTAAGTGTTGCAAACTGATTGGAAAATGTCACAGTTCTAAGACCACTAAATGATAGTTTCATGACTTAATTTCAGAGAAAAGTTGTCATAGATCTCAAATAATGGATTGTGCTGTAATATATACTTTAGAAAGTCATAGTAATATTCGTGTCTGTAAACTCATGCACATAGTTGTAGCAAGACATAATTTCAATTCTCAGGGATTGGTGTGAGATTCCTTGATGAAAAACAAGCTAGCATACCAACATTTTAAGGGGATAAATTTGGCTATCGATTTGTAACAAAATATAAATATAAATAATTCCTAGACAAAAGTTCACGAGCAAATAGAAAAAATGCAGTGACAATAAATCAAGTGAACAATATACTAATAATTCTCGAGGAAATTTTCACAATAAATCAAGTGAACAATATACTAATAATTCTCGAGGAAATTTGTCTATTCAGGTCTTGGAATGTTATTCACACCTGCCCAACGATATAGGGACTCCACATTTTGTAACAAAAAGACCCATGTCCAGGTCATATAATCATAATACTAATAATCCTTAATGCGACATACTCTCGGTTCTTTCAACATAAAGGTAAGAGCATACTAGCAAATTTCTTCTTATAGAGTCTTATTCGCTTTGAGAGATGCTATTCCTAATCATAGTCAGGCTCATAGGTCCCAGTGATGAATTTGTCAGCTTTGATACCACTTGTAACATTCACTTTTAACCATTAACATTCACCGTAACTGTAATTGTTAGAGTTCATTAACACTCACTGTAATTGTTTTTTAACTATAACATATAATATCTATGTTATACACATCAGTAAAATGATTACATAAAGTCTAACATAAGATATTTGGTGCAACTCAATCATTCGTAAGGGTTCCACAACTATCTCGATGTCGTGCACAACTTACTGGAGGTAACAGGCATAATATTTTTCTAATCTTCTACAGTATTTGTTTCCCTACTACGGTATCTAATGGCCACCCCTTTCTATGTGGTAGATTCTCGACTATTGGAAAGCTGCTTTCACTGGAGGTGGCTATTGCTTATTTTCCCTGGTCATGGAACATATACACCTTAATTTCGTTTTCGTTGCTAGAAGGGTTTCCTTTGTCTTACAGTTTGAAGTAATTAACCTTTGATCTTGTGTTTGTTTTCTTTCATGTTTGTGGCAAGTATGGAGCTCATATGATCCCCAGTAATATTGGTGCCACAGAGTTCCGCTCGGAGAGTCATCACCGGTTTGAAAACCCTCGCCATGAATTCGCATAAGTCCTCCTGACCCCATCTCGTTGTTTAGTAATGATTGATGAATACACTTGGGTTCTTGGTTGAAACTGAGGGAAGACAAACCCTCACCTTGTGACAAATCCAGTCTGAGGAAGTATAAATAAATCTCCCCTCTTGGGGTTTCTAGTGTCTGATATTCAAACTCACGACAAACTTTCAATAAGTTCTAGTTTCATTTTCCATGTAAATTGTTTTACAGAATTTCAACTTTAGGGTTTTGTTAACTCTTTATTTTTGACTCGAAAATCGAATTCTTGAAAGAGGGTGGTTGTTTTCGAGTTGATGTTTTACTATTTTGTAATGAGATTTATTTTCACGAGTATTTTTTGGTTCCGATTTGAGCTCCATAAGAGCCAAAATCATAATGTGATTAATTACAAGATTCATTGAACTAAAGTTCGAGTAATGATGGTTTCTGTTCCAGTTAACTTATATAATAGATTTTCCTTTTTTCACCCAACTTATATTAGTACAAATAGTTTATTTCATTATATCCTGCACAATAAGCAGGTAGTTATGTTATGTGCTATCCTTAAAGTATATACACAATGTTTATGTTTCAGTATTATACTTATTCAAAGACTCGTAATAATTTTCGCTGGGTTATGCATGCCTAGACTTAGTTCTTTGTTTTATGAAATTGTCTTGCTCGGAGATTTACTTCTTTCTCAGTGAATTGGGGTTTCTAAACATATTTTAGGTTGCCAACCCCTTATTTTCTTGGCCCAGGATTAAACGAGCTTTCCCAAATTTGGTAAATTTGGTTTTGTCCTCGTTAATTGGTGCAATTTCTCGTTACTTAATGTAAGAATAGTTTTAGTTAACTTGAAAATTATAATAAGAACATTACCGACAATGATCAAGTAGTTAGCATTGCATAATATCGTCGGCTAATTCTTATGGCAGAAAACTATGTCAGTCTATATCTCTGATAAGATATTATTTTTTATGTATTTATGCAACTCTATTTAAATCAATTATTTACTCACAATCACCAACACTTCATACATAATTATTTTAAGAATAAACCGGTTTTTCTCTTTTCTTTCTCTTAAAAGAATAAAACAAGAAACAATTCTCTCTCAAGAGATCCAACAATAACAATTTGTTATTCCCTATTATTATTTTAAAATTCACATTTCAACAATAAATAAAATAAATACTTTTTTTGTATCCACACAGTAATTTCTAAATACTTATATAATAATTCAAGAGTGGAGAAATTTAGGACTGAAATTTTCGCACCTATCCCAAAATCTACCATTATATTGAGTTCAGTCAACCATATTTACTTGTAACTAGGACGAGGTGATGTAAGAAATTATTTTCATTACTTTTATATGGGATGCCTATTAAATACATCATTTTATTTCGTTTTGTAGAATAAATTTAAATAATACAGAGTAATTATATGTTATTTTAGGCTGCCCAGGAAAATTACGGAGGAAGAAAGTCACTCCAACCAACCAACTAGAACACTAACCATGTAACCCCTGCTTTTAATTTACTCATTGTTATATAAAATTGTTATGACACATTTTAAATGAATAACCAATGGGGGCATTCATTAATGATACTTTAATACATAAATTTTTGTTTGAAGAGATTAATTTACTAATAATTTCCTCGAGTTAAAAGAGAAAGTAACTGTTTGGTAAAGATTCCAAGAACCCAAGGAAAAAGAGGTTGAGACAGTTCTGGAAGTTACCTTTCCAAAAGGATTTGGAGGAAAATCCTAAGTGGGAAAGGGGTTCTATGTAGAAGGTGGTGGGGGTTAAGCAACAGATGGTTGCTCTGAACTGTCCAGAGCTGGTGTGTGAACCAATGGAACTCAGGAATTACCCTAGAGAAGTGAAGACTAGATTTAATCCTGAGGTCTAACTTCTTGTCTCAAGAAAATACCTCAGCCCTGGTGCGGAGCAAGGGGGGGAGTAGAGGACGTAATCACCTCGCTCAAGGTTGGGAGGACCGACAGTTACTGGAAAATAAGCCTCTGAAATAGGTATTTAAGTGTCTTGAGTACGCTGTTTAATACTGTTAACAGTTGAAGTAAATTTTAGTCAAACATTTGCATCTAAATTACATAAATGAATGCTAGTTAAACATTTGTATTTAAAGTACAAAAATGAATGCTAGTTTAACATTTGCGTTTAAAGTACTGAGAAGAAATGCTAGGATAACAACGCATTAAAATTTCAGAAATGAACGCTAGATTTACATTACCATTATATTATGGAATAGATAGCGGTAAATAATAATCATGCATTATATGCTAAGACGGAAAATCTACAGTTTGAATACTGAATAGAAACTAAATTAGATTTTGTTGTGAAACCAGCTCCAAAAATAGAAGAAAAGAGATATCAACGCCTTAGAAATAAGCCACTTCGAGGGGCAACCTCCAATACATTACATAAATGAACAATTCTTGGATGATACAAATGAAAAAACCTCCTTTCCATATATAGGAGTCCATGGGGCCATAATGTAATCCTAGTGGGGCCACAATGTAATCCTAGCCGACCTAACAATAATAATTTAAGGGCACAATAATAACAATATGGGGGTTACATGGGTACAACAATAACAATAAGGGGGTCTACACTAACATAATAATGGACTACACTAGTAATATAGGGACCTAACAGATTTTATTCTCTGTTATGAATATTTAAAGTAATGCCATTGTAAATATATATAGCAGCACTACAAGGAACAACATAGCGAGTTAGGACAAACTGGTAGATACAACTCCTGATGACACAGAATCCGAATTCACAACCGTATTTAGCATATCTGATGGTACATAAAGAAATTTGAATTTAAAGAGTAGAAAACTTAAGTTCTACGGGAGTTATTCCGGAAGGCCGTGGGTTTAGAACCAGGACCCAGGACTAGGGTCGAGGTTCCGGTACCAATCTGCCAGTTGCCGGAGTATAAGAGAAGGCATAGTAGGAAAGAACATATAAACCAATAAGTTCAAACTAATAAAATTAGTCTATCAAACCGACTGTTCAAAAGAGATTGTTTAGAGAACTATCACATAACTAGCCTTTATCTCGCAAGCAATTAATAAAACTGCATGGAAATTAAACAACATAAAATATCCAAAGAATGAACTGAGCAAACCCTCATGAAAGCGAACCTGTAAACTGGAACAAAAATTACTACTGCATGTATTAAGGGCAAAATGATGGAAACGATTCAGTGAAAAGCTAACTAAAGATTAACGAATGGGTAAATCATAGAGTCGAAAAGCATCAGTTATTTAAATTAACAGAAACGAAGTTCTGGCACACATAGCTTTAAATAGTTTGGAGTTCTATAACAATCCCAAGTATTACAAATATGGAAAAGAGGGCAGAGCCCAGATATAAAATACAATTAAATATTCCAAAACAGAGCTGCTAGGCTATGGCTGGGCCTGAATCGTCCATGAAAATGAAAACCCCTTCCCTGCAAGAGACAAAGGGGAATAATAATGGTTAATGTTAAGATAATACCATGGTTGGTCTGGTCTGGGTATTTCCGGGGAAGAACGGAGAACGGAGCATACTAGTGACTGAGGGAGAGGAAAAGTCAACTAATTCTGAAGTTCCATACACTTCTGGTTTCTCGAGAGTGTGTCAACATATAAAACACATAGTTATAAAACTAAAGAGATAAGCCTTCAAAACCGTGGAGAAAAGATATGAATAAAACTATAAACATAATAACACACAAAAAGCGACAACTCCACTTACCAGCAGAGCCGAGGAGATCGAGGGTTGTGCTGGAGCTAACACCGAAGCCTACCTGTGTAATGGAACCCGACTTGGAGAAGTCGAGAGAAAACTGAGAAGGAGGGCAGAGGACCATGCATACGCCTGCGTCGATGACCTATGTGACAAGATAATGCAGAGAAATCAAAACCTTATACCCAAGCAACAGATTCAAAGGAAAAACAAGAATTACCACCCTAAGGTATCATAGAACCATACCTCCATTATAACTAATATTGAATAGCGAACTCTCTCATCAGCGACACCTTGATAAAGGAAGAGCAACGTAAGGGTTAAGCCCATGAAACCATCAACTTGAAGAGCCGAGCTCCAGACCACAGTGGTAGAGGAAATGACTCTTTGGCGGGAGGTTCGGGGTGGGTAGTTACCCTAACCCTCCTCCTCTGCCAAATCCACCGTCGATTACACAAGGAAGGGATTGGATGATCCAGAGTTTGCTAGAAAACAATGCTTGAGTAGGTGAAGGCCATCGCATTCACCCAGAGATGTGGTAATAAATTCTGATGTAAAGATCCTTTATTATGTTTAAGTCACAATCATACAACTCTTGAAAAGACAATTGGTAGGGATTCCTGTCCTGGAATTAACATGAGATTTATCCAAAGTTTTCACCTTACAAAAAAAACGTAAGCCGTTATGACATGTTATATATATATTTTTATTCGGTAATGTGGTAATGGAACGATTATAGAGTTTATTATGAGCGGGTTTAGACATAGTTGCCTATACGAGTATATTCACAAACTAGTTTATTTTTAATTTTTAATTTGTGTAATGTAAATAATGTGATAGTTGTTACAAACCAATACTCCTTATCGAGTAGTGTTAGTTTCCTTTTCTAGAATATTAGTAAACAAAAACCTCTCCAGGTTCATCAAAATACTTCTAGACTTTTCCAGTCAAGTCTAAGGATTCACAGACTATCCAGTGGACTTTTAGAATTTTCTAGTCAAGTTTAATGATTCAGAATATCTGGTTTGTTTTAGGAATTCCATTGGTTATCCACCAGCTCAAGAATACATAAATATCAACATCTTGTCCTAATTTCATTGGTTACCCACCAGCTCAAGTATACCTAACTAGCACCTTCCTACCCTTCCTCAACAAAGTCTGTATTAGGAATTCCATTGGTTACCCGCCAGCTCAAAAATACATAACTAGCAACCTCTTGTTCTAATTCCATTGGTTACCCACTAGCTCAAGAATACCTAACTAGCACCGTCCTGCCCTTCCTCAACAAAGTCTTGTTCAAGGAAGAAAATACTTTCCAATCTCTCCTCAGATGCCTCAGGTGATTTTCTCTCATCCCCCCTTTGCTTATGTTTTCCAACTGAGATGCTTTATCTCTAAGGGTGGAAGTAACTGTCCCCTAATTGTTTGGTAAAGGAAATTTTCACTTAATGACTTTTCCCATAAATTTCCTGGTTGACCATAACTAACTTTTAAATAAAAATAAAAATAACTTTAAACATAAATTTTCCAAGAGGGTTCTACGCAACCCATAATTTACTTTAGTAAAAGTAAGTTAAAAGTAAAAGTAAATTAATTACTTACTTTTCATTGAGGGGTGTTCCACAAAGTATAAATAATAATAATAATAATAATCTAATTTTAAGGTCATGACCAAGCCAGACATCAAATTGGTGTATGAGACCCCCTTGTTTGTGGGGCAAGGGACACAAACAAGGGACCCATCTCTGCCCAGTGATTTGATTGCTAAGTCTACAAAGGCATACATACTCTACCCCCTCTCGTTTTGAACCCGTGATAGGTTCAAATTCAAAGAGGATTAATATATATATACCTTTATAAACTTTAAATGAAAAAATTTCATATACCAATGTAATATATAATTTGCCATAATCTTAAAATTAAATTATTATTATTATTATTATCATGCTTTTTCAAAAAGATTAAAAATAGATAAGTAACAAAATTAATTTTAAGAAATATCAAACTATTACATTTATGAATTTGGGGTTGATTTTTTCTTATGTTTTTTTGTTTATGTTTCACTTTTAGCTGGCATGTGTATTAACTGTATGCAATTTTTTACCTTCATCACTTACGTGGTGAAGTGTTTATTACGTGTTTGGATTTGAGATTATTCCAATTCTAATAAGTTCCTCCATGATAAATTCATCTTTATTATTTATAACATTCATTTATATATAAGCAAATTTTATTTAGCAAAATGATCCATTTTACAATAAGATGTGTAATTTTACAAATGGAGATGAAAAGCTAGACAATGACTAACCTAACTAATTTAAAAAAGGGACACCTTCTGTGTAAATATACAAATGTCAAATGGAGATTAAAACGGTAGACAAATTCTAACATGACCAATTTAAAAAAAAACATCTTTTATGTAAAGATATAAATTAAAAAAAATAAAATAAATTACAATAAATTGAAATTTAAGAGAGCCTTTTTTTAATAGAGAGTAAAAAACACTTTTTTGCATTGATATTTACAAAAACAGTACATATTCTGAGATTTTCCATAAATTCCACAAGGATGTTTCAAAATTTTCAGCAAATAAAAAATATTCAGTGTTTATTGGGTACCCCATGGCCATTAGATGATCAATATACTAGAATACATAAACAAGTTTACCAAACCAGCTACAAGAAAAAACGAGATAGACAACAAAAGCATAAAACTAAGTATACGTGAAGACAAAAACCAACTGCAAACAAGAGTCCAGTGCAAACATAAGAGAAAAAATTATGGAATGAGAATGGAACACTCCTCCAACAGTTGGCGATCCGAGTAGTGCTGCAATTT
The DNA here is from genome assembly GCA_034641835.2 of Pinus albicaulis. Lineage (NCBI taxonomy): Eukaryota > Viridiplantae > Streptophyta > Pinopsida > Pinales > Pinaceae > Pinus > Pinus albicaulis. Next base: position 1,118,147,227 of record CM076581.1, on the reverse strand, counting down.
TATCTAGCCAAAGGGTTCAGCCAAACCCAACTTGGAGAGTGTGTCAGCCCGAGTGTTTACCTCCCGGAAGATATGTTGGGGAGGAGGATCCTGAAGTCTCGAAAGAAGATATTTGATGCGATGGATCCAATTCAAAAGACCAGGAGGACGAAATTAAGTCTTCCCATTTACCCCATCAATAACTGATTTAACATCCCCATAGATGTGAAGGGAGGGCAGTTGGAGATTGTATGCTATCCACAAAACACTCAAAAGTGCAAGCACTTCAGCCTTAGTGTTTGTATCAGGTCCACCATTCCAAGTGATGTGATACCTCACTTTATGATCAATTTTAATCTAGACACTACATCCACAGAAACCTGCTTGTTCAGCTCCGTCTAAGAAAGAAGCACGCAGAGCCACCGGAAAAGGACAAAGGCGATGAGAAAAGTCTGAAAGAGCGGAGGAGGATGGGATAATTCTTATATTTAAAGTTTAAAATTATTTTTATTTGATTAAAATTTTAAAATAAGTTAAAAATTCAGAGTGAAAATCTACTTCTTAGTAACTAGTTGTTTATTGAGCTTGGAGTATGTCCTAAAATTACTATTAATAATTAAGTGGGTTTAGGGTGTTAAAGAGGTTTTTCAAATTTTTAATCTATTTATGCATTCAAAAATACATTTTAAATAACAATTTTTTTGGGTAGACAACTAAAATGATCATTTTGTCTATAAGTTAGACTACTCTATTTAAAATTATATTTTTATTTAATTAATAAAAAATATATTTTGATAAATAGTTATTGTATTTAAAATTTAAAATTATGATTTAAAATAAATTTTATTTAATTAAAATTTTATTTTATTTAAATTTGAAAAAAAGAGTTAAAAATTCAAAGCTAAAACTTACTACTAATTAATAAATTAATATCTATACTGATTAATGAATAGCTAGTGATTCGAGCCACAATTAAATTTTCTCGCCTGATAAAGTCCAAGAATAAAGAAAACCATTGAGATGGACTTTTGAGTTTTCTGATCAGGTCAAGAAACCGCGTATGATGTGATGGATGAACCCAATCTTATGTTGAATTGAATTCTTTTGAAATATATTTATAAAAAAACAGAAGAAGATATTACTACTAAGTGACTTTATTATATAACTATTCCATTATGATTTAAATATGGAAAACGAGCATTGACTTAAACTTTTGGATTTTTTTTGACACGGTTATAAAGTTATCGCGTATACTCTGACAGATAACCATTCAGAATACTGTAAGGCGGCCGCCGGCGGGGGAGAGCAAATTAATTATTATCCCATTAAGAAAATAGAATTCGAAAGAAAGCAGGAAGCCTGTTCCGTCACATCACGATGATGATGCAGTTTCATGGAAACACAACTTAGTGATATAAGATCAGAGACCAAATTATAATGGTGTGGCAGAGAGAAGTGCAGGTGTGAGATTAGCATTATAGATTGCAGATAACCATGACGGTTTCACTTACAGCTTATTACCATGAAAACAAAGCGATTATTATAGCCTGTTACATGTTAACAATGACAGCAAGCGTTATCGTATCATGGATCCTCTACAGCGGTCGCCACATTCTTCTCATTTTGCCCTTTCTCATCACGCTTATGTTAATGGCGTGCCTGGTAGTTTTGATCTATTTTTTCGTTTTGTATCGATTTAGTAGAGGTCGCCCAACATCTGCTTTCAAAGCGCAGGAGACTCGAATTCAAAGAATTTGTTTCCCGTTGTTGAGGGTAACCAAAGAGGACTTGGTTGCAGCGACTACCAACTTCAGCCACCGGAAAATAATTGGAATGGGTCGCTTCGGAATGGTTTACAGAGGAATTCTCTCCAACGGCCAAGTTGTCGCTATCAAAAGGATAAAATCCTCTCCACTTGCCACGGATCATTTTGCACATTTTAGGGCAGCTTCGCCATAGAAATCTCTTAAAATTTTTGGGGTATTTGAACAATGGCCAAGAGATGATACTTCTCTCCAAATTCATGCCCAATTTGAGCTTACACATTCTACTGCACGGTCCACAGGATTGCCGATTGAATTGGAGACAAAGACTGAACATAGCCGTGGGGGTAGCCTTTGGGTTGGAGTACCTTCATCATGGCCTCAGGAATCCAATTGTTCACGGCGATCTGAAGCCGGCCAACATACTTCTTGACGAGAATTTGGAAGCCCATATTGCTGACTTCGGTCTCGCCCAAGTTTTAAGCAACAATCAGCGCACCCAGATCAGCCCGCTTAACGAGACTCCGCTTACGTTTACTGTTGGTTACACAGCTCCAGGTATAGATACAATTATTGATTTGTCAGAATTTCATAGAGTAGAAAAGATTAATTTAATTTATATATATCGTGAGATCCGGAGGTCAGAGTAAAAGTTACAATAATCAATAATTTCCTTTTGAAATTCTCACTGCAGCTGCCATTTCTGTCCATGTTTCAAGCTATAAAGAGGCCAATTTCAAGAAGTAAACTTCATGAGTTCATTGTTATTGAATGCTTCTTCTATTGCTTTAATTGGGAAACTGAATTTTGTATACATCATCAGATCCAGATGCCAGAGTAAAAATTACAATAATCAATTATTTCCTTTTGAAATTCTTCACTGCAGCTTGCATTTTTGTTCATGTTTCAAGCTATAAATAGGCCAATCTCAAGAAGTAAACTTCATGATTGCATTGTTATTGAATGCTTTTCTATTGCTTTAATTGGGAAACTGAATCACACTTCATTCTTCATTTTTGTAAATTTAATTCTCTTAAATTTCCCCATGTTTCTAAATCAATAGAAAATTATCATCAACATACAGAATTTCATTTCCTCTCTCTTTTTTTTTTCAATGGTTTTTTCACCAAATTTCCAATAATCTCCTGTTTTTAACTCTCTAATTCTGAAATTATACCCAATTTTATATATCTTTTAATACTTTATTTGAATGCCAATCTATAGATTTCTGTTTGCATTACCTGGTAAGGTAAGAGGTTTGCAGACACTACACTTTACACCTGGTTATATCTATATATATATATATTTCTGTGTTTGAATTTTTTAACTTTCTCAAAATTTTTGTTCTTAGATTTTTGTGAACTATATAGATAATAAAATGTATTTTACATTAATTACATAATGAAAATTTTCTAACCATTTAATGTGATTTATAAACCACAAAAGATAAAACACATTAAACATTAAATGATTTGAAAATTCTTATTGATGTGATTAATTCTAATTCTTATTGATGTGATTAATTCTAAAGAAATTTGATAATCAATTTCATAAGCAAATCCAAAATACTGGTGTCCGACTCTAAACGCTATTTTCTTGCTTGTTTACAGTTTTATATGCTTACAATACTATGTGTAGTTTGTTTTATATGCTCAACTTTGGCTGTTTTGGTAATCAGAGAAAGCTTTTGTGGGCGTGAAAACTTCTCCAAAAGCTGACGTATACAGTTACGGGATATTGCTGCTGGAGCTTATAAGCGGGTTAAAGCCAACCAGCTCAATTTTAATTGAAATGGGAGTTACAATTTCTCAGTGGGCCACAATTGCAGTGTCAGAAAATAATTGCATTGAGCTTATGGATAGCTGCTTGAGAAGCAATCCAGAATTTCATAACGAAATCCAAAGAGTTGTGGAAATAGGAATTCACTGTACACATGAAAGTCCACAGATGAGGCCAGCGATGAAGGATGTAGTTAAAAAGTTGGATGAGGTAATGGGACAAAGGGAGTGGAATATACCGCTTTACGTTCTTGCAGACCAAGAATTGCAAATGAAGGAATCTCCTCTTACGGATTCTCAGCTCACTAGTGCAGACTGATCATGTTCTTCCTCATTTTTGTGAACAGGCTACTTCATCTAATGTAAATATTAATATGATTTGCAACAATAAACCTTACATGCATTACTGATGTTCTCAAGTTTGGGAATAGGCTAGTTCATCTAGTAAATATTCCTGTAAATATCTATCTGATCTGCAGCATAAAAAATAGGCTAGTTCATCTAGTAAATATTCATATAAAAATTTTGCTGATCTGCAGCATAAAAAATAAATGGTTACATACATTTTTTAACAACTGATGTTCTCAATTTTGTCGAAGGCTAATTCATTCCATCTAAATATTTATCTGATTATCTGACATGCAGCGTTAAATTCTTACATACATTTTAAATTAGTGACTGACATTTTCAATATTGAAAAATAGGTTATTTTATCTGCATGTATATATTTATTTAAATTGTATTATTAAATTTTTATATATTTTGAATGTTTTATAGGTTTTTGATAGTGTCGAATCTATTTTTACTATAAAAATATTATTCAAACATTACACAGCTATTGCAAAATTTCTTAATTTTTTTTGATCCTCAGCCTCCCTTTACATTACATTAAAAGTGACTGCTATTTTCAATTTTGTAAATGGTTGTAAAGATTTATATTATCTGCAGCATTAAATTCTTAAATACACTTTGGCATTACATTAAGTGATTGCTGTTTTCAATTTTGTTACTGGTTGTACACATTTATATTATCTGCGGCATTAAATTCTTAATACATTTTAATATCTAATCATCTTGACACGATCTGCGGCATTAAAATTTTATATACTTTATAATATCAAACCATGTTGATGAACACGTTAGCATTAATTTTTTATATACTTTATAATATCAAACCATGTTGATGAACATGTTAGTATTAGCTGAAATAGAGTATAACCATGGTTGGGAGCATGGTTTATTCTACCAATTTCAAGAGTGATGTTGGGCAGCATTAAATTCTTAATACATTTTAATATCAAATCATCTTGACACGATCTGCAGCATTAAAATTTTATATACTTTATAATATCAAACCATGTTGATGAACATGTTAGTATTAGCTGAAATGGAGTATAACCATGGTTGGGAGCGTGGCTTATTTTACCAATTTCAAGAGGATGTTTGGTTGGTTATGTTGAGGTGAATTATACTTCCTGAGAGTTAAAGTTGTTAAATTCATAATAGTATATTTAGTGTATAGTTTTAGTGGTTTTTAGGGTTCATGAATTAAATGTGATAATTTTTTTTTGTTTTTGTCTTTTAATATTTTGGTTTTTTCTAGTGTAATGGGTTTGAGTTGAGTTAAGGGTTTATTTGACTAAGTCAAAATGTTAGTTAACTTGAATTTTTTAGCCATATGATAATAATAGATTTACTAATTAAATTTTCCAAATTATTATTTTTTTTAAATGTGATATTGTTGTTTCAAATTTTTTTAAGTGATTGTGATAAAACTTCAAAAGGAAAGACTATCACCCAAATGACGTCACAGCTCTGGCTGCGTCATCCAATTACTCACCTAAGAGAAAAAAACAAATTATGCATAAATAAATACAGCATAATTTGTTTTCCTATCTACTAGATTTAATTATTGATAGAAGAAGAAGCATCCCTACCCTAAACCCTGCATTTGTTTGTTTATGAAACCTATTACCAATTCACAGTGATTTTGGTAAAAGAATAAAAATTAAAACAAATTGTATTGGACGAATAATACAAAATTTACCCAAGCTAAATGTGCAGCCAATTTACAGCTTGACACAATTCTAACGATGGGGAGATATGAGTTCATATTTCTCAGCGCAAACAGTAAGCAGTGATTGTTTACCCATTCGATTCCAAGGAATTCCAGTTCGATCGAAGACAGACAGCTGCGAAAATAATGGAAAGCTACAGCGGGCCACAGGCGAAAATAATGAAAACCTGCACCACGCCATAGGCGGAGGTCTGAGGCAAGTGCTGCGAAACCCCCTCAAAACGCTTTTTATAATATAATGATCCATCCAATTATAGTGTTCAGAGAATTCATTTGGCGAAGCGTTCGATGTTGAAATCTCAAGGTCCAAGCTCCAAAAAAATATCCTCCTTTCAATTATGTTTAACTATTTTATAATGATAGTTTTTTTAATAAAATGCAACTTCAAAACATTGACCTGTGACTATATATTCTTGACATACATGTTTTTATTAATGATGTTAAAAACATACGTTGGCACTAGTTAGAGATTCCAGGTTGGAAATACATATCTGATGGAATATTTATATTCTTAATATTTGTGGAAGGTTTTTTATTTTAAGATTTGTTGATATTTTTTATAATTGAGGGTTTGGATTGTTTTTCAAGAGAATATTTCATAAATGTCACTTGCACCCACGTTATTTGGAAGACAAATCCTAAGCTAATTTTTTTTAACAATATAAATGAAATATATCATCAATTTAACACTAGATATGTTAATACATTATATCAAAAGAAATTAAATAATTAATAAAAACAAATGGAATAAATAATAATAAAAATAAAATAAAATAAAATAATAAATAGAAAATAAATAATAATAATAATAAATAAAAATATATTAATTTGATTTGAATTTATTTTATATTTAAATTTCTAACTATATTGTAATATAATCATACAAATATTATTTATAAACAAAAGAATTTATTATTATCTTTCCAAATGCATTGACAAAATTTGATTAGATGTGATTATGACTAAAAGATTTTTTATATAAATTCTATGGATTACAGAAGTCAAATTCCTAATAAGAAAAATAACTATCAATAAAAAATGGAATAAAACTCTCACAATATATATATATATTTTTAAAAATGCTAAATTACATATATTTTTACATTAATTTTTTTTGATATTTTTAATTATTTCTACCATCATTAATTAACCATGAAACTCTCTTCAAATATACATAAACATATTCACTACAACATATAAGCTTAAAAATATATCACTACTCTATGTACATAAACAACATAAATATATTCACTACTACATGCAAGCTTATAAATATATCACTACTCTATGTTAGCTCTTAGAAAATCACTATCCTATTGTCTTTTAATGTAGGAAGGAGAAATCCAATTAGTAATTGGTTTTAGATTTTTTTATTTTATTTTTTATTTTTAAAATTTTAGCAGGGCCTTTCTAATTTTTATTATAAGAAAAGAGTAGGTTTCTACATATAAAAACGTGGTGGCCTCAACCTGGCCGAAGGAGACCAGGTCTTTTGGCCACCTTAAAGAGTTAAAATCCATCCAATATTGAAACAAATTGAGCATTCTACTATCAACGATGTCTAGTTTACTATCTCTAACATACTCTAATTGCAAATAGTAAATGCTATCCGCAAAATACATATAACAAAACCAAAGGAAATAATGTGTCAATCATCTAAAGATTCTATTGGAGCCGGATCTTTTATGTTTGAGCCGAGCATATCCACCTATTGCATGGATTGCAGCTGACGATCTATACGACCAAGACAAACTGTTCCATGTTGCTGGGATACCCGGATTTCTTGAATCTCCCTTTTAATGTCTTGCAGAGCAGAAACAACTTTTGGGTCACCTCCAATTTCTTGTATACTCACAAGAGCCTTAGCTAGAACATATTTTATTGTCTAGTAAGTGTGAATTGACTGGTGAAAAAGAGACATTCTTCCTCTAGTATTGCGAGGGTCTTTAATGAAATCCAATGCTTCCTCCTGGATTTCGCCTTCCTCTTTGGTGTTGCAGTCTCTTTCCCAATCGGAAATCAGATTCTTAACCCGTGGAGGATTACCTACAGAGTATGCATTGAAGAGGTTTTCCATGACCTATTTCTTTGATTTTCTTCCTCTCTTACTAGGTCCCACAATAGACTTAGTTTGCTTCTGTTTCCCCTTTCCCTTGTCCTTTTTTTTAGTCGTTTTAACCATATTTGTATGCAAGAGAAACCAACAATGTGTCCTCTAATAATGCTATAGCAATTTCTTGGCCAGTAATTGAGAAACACCTGTATATGCTTTATAGAGGCCTGTGTACCGTAACAGAGAGCCAATAATTGTTTTGTACAAGCAACAATGAAAATGACGCACAATAGTGCACGTTACCTCCTGGCAATAAATAAAGTAAAAGCCGTCCACATTCTCCCTTCTGAGGGTGATGAAATTACAAGCATTATTCTGATGAGGGTGTAAATGCATGGCAAGACCAAGGAAAATTTTAAGAAACCCCCAAATTTATATGTATAATAAATGGGCAAATCCCCATGGTATATAGAAAAATGTATAGGCTATTTTTTCATTAATATAATATACATATATAAATTTTTGGCGAATCTTTCACTAAATTATAAAATTTTCTTAAATATTGGCGAATTTTTCACTAGGTTATAAAGTATTGAAATTATTGGTTAATCTTCTACAAAATTAGAAAACATTGTAAAATATTAGTGATTCGTTACCAATGTATAGAAACATATGTAATAATAAGAAAAATATTTATTTAAAAACTATGATATACAATTTTCCATGTTTTGGAAAAGAAAAATCACGGGTAATGTTGCTCTAGGTTCTTGTTATACACTATTGAAAATCTTTTTGCATGTTTTTATTATGTTTTACCACAAATGTCTTATCACATCCCAAGGGAAAATTAATTGGAAAGGCACCCCCAAAGGCATGTGATGTTGAACCAAATATATTCTTTTGCTCAAAGTTGGTCTTTACGCATCTAGATAACCCTGCCATATTCTATTAATTCATATTCTATAGGCTTCACATGAAAATAAGTTCTATGAATAGCTATATCAAATTCATGAATATTTACATAAAATTCTTTTGTTTTCTTATACATCACTTTTCTAAAAGGTATATATACTTCTCTAATTCCTCAAGTTCAAATAAGCCAACAACTTTAAAATATGGTGTTTCATCATAATATGTAGGTTTTTCACCTACTTTTGGATCATAACTATTGTAGTTGTTGTTGCAATTTATTCTACAGTTAACAACTCTAATATTGTTGACTTGGTAAAAAATTATTTGAAATTGCACAAATAAAAAATGAGAATGAATGGAAGATGAATATGCATTGAAACTTAATTTCCTACATGATGAAAAAAATGTAATAATACAAACTCATTAAAAATCTACAATGGGTGGGTTAAAAAATCTAACACAAATAAAAAAAAATAGTCTATGCATGTTCATTAATTGGAATAATATGTCACAAAACAATGATCATCAAGGGGCTTTTCACTTCAAGAATAGTACTACACTAAACAATCTATCATTCTCAACTAATTACATGTGATGTTTTTTTGTATTGTTATCAAAGTATAATTGTATTAGATGAATGTCTTTCTCATGATAATATGAATTCTATGATGAACACATAGGATCCTAGTGCATAGACCATTTTTTTCTTCACTTAACTAAGAAGAGCTCATTTTCCTTTCTTAACAAACAATAAGTATTTTTAAAGAAAATATAAAATAAAATAGTAGATTATAAAAGGTGAATATTCTTTTGTGACACAATAACGTGAGAGGAAATAAAAATAAAAATAAATAAAAACATATATTTTGATAATCAAATATATAAAGAAAATAATAATAATTATGGAAAACATATTGAATGCCTAGATAATAAGTGAAGTCATATATTAATCCTAATACTATATCATTCTCAAATGAACATGATAAAAAAACAAACAAAATACATTTTTACTCAACAAAGGTCTTTAACTTTAACCGAACCCCTTAAATCAATAAAATAAGATGAAACAAATCACGCCTTAACAAAGGGATCAATTAAACATCAAATAAAAACTAGAGGAATTTAAGAGATCATAATTTTTAACCAAAATAAACCTAAAATTTTCAAACTTGGAAAAATGATCCAAATGCAGCAAACAAACAAAGCATTAAGAGTGACCAAGATACTAGAGCTACAAAAAAAAAAAAACTCATTTAATTGAAATGAACCCATTCTTTCTTAGTAAAAGCCTTGTTAAAGTACTTATTTATCCTTTAATACAAGGACACTACCTATGTCAAAATATAGATCCTCAACTCATAAAATTATTTCTTCATTTTCTATCACATGCAAGAAATTGATAAAGTAATAGTTAATTATCAAGACACCAAATTTTTTTTTTTTTTCTAAGTAAGTCTATTTCTATTTATGTAACATAAAAATACATAGAGGCATAGGCCTCAGCAGTGCAGGCCCAAGTACCGGGCACGAGTGAACAAAAAACATGAAACTGGACTGCCCATATTTGGGAAACCAGTCCCTGAAAGAGGTTTTTTTGCCACCCACGCAGGGAAAACTAGCAATATAGTTAAAAGACATATATCCTTGTTCATTTAAAAAAAAACATTACTATTCAAAAAAAAACAAAAAGGGATCCAAATGAATTAGGACCCAAGACCATAGACTAGCAAAAACCAAAGTGTTTACTTGTCATTTGCAGGAGAGGGTGGTTCCTCCACGATTAAGCACATGTAATCTTCACTGCTTCCAGTTTCTGCACCATCTTTTGCACAGGTGGGAACGTCAGTGCAAATGGCTTCGTTAGCGTTGGCATCTTCATGATCATCCCCAGGCCATTTTCCAGTGATGTCGTCCCTGTGACCACCTTTGCATCTGGGAACCCCTTTCTCAGTGCCAATAGAAGCGCCATGATTCTATAGATTGGGGGTGTCGAGGACATTAGAGCGGACAACTTCCTCTCGAAAAGAGACTGTAATGAAGGTGTTGATGTGAGGTATATCCATTGTGCAGGCGTAATGAAACTCCGCAAAGTGAGTGGTTTGGTGGAGGACAACCTGCGAGGGAGGAGTGGAAGTGACTGTGGCAACAGGAGTAGAGGCTGGTTGCGATGGAGAAGAGGTATGAGGAAATGGAGAGCTGAATTGCAGATGCATCTGACCAGCAGCCTGGTCTCTGCCTCGCCCGCTTCGAGTTGCAGGGTAGCGACCATGGGCATACCCCATAGAAGAGGAGGAAGTATCAGAGTTTGAAGAAGGTGGCATGTGAATGGATCTGCCACGGCTGCTGCCGTGGCGATAGTGCATTCGATGCCTTAAGCGAGGCATAGTAGCACTGGAACGAGAACGAGAATAGTGATGCTTAGGCTTAGGTGGGGAGATAGAATAAGGAGGCCAAGAAGTCGAGGTCAAATGCATGCGACAATGCAGACTCTGAGAAAAGTGTGCTCCAGGAGTAATCTCAATATAGCCAAGAAGGGTGCAACGCCTCCTGGTATGTGTTCGGGAGCTCGGCTCCGAGCTACCAAACGGGCATTTGCAGCCCTGCAAAATAGGAGAGGAGCAATTGGGTTGCAAAAAACCAGATTGAAACGGAGAAGAAGACCTGCTTGGCGGGTTCATCTTGTAACAATGGAGCGAGCATTGGTGGGAGTGCAGAGTTAATGAACGAATGCGTTTGTAGCTGGAAAAATTTATGTTCATATGTATGAGCTCGTGGGTGGCCATATGGCTAGTCCACGTGCCATGCTCTGGTCGCCACCAAGAACCGTCCTTCCAAACCTTGTTAATGTGCACCTGCATCTGGGAATATTGTGTCTTTGTGAACTAGAATGATGCATTCTTGTTTGAGAGAATTATCATGGAGAATATCGAGGGATCCATGGTTGAGAGTGTGCTCACTATCCACCCATATATTTTCCAAGAAATTTACGACTTTGTTGCCATCTCTTTTGATATGAATGAAGGAGATGGCTCTGTGGATCTTTAACCAGCTGTCAATCAATTCTAAACGGGCTGCAAGTCTCCAGCTGGTTGCTACTTTAGAAGCCGGAGTTCCCCAAAGAATTTGATTGGCCATATTGATGAGTATTTGTGAATCTCCTTCAATGACAATGGGAAAGTAGTTGTATTTTTGAGCTAAACAGAGCCCTTGCCACAAACCTTCCAATTCAGTGGAGTTGTTGGTATCCCAGCCAATTGATCCATAGAAGATTAGTAATGGAGTGCCACTGGAATCCCTGAAGATACCTCCATATCCTGCTTCTCCCGGATTACCCTTTGAAGCTCCATCAAAATTCATTTTGTTCAGTCCCATGGAGGGGGGAGACCATTGTTTTGGGATGTCCGGGGTTTTTTTTGTAGTGTTTTACTAGTTGGAGTATGAGTGATCTGGAGTTTCCAATTCTCCCATATGGACTATTCCAAGGGCTGAGTGGGGAGATCTTCTTCCTGCCAAATATGGAGAGCTAGGGATTCTTGGAGATTGTTACAAAAGTTGGTCCATATAATTTCCAAAGGTGTGCTTTGGTTCTTAAAAATTCTCTTATTTCGTTCCTTCCAAACTGTCCATAAGAGAAGTCCCAGAAGAAAGCACCAAATCATATTAAGCAAAGTGCTGTTGTATGGGGTCAGTGGCCAGTTGCAAATGGTGTTTATTATGTCCCCTGAGATTCTGCCTTGTCTTTTACATCGGAAGCTGAGGTTTTCGCATAGTTTGTTTGCTAATGTGCATGAATCCATGAGATGCTGAATGGTTTCATCATTTTTATTACAATTGGGACAACGAGATGGCCCAATGAAGCCCCTTTTGATTAGATTGTCCCAAGTGAGGATTATTTTGTGGCAAAGGAGCCATAAAAAGTAGAGACTTTAGGCCATATTCCTGGATACCATAAGTGATTCCAAATTGAGTCTGGTGGGGTTGGAGATGGGTTCATCAATGTATAAGCCTCTTTGGTGGTGAACATTCCTTTTGTAGTGTATCCCCTTCTGAGAGTATCCTGTTCCTCTGAGTATCTGATCTTCCTGTAATTGAGTTTTGTGTTAAGGGCTCCGTGTGTGTCCTCCTACTCTTGGTGAGCGATTTGTGCAGTTTGCTTCCATTGCCTATATCCACAATTGATTGAAGGGGTCCATTGTTGTTTAACCTTTTCTTCCAAATTAATAAGCAGATCTTCCATAATTTGAGGTCTGAGAATATCGACTAGTTTGGGTTTCTGTTGCCATGAGTCGACCCAGAATCTAGCCGTGCCCCCATTTCGTATTTCCCAAAAACTATGCTGCTGTATCAAATCACTATGCTGTTTGGCCGCATTCTAGATTAGTGAACCCATTGCTTCTGGTGAAATTCTTATAAGGTCTTCTATCGGTCGATTGTTAGCATATTTAGCTGTTCAGAGTTTGGCCCATGGTGTATGTGGAGCAGAAATCCATTTCCACCATATCCTTGCTCCCATTACTGCATTGTTGTGAGTCGGATCTCGTAGGCCAAGACCTCCTGCCTTCTTGGGGGTACACACAATTGTCCATTTAACTAGTGCCCATTTGCGATTCTGCCTTGAGGATCCCCAAATAAAATTGCGCTGCAAAGTTTTGATCTATTTGAGCACCCATTTCGGAACTTCCAGAACCGAGAATAGGTACAACGACATTGATTGAAGGACAGATTTGATAAGTTAGTCTGCATGCCATGTTGAGGGCTCTATAGGTCCAAGAAGATAGGCGAGCGTCAAATTTTTCTAGAAGCATTTTCCATGAAGCATGTTTGATGGCGGAATCAATTAGAGGGGCACCTAGATATTTGGCAAGGAGAGACGCTATAGAAAAACCCAAAATGTTAGAAATATTGACTTGAGTGGGGGCTGGGGTGTTAAAAAAGAAAATTTGAGATTTAGCAGCGTTTATGGAAGTGCCCGAGGCTTCCGAGAAAATATATAGAAGGGATTTGAATGAACGGGCCTCTTGAACAGAAGGGTGCCCAAACAGCATGTTTTCATCCACAAATTGTTGATGGGTGGTGGCAGGGGAACCATGGCTGGCAATGCCTCTAAGTTTCTAGGTAAGTAGAGCATTTTGAATGAGGTGACCAAGTCCTTCGGCCATGAGAACAAAAAGGAATGGAGATAGGGGATCTCCTTGACGTATGCCTCTAGAAGGTGAAAAAGGATGAGAGGGAATACCATTAACCAAAATTGAGAAGAAGGTGGAGGAAATAAGATTCATAACCCATCTCACCCAAGTTTGATTAAAACCAAAAGCTGCCAGCATCTGTTGAATGTAATTCCAGCTTAACTTATCAAAAGATTTTGAAAGGTCAATTTTTAAGAGTATACCTGCCTTTTTGTTGTGTTTAAGGGAATGGATGATTTCATGCATTAGGATGATGTCATCAAGGATTTGATGTCCTTCCACATATCCAGTTTGTTCAGGCAAGATCAGTAGAGGAAGCAGAGGCTTGAGTCTGTTGGCAATAACCTTCGAGATCACCTTATAAATGACTTGCATAAAGAAATGGGACGAAATTTATCTGGTGTGTTAGAATGATCTTATTTAGGGATAAGAGCGATGAAAGTAGCATTTAGAGATGGGAGTAGCCAGTGCATTGATCTTGATTCTTCTACCAGTTGCTAGACATCCAATTTGATGATGTCCCAAAAATGATGAAAGAAGTTCGCAGTAAAGCCATCTGGTCCAGGGGCTTTACCATCTTTGAATCGAGCCATTTCCGTTTCCACCTCCTGAAGAGTGACTGGTCTTAGAAGAATTTGATTGTGATCCTCCATTATAATTTTGGGAATATGTTCTAGGATTTTATTGATGGCTGGTTGTCTACGGATTGGAGGCTCTTGATGAACATTTTTAAAGTGATCAAGAAGCTCTTTTTCTATGTCATCATGGTCTTCCAATTGTTCTCCCTGTTGATTCTTTAGCTGGGCGATTTGGTTTTGCATTCTTCGTTGTATAGTTGTACGATGAAAGAACTTGGTATTTATTTCTCCTTCTTTTAGCCATCTGATTCTAGATTTCTGCTTCCAAAGTATTTCTTCTTGTTTTCTTCTCTCGTCCAACTGATCATGAAGACTCTGTTCCTGAGCAGCTAGGGAATCAGTTCTTCCTTCAGTGATAATTTTCTGTTGGAGCTCAGCCATGTTGTATTCTAAATTTTTTTTCTCCCGAAAAATATTTCCAAATGTAGAGTGGTTCCAGTTTTTGATTTGTAATTTGAAATGTCAGAGCTGTTGTTGAAATTGGTACATTTTGGATCCTGCCGGCGGAATTTTTTTTTTCCAAGCTATGTTGACCATAGTTTTGAAGTTTGGGTGAGTGAGCCAAAACGCTTCAAATCTGAAGGGTCGCTTGGACACATTGCCTGGTCACTGCCACTGAAGAGAAATGGGCCAATGGTCCGATCCTGATATGGGCAGAATGGAAGTGAGAAGGTCTCCTCCTAAATGGATGGAATTATCTGAGATTAAAAAGCGATCAAGTTTGGACGCAATTTTTTGAGTTCCAGTTCTTTTTTTATTCCATGTATGCATGCCGTTGGTGAAAGGGAGATTAATGAGCCAGTTTCTTTGGATAAAATCCTTGAAATGAGTGCTTTCAGTCTCCAATCTAGTTCTCCCTCCAGTTTTTCTTCAAGATTGGTGATCATATTCAAATCCCCCCGATTATCCATAAAGGGTGGGTTCTATTGGAATTTAGAGCTTCCATTGTATCCATTCATGTTTGGGCACCCTTTATGGATGACCATGAATAAGCAAGGAATGATGAAGGATCATATGAGTTCCCACGAGACATCAAATGATCAATTAACATCAGGAATGATGGAGAAAACTATCCAAATATGAAAATTAATCATGCCAATATATATGAATTATAATGATTGGAGTAAGAATTCCTTTATGCATACTTTAGATATTCATTTATTTGTTTATGATTGAATGCATGTATGATAATGATACCTAGGTTGCATATGATGAATGAAGAATCTTTTGGTATGAAAAGGTTTTTATAATCCTTTTGATTCAACCATGAATTAGTATCTCATGATTAATTCACTTATAATGAGTCAATGGGTAACAAAATCATGTTATGAATTTGTATAACATATGATAGTGAATTCCAATAGAGCTAATGTGTGAGACCATATTGTTGATGGATATGGAAGGCTATAGTACTACACAAATGTCCACTTGTTTCCTTGCTTATATTGCCTTTGTAGACTATAACCTTTTGGAAAATTGTGAGGATCACCTATAAAGCATAGGATTCCTAAGGTAATATATAGTAGAGAAAGGAATTTCCTTGTAGTATGTTTGAGGTACATATGGGGGGTGACTAGATGATGTGTTGAGGTATTGGTTAGACCTTCCAATTGATGATGGTGGAATACCTGATATAAAAATGTAGGATCAAGCAACATGGATGGATTGAGTAGAGGTGATCATGAGTATCGACACATCGGTTTATTGGAATAAATACTTAGTTTCATCTTGTAATGGTAGGTATACTAAGTAACACATGTACATTGAAACATAGTTCCATTTAATTGAGTATGATTAACAACTAAAAATAATTCAATTATTAGTTTGTTAATATTATTCTGAGAACACCTCATGGATGGTAGTAAATATTGAAAGAAAGGATTATAGGCATAGATTATCAATTTTATTTGTTTGATTAAAAAATTTAGGTTGTAGGTGGAATGGTCTCAAATATGAAAATGAGTCTAATTTTGTAAGAAATATTAAAGGTACTACGCACCAAACACCATGAGAAAGAATCTCATACTTATGAAATTTATGAATTAGACTTGGAATATATATATGTGTGTGTGTGTGTGATACATGATAGATGATGGCTATTGAAGATCGAAAGCCTTGAAAGGTCATTGTTATATATATATATATATATATATATATATATATATATATAACAAATTTCATATCTGATTGAGAATATAGAGAAAAAAAGAAAAATCTTATTACATTATCTCATATATAAATATATGTATATTGATAATAATTTTTTTGGATTAATTATGAATATAAATATAAATAAATTATACTTTTATTTTATTTTTTTATAATTATATTTAAGTGGATATTATGAATCTCACTCAATGTGCTTATTAAATTATATTATCAAAATTACAATCAAATAATTTACTCAAATGAAAAAAACCTAATATCAACTTTAAAATAAGAAAAAAATGTTTTAAAACATTGCATGGTTATACAAATTTATAGAAAAAAGAATTAAAAAAATACGATAATTATCAAATTTAAAATAAGGAAAAAATGTTTTAAAACATTTCATGGGTTATACAAGTTGCTAGAAAAAAAGTAAAATAATTGAAAGAAAAGTACATTGAATAAATTGTATTTTTATTAGATACGCGATTTTCTTACCATATACCCTCATTAATTAAAGAATTTATCATGAGTCCAATTTCAGATTCTTAATGTTGCCCCAAAAAAAAAAAACATTTAAAATCGTTCACTTCCCACTCATATAGCTATTGAAACTTCTTTTATATATATATATATATATATATATATATATATATATATATATATATATATAGATATTGACAATATGATATAAGTCAATAGCAAGTTAATTTTGGTTGATTTGGGGTTTTTATTGTCTTTCAGTAAGGAAATATAAAGAAGAATGTCACCTCGTTCCTTCCCTCCGCTTCCCTCCACTTCCTTCCACCCATAGATGTCAAATCTCGAAGTTCGTCACAACAAAATTGGTCAGGCTTTCTTAATACTGGATCTCCACATATTAGAAGTTTAGAGTGAAGAAATGAGGCAAATGTATTGCCTCATTGGAGACCAACCCAAAAGCATAAGAAGCTTTTGGAAGAATCCAACCCAAAAGCATAAGAAGCTTCAGGAATAATTATGCGTAAAATGCATCTGTACTAACCCTACTCTAGATGAGGTCACATATATTGTGAGTTTACTCAAACCCTACAGAGATGTGGAAGAAAAGAGTGTTTTTTATTGATTTCAAAACACTCACTATAGCAAGAGACAGAAAGAACAAAAAATTTCCATGCAGGAGTCCTCTCAATATGAGAAGGAAATCACAGAGCTCTCTTTGGGGCCACCCTGCACCCCTTCAACCCCTGGTAAAATCTACATTGTTTTTTTTTATGTTTTTCAATAATTTTAACTATTTTCCTAAAAAATTCTTATTTTGTGGCATTGTTTGTGTTCAGCCCCAACCTGCAACATTATTTGCGAGACTTCGATGAATATAGCTACATTTTTATCTCAAGTAAATAGATTATCGATTCTCAATTTCTATGATTTGGATATTAATAGGGAAATATTTTGTTAAATGCATAAGAAAGCGATTAAAGTTGTTTTCAAATGGATTTGAGCATAACTCATTTCAGGTTTCGAAATGTTCTCTAAATTTTGATGGATATGCACAAAGTTAAATAGTTAACAATTAACTTTGTTCATATATATCGGATTACAAAAATATTGAGAAAACTACAATTAAAATGAAAAGCCAAGTCTAATAATTGGCTAGGCTAGTTCTTCTTTATTAGATTTCCAACCTATTCAAGAATTGCAATGAGCCTTCAGTGTTAAAATTTAAATACAATATTTTCTTTTGTTACATACTTTTCCTCTTCAACTACCAGATATTACATTTACATCCAAATTCCTTAGCTTTTATTATTTATTTCAAACATATATGCACATGAAATTTCCCCATTCAGCAACCAATTTTAAAAATTTTCAAATATGTTGTTCATATTCTAGTTTACAAAATTCTCAAATACGTTGTTCAAATTCTAATTTAAGTTACATTTTATTTAATGAGCAGGGACTAACAATTTCAACAGAATATGAAAAGAGGGGAGAATTGCTCGAATTGTTCCCTCTGCACCCAGATGGGAACCTAAGGCCACCAATGCTAAAAAGAAAGGGAGGTGATGGATAACTTACTCTTCGTAGTGCATATATTCAGATACAAGGAAGGTGGTAAAGACTTAGAGAATTAAAGCTATATCATTTTTTCCTTATTCAGTGAATCTTTAGTATGCGGCTATTTAAAGATTATGTATTATCATAGATCTCTTGTGTAACTAGATAACTACATTACTAAATTTATGCCTACGTTTGATTCTGTAATAACTTAGATCTCTTGTGTAACTGGACAACTTCGTTACTGAGTTTATGCCTACGTAGATTATGTATTATCTTAGATCTCTTGTGTAACTGGACAACTACGTTACTGAATTTATGCCTACGTTTGATTCTGTAATAACTTAGATCTCTTGTGTAACTGGACAACTTCGTTACTGAGTATTACATCTCTTGTGTAACTGGACAACTTCGTTACTGAGTTTATGCCTACGTTTGATCCTGAAGTAACTGGGAAGTTTTGTATGCAATATTGAAACATTTGTCGAGTAATTCTTTTAAATTTAAGAATGTGTCCATGTGAATGATAAGAATGTCGTTGGATTTGGAAGATTATTCCTTTAAAAGTCATGCTTGTTAATGTAATAACCTCTAAAATTATTAGTAACAACCTTTACGATGGTATTGGATGTTTTTTTATTGGAAGAAGAATGTGGGATTCCCTCCCATGTTGGTTATAAAATTAGGTAGAAGTGGCAAAAACCTCAAATAGGGTTAGTTTTTTGAAACTCAGTGTTCTTTTGTGATTGTATTATTTTGTTTTTTTTATAAGATTAAGGTTATGTGTTAAAAATATTATATATTTTCCTTACAAATTTTAGTGGAATTGGTTAAAATATTTTAATTTTTTTTTTCAATTTTTTTCAGATAACTTTATGTGTGGGATTGAGGTTATACTTTATTTGAATTCAAAGTAACCCGTGTGTTAATTAGAACTCATAAATTTTTTGTTTTTTGTTTTTATTATTATTTATGATAAAATCACTTTTTAGTTTTTGAGTAATTTTTTCGGAATTGTAGAATCTAGTTTTGTATGTATTTAAAGATACATTTCAAGAAATGAAAAATATTTAGAATTGTGTTTAGTAATTTTCATAAAAAAAATTACATATGTAGAATCATAATTTTCTTACTTTCTAAGGAAATGTTTTCATAATTTTCATAAAAATAAAAATATAAAATATAAAATAATTAGAGTTCATTTACTTACTTCTCAAAGAAAATGTTTTCATACTTAATTAAAAGAAACTAAGAATAAAGTAAAAAAAAATTAATAACACCACCTAGACTTATTTCGAAATTGTTAAGGTTTAAAATCTGTGGATTCAGGGGTTAAATTTAACGGGTCCTCCTACCCATCATAGAACTTTTTTATGATGATCTCATTTTTAAACAACCCTTCATATCACTTTTAGCATTTCCTTTGAGTTTCATCTAAGTTAAAAGTAAAAAAAAAAAACAATGCATACCTGCAAATATTGAAGCCAATGCAGTTAAACTTTGAAGAGATTAGGGTGAAAAGCAAAGTGCCATCGCTAAAAATAAATTTCCAAAGTTTCATTTTTAATTAAATTTATTTTTCAGAAAATATAACATTTTAGTTCAAATTTCAATAAGATTTTGCTAAAATGATGTTTAACGTGTTGATATTATATATTGTCAATAAAGGTATTCAAATAAAGTAAAGGTCAGTTGAACTTCCTGAAGTTAAGATTAATCCTTCCCTAGAGAAGAGTCTGCTACTCATGAGGCTCAGTTAAAGGAGGAGTCTCGTCTTGCAAGAATTCCATGGAGGAGAGAAAATATTCCATGAAATCGAACATTCAGAGCAAATTACAAGAAGATTTTGTTAAAAAAATGTCTACCCTCAAGATATCAGAATTTTCCACACATTATAGTGTTGGAACAATAGTCCAAGTGATTTTTAATTTGAAGCATTGATACAGAAAAATACTAAAATATTCTCACTAAGCTATAACTCACTTAGATAAAGAAAACAACTATTTATATGCACATCATATTCAAATTCACACAATCCATAATGTCAATTGCCCTATTATCTTTAAATCTCTAGCTTAATAGGGAAATAATTTATTTACCGCTCCTAACAATATTTTAAAATAAAATGTATAACATAAAAAACATACGCACTTCTAAAGCCTCATCTAGGAATATATAACATAAAAAACATACCCACTTCTTAAGCATCAACTAGGGTTACAAAATGTGACCAGTGTAAATCCGTTTTAACTTTGGATCCACCAAACCTCAAAAGGGTTCAAGTTTCTTTTCACTCAATGAAAATGGGTCTGCGTCACAAGCTGTTTGATATCTCTTCAAAGTTAAGATGTATATAAGCTGTTTTAATTCCCCCTCTCCCTTAAAATAAGATGGGCTAACCTCTAGACCTAATTTTTTATAAAATAAATTTGGGGCCATTTGAAATATAAATTTACTTATTTTACCCTCTCCCTTAAAATAAGGTGGGCTAACCTCTAGACCTAATTTTTTTATAAAATAAATTTGGGGCAATTTGAAATATAAATTTACTTTTCTTACCCTCTCCTTTAAAATAAGGTGGGCTAAACTCTAGACATAATTTTTTTATAAAATAAATTTGGGGCGATTTGAAATAATATACTATGATACAAAAAATTCGCCCAATAAAAATTTAAAACCCTTTAATTTCACCCGTGGACGAAAATTCGCGCCTAAATTTTTTCTATGGGCATGACATCGACAGTTAAACTCTGACAGAGAAAGCAAAAAGTTGATATACTTTGACACCCATATTTTATACGCCTACAGACTATGTAAACAAGAATGTGCCCTAGACTGGAAAATGCCCCAATGAACCTTCCCGCAAAGTCTATTATCAAAGTTTGAATTATTAGAAATATGCTGCAACCTTAGGTCAGAAAGATTTACCCATAGCCCCAACAGGAAACCATCCTTATGACTGAGAAATTGAAGAAGAAAAGAGACTTAAACAGGGTATCGTCGAGCATCATTAGTAGGGTAGTCATTTTTAGCCATACAAGCTAATTCATACTTCTGGAAATCCATGGTCTGTAGCTTGTCATTATCTACAATATTCGAGGTGCAGTAAGATAGGTAACAACAGAAGCTAAGAGGTTGAAAAAGAAGGGTAACCATAGAGACCCGAGAGCCAAGACTGACAGGAATCAGATACAAACTGAGAGACGAGGAAGCAATTAAACTTATAGCCCCATTCAAGATATGCAGAAAATATAACTACAATTTGAGCAAGAGCTATTACTATAAACATCATTCGAGCTATGAATGTAAAATTGAAAGCCATGCAAGCCCACAGAGATTTGTAAGCCTCCATAAAAAAACTTGTCAAGGCACTACAAAATTCAATTTACACTAGAATGGAGACATCACTTCACAGACAAATGTTGTATAACAGAGCTTAGCATCCATTGCAAGGAGATATACCACATACCAGGTGTGTAGCTGATGGCGCAAAGCTCCGAGCTTCTTCCGCACTGCCCCTGCGCCACTCGCCTCAACATTCAACCGAGAAAGAATGCGTCCTTTCCTTACCTCTGCATTCATAAACCATTTTACCCGACGTCATTGTTTCCCAAATTTTTCTGACAATGTTAGTTGGCCACCACCTAAATCGTCAGAAATCATAAAAATTGGCGTGGGTTTGTACTGCCTCTCCGGACTGCTGCCGGGTTTATATTCAAATATTTGGTTACTTATTCGTGATTGTATGTTGGGAGCCACATGGTATAATTAGGAATTATAGTGGTAGTGGTCGAAATCAACTTTGTCACATGCAAGTACGATATCGCCTGAATTGTGGATTCTCTCTACATTGCGTGTGTGTGTGTGTGTATATATATATATATATATATAATAATAAAAAAGTTATTATTTATTTTGAAAAAACATATTTAAAAGATATTTTTTCTTTTTTGGCATATCTTTTGAGTTGTAACCAAGCTACACTAAACGATTGTTGGAATAGTAGATTGAAGTTTTTAAATTTGTACATGAAGTTTGTCTTGTGGATTTCCCAAGGCCTTGAATTTGTTTAATTGTTTAAAAATGCATTTCAAGTATTGAAGAATAGAAAAATCATCAAGAATTGTATCATAAAATTCCAATCACAAAATAAATGAAAATAGCAACCTCGTCACGAGTCTGTGTCCAATGAAAATGAAAAATCATAGAATAGTTAAATTATAGTTTTTTAAATATTTTAAAAATGGTAATAAAACATCTAGTAATATTCCCTTTTCTTGATATAGTCAAGAAAAATCGTAAAATAATTAGACTATAGTTTTTAAATATTTTAAAATTTGTAATAAAACATTTAGTAATATTTCCTTTACTTAATATTTTCTTACTATAATCAAATAGATGAAATCTATCCATAATATACGTGGTATTTTTACTTAGTTTAAAAAATCCAAAAGGTCAAATCAGTGGTTACTTCGTTTAAAAATCCAAAAGTTTAAGTGAGTGGTTTCGAAAGGAAAAAAAAAAATTTCAAATAATAATGGAATAGTTATTTAACAAAAACGTCTTGTGGGAATCACACTAATCTCATTGTTTCTGTTTTTTTTTATAAATATATTTGCTATAGGTAAGATATTGAAAATATATTTATATAAATAAGCTACTATAATTAATTAAGATATTATAATCACCAATAAGCTTATAATTAGTTATTCAAAATTAGAATCATTATTTATTTATTTAATTTTTTCATAAAAATATATATTATAAATAGTCATTAAAATTATTTAGATGAATAAAAAATGATATTTGATAAAGTTTACTATATTAAATAAATTATAAAGATTTACAATATTATAATAAAAAAATTAACATAAAAAATAATTATAACTAGTTATTTAATATAAATCATATTTCTAAATAATAATGATTATTATTAATAATAAGATGTATGTATCCATTAATTTTATATATAGAAAATAAAAATTAATTTTATATGTTAAAAATGAAAATTGAAAGGGTGGTAGGAGGGGGTGATTTTTTATTAATCCCTAAAGAATATAAGAAACAAATTATGCTTGGGTTAGGTCTTAAATAAAATATTTACACTCCAACTAGCCAAGAATAAGGATATTTCTTCACTTGTAATCATAAGTAACTCCCTCCTCACCATTCGAAATATTTTCAAAGCATCTCTTCCATCGAATAATCAACTATCTCCGCTCCTCTACAAAATCAAACTTATTCGAGGATCCCTCTCTTAAAAAGAATATTACATCCTATGAAATCAAAACAAGGAAGTCGACTCTTAGGCAAATAAGGCTTATCAGCTTGAAGCTGGGCACTAGAAATTAATGCATCGATGTGCTCGCAGAATATTCCATGAAAACCTATCATATGCATATAAGGTATTACCATTTTATGTGGTTTGAATATTTAAAGCTATATGAAGCACAATAAAATAAACGAGTTGCAGTGTTTGAATTCCGGATAGGGTGAATTTAAGTGGGTTCTGGATGGATGTGTTCTCTGAAGCGTGGGAGAGATCAGGGTCTCGTGTTGCATTGATGGTAGGGAAATTCAGTTTAAGCAGAGAAAATATGGCTCGAGAAGACACGTGGAGGAAAAATAATGGTATTTATGCAGGATGCTTGGAAGATTCCCTCCGAGTCTCGAATGATCTTCTACGCTCTCCCAATAATGGTAATCCTTTGTTGAGAGGATTGAAATAGGGTTGGCACGTCCATGCTCTGTTTGCGATATGAGAAACCTTGGTGTTATAATGCTCTTCGAAGAATTTAACCACCGCTCCTTCGAGTGCGACAAGATGATTTATGTTCATACCTTCATGCCAGCTCTGTTCATACCTTCAAGTGCGACAAGAGGATTTATGTTAACAGAAAGGAAGATCTTATTGCAAGTATCTATGTTCATACCTTCATGCCAGCTCTTTTTTTCCTTCTCAATATCCACCCAATCGTAAAATTCGATATTTTGTAAGGTAATTCTATGTTTAGCAAGTCCTCTCCACTAGGGATTTTAATCATGTTCCATAAATATTCTTTCTTCCGTATCTAAAGTTGGGCGGAATCGTGGTGCTTTCCCTAGGACCCTCCTTATTTCATACGTTGTGGTTGAAATTTAGGGAGCCAGTTCAATTTCTCTGCTTAGCACGTGGAGTCTTTATGGCTCATCCTTCTCTTGGAATTAGTGATGAATTTGGCTTAATGTGCTTGTTTTCAAGGAAATTGACATCTCAATCCCACATGGAGAATCAAGATGCCCTTTCCTAAATTTTTGGGCGTTTGAATCAATTCCCACTATGTCCTCATTCTCCCATAGGTAGTAATGATGCGAACAATGAGTTTACGCAATAGATTAATCAACAATCTATTTCCATTATGTTCCTCATTGAAGAATTTCAAAAGCTTCAAACCAAAATTAACTAGAGGAAATCATTTGGGTTCAAAGTCAAATTGAGAACATGCAACTGCAGGGGAATTTTGAATAAAATAGAAGCACAAAAAGAAGTGCTTGAGGAGGATCTTCTGATAAGATGTCCATCAATCCTCCGAATTGATTTATCTTTAAATTTTGCAAATGCACTATGTTTTTTTTGGCCAATTTTGTAGAGTGCATAGTTGTAATAATTTCTACATAATATATGAACATGAAAGAAAGGGCTATAGTAATTTTTGAAACTTCATATGTGATCTTTATAGAAGATCTCACCCCTCTACTCAATGTAATCATTCCTTAGGTTTTCTGTTCAATAATTTTTTGAAACTTCATATGTGATCTTTATAGAAGATCTCACCCCTCTACTCAATGTAATCATTCCTTAGGTTTTCTGTTCCTTTCTGGGTGTAGATTTAATGAAATTTCTAATCACTCTTGTAAAAAGATGAAAATTGAAATATAAAACAATATTGATTATCTCAAATATTTATATTCATAATTATTTTAAAATATATTTTTCATTCTTAATAACTTTAAAATGATTTAAATTAAATAATTATATGATATTTGTTTTTTTTTTTTGTCAAATACCATTAACTTATAGAGAATTCAAATCAATAACTTATTACAAGGACTGTTTTTTTAAGAGTGCATTCATTTACCATTAATCTACAATCTTATGAACAATAGTATAATATTTATTAAAAATAATAATTTTAATTTCAAAATATTATAAATTTTGTTATTAAAAATATTATAATGAAAATATAATAATCATTTAAAATTAAAAACACAATATTAATAAAATGTGGAATTAAATAAATGTCAAGTTTAGACACTTTTTGGGTGTGGAATTAAACTTCGCATCTAATGAATACCCATTATGCATACATCTGAGTAGACACACATCGAAAAAATTGAAAATACATGAAAAATATGTGTTCAACACATTTTTTCATGTATTTTATTATTTTTTGATGTGGACCTCTACTAAGAGGTATGCATAGTGGGTAATTATTGGATGTGGAATTAAGTATGCATCCAATGTGTGTCTACACTTGACATTTGAATAAACCTATAAGGAGATAATCCAAAATACAATTTAAAAAGTAGTTTTTTTTTTTTTTTTTGGTCTTTAAAAAATCATTTAACCATTATTTTATTATTTTAAGTACTATTTTATTATTTCCTTTAGGATGCCATTTTAGACCTCAAAATTTCCCTTATGGAAAATTATGGTAGCTTTTCGAAATCTCATTTATTTTTGGCTTCTTCCCATGAGCAAACTTGTATAGTGTGACACGTGCCCAATTATTCAAATATAATATTGAAATTTGTACTTAAGGAACTTATATATGTATACTAAGATATTTGAATATTTCATGGCTTGAAATGACCCAAAAAATAACTTATACCAAAAATACCAAGTTGACATGTTTGAAGCTAATGTTAAGATTTTTCACAAACCTTAACTTCCATAGAGTAGAACTTAGAAAGCATAGCAAATCAAACTCGACAATTTGAACAAGAAATCCCTTGTGATTTATCCTTAATATTATCCATGTTTCACCATCTAAAACCTCCTAGAAAAAAGTTGTAGTGGGAATTCCAAATTGATCTATTTGAAACAAATTTTAGGAGCATTTAGGAACCCTAACTTTATTAGAGCATATATGGAGAAGTATAGAAAAATAATATATGAAAAATTATCCACATATTCCCCCACATTTATCCAAATATGATCGAAATCGCACTAACTGAAACATCAAAAGAAAAAAAGATAGAGAAAATTCCAAATCGGCCTATTTGAAATTGATTTCAGAGGGCATTTAGGAACCCTAACTTCCCTAGAAAATATCTCAAAAAGAAAAAAAAAATATTCTCCTTTATTTTATATAAATTTTAAGTTATTTATCTTAACACTAATAACATAAAGTTTTACTTATAGATAGTATTGAAGTTATTGGACCACTTTTTTTTTACATGGCATAACTTAGCTTAAAAAAAATCCACATCTTTACCTAAATAATTACATGAATATGTATTATAGGATGTGGGAATATGCCTTGTTTAGGTTTTACTTGTGAATGATATTAATGTTATTAGATGTCATTTTCTTTTTTTATGTGGTATAACTTAATTTAAAAAAACCACAACATCATTATCTAAATAATTACATGAATATATATTATATGAAATGAAAATAAACATATCAATGTTACCTCAAGTATCATTGTTCACTTTTATCCTAAGTCTAAGCGAAATTATGCGAAAATAATGAATGCGTTTACGTCAATTTTTATTGCCGCGAAATGTTTTTTTGGGAGGGGATTTGTTGTATTTTTCGGCCAACGGAAAGTCAAGTAAAAGTTTGGCCGAAGTTTTGTAAGAAATTTGGCCGAAATTTTGTGTCATTAGACTTGATGGGCCATCAACGCAAAAAACAATTCGACTGAACTTTTTTTAAAAGTTTCACCGAACTAACACGTTTGCAATTACATAGAGCTAAGCTCTGAATACATTTGTTCAAATTTGGACTGATTAAACTCCATGAAAATTTCTGAATTAACTGTCAAAACCAAGATAAGCATTTGCAGAATTCAACCTACTTTGAGGAAATATAACTTTTATGGAATTTCATAAATATTTACTAATTTTAATTAATTTTGTAATAAAACGGGTGTAAACAATTTCTGAAGGTCATTATGATTTAGTGAAATCAATATTCTGTATCTTCCAAAATACACTGTAAAAAAAATTGAAAAAATTATGGTGCATTACATTGGTCCGTCGTCTGTAATGGGTAGTTTTTAGATTTTTAGTTTATAACTTATATGTTGAGAAATTTCGTGCGTTGTGAAACATATTCAAAATATGCAGTTTTTTCATATTGGATTAGTTCAAAAAATTCTAGTAATTATGATATGCATCAGTTGGTTTTATAAATATAACGAAACTGAAGTAGACTCTGTGTAGATTATTGTAACAGATTTTGTTTCTCAAAAACACAAAGTTTTCAAAGAATACACCAGTGCGTATTAACATGAATTTTTATGAATCCTTTGATTGTTAAAAAACACACACTCAAATAAACGCTAAGTTGACATATCAAATGTGTATAAAAAATTCCAAAAAATAAGTAATAGAAAGCTACTAAAATTTCTGACAACTTTTATTTTTATTGCAAAATGAAATTCTAAATAGAAAAATTGTTTTGGCTTGTAGAAAGTTGAAGAACAAAAAAAAATGAATTTTTTTTCTCAAAAAAGGGCAAAAAGTGTAACCCAACTTCACATTTTCACCCACATGCCGATAGGGGAGACGTTGGACAAAAATGAAGGCAAGGACAATTAGTTAACATCAGTTCCCCTCGTGACAAGTTCATCAAATTATTAAAGGACCTAAATCCTATAGTATTTCTCTTGACTGATAATGATATAGACTATTCATCTCCTGATTTCATAGAAAGATTTAACTCTGTAGATCATATATGTAGATTCTTGTATTCAACCAGTGTATGTTTCAAGGGGAGAGAGTGTGAGGAGAGGTGTATGGTTGAAGGGGTGAGGTTGCCATGGGGTTAGTTATTAATGTAGCATATGATGGTGCATCTTATGTGGAGATAAATGAGAGTCATTTGAACTGGGTCAATAGAGTTAGGGAAGTCGATTTGTGTGTGAAATCTCTAGTGACAAAATAATTGACTGTGAAAGAGCCATGCTTCATAAAAATTATTCAAATTGGGAGATGTGTTTGGAGGATGAGTGTATTTCTTTGTGTTGGAAGAGTCATCCTATCACCTCTTGTTATCTATGGAAGCCTAATCCGGAATTTATGCAGGAACGCAATAGAGTACACATATAACCATAAATACAAAGATGCAGTGGAAATAACACTTACTTTCATTAATATCAAATAACTGAAGACAGAATATAATAAACTAGCTAGGGCACTAGTAGCTTATCTCTGAGAAGAGATGTGGTGGCTATAGGCCTCTAAACTGTGTGTTAAAATGAGGCTCGAAGGCCTATATATTTTTGAGAAATAATGGAAAACCCTAAACATAAAAAAACCTAACCCTAGGAGATGAAACATCAGAATATGGGCCTCGTCGGGGTAAATTGGTACATCAATTTCCTGGGGTCGTAATTTTGGCATACTATCTCCGTTTGACGCACATGATACATTGTTAGAAATATCTATCTGATGACTATAACTAATGATCATGAATGTCGAGTCTAGAGCAGACTCATATTCGCTAGTTGTTTAGGGCCTCAAAACGGTTCCAGAAGTTCACTAACCCGAAAAACTGCTAAAAATAGTAAATTGTGTTATAATTAAGGAAACTGAAAAACTGAAAGAAACAATGGTGGGGCCCCAAGTGGAATAGGTGGGTGGCCACCGATATCCACCTGGATCAAATCCATCTTTTAACGAGCCTGCATGAGAAGACTTCATGTTTCATGTTATTATTATTATTATTATTATTATTTCCGTCATTGACTTTTATATTCTTGTTTCATATGTATCATACATATAAATGTACATAATATTTGGTCCCTTGAATTTGCGCTTGGGCTAAAATTCAATACTTATATTTAATCGATAACATAAAGGTTACAAATAATATAGAAAAAATGAAAATTACACCCATTTATCATTTGATGCTTAATTAAAATCACTATGTTGTAGTTTCACAACATAAACTTAACATCATTGCCGATCATTTTACCTTCTCTCTATATGAATTTCACCTTCACTCTATTTATACAAGTCATAGACTACCTATTATATGTTTGGGAGATTTTATGGGCATATTTTCTGGTAGAATTTACATAGAATATAGCACATATTTATTTCAATTATATGTGAGTGAATAGATCTCAGTCAAACCAGATAATTTAGTTTTGCTCAACGTTCCCGAAGAGAAAGATGAAATTTTTTATCCCAGCATAGTGAAAAAACAGGGGGGCTCTACTTTTCCACCACTAGTGTGTTGGTGTAGGCTTGTTTGATGTTAATCTTATTGATAAATCTCGAGGAGGGGTTTGAAAAACATCAGAACCATTTGAATTTTCCATTCCCATGAGTCTTGGACTACATGGGTAGGATGCATGTGAGGCATTGATCAAAGAGAGGGTGAACCAACTCAATATCATAACAGTGGGGAAAGAGCACATCAACAAAGTAAGGCGAACCTAGCCCTGTGGTTGCTTATAGCTCCAAGTAGCTATCCCCAAGCCCCCTGGAGCTCCCAGAGCTCATAGTCCAACTCAAACGGGACCCTCACAATAGGGTCTGTCCACAATACCAAGCTTCTCATGGAAGGTTAAGAATTTGATGTTCCATAGGGGCTTCGTGAGAATATCTGTGACTAGCTCATGAGTCCCAATGTGATGGAGCCTTACGACGCCTCGTTCTACCATGTCTCAAGAAAAAGTGGTGCCTAATATCAATATGCTTTGATCGGTCGTGGAAAACGAGATTCTCAGAAAGACAAATCCCACTTTGGTTGTCACAAAGGATTACAGTGGTATCAAACACATGCCCTAACAACTCACTGAAGAGCTTTCTCAACCAAACAGCTTCATAGCAGGCCATACTTTCTACAATGTATTCAGCCTTGGTGGTGCTCAAAGAAATCAATTTATGCTTCATGCTCATCCAAGAGATCGAATCATAACCT
Organism: Pinus albicaulis; assembly: GCA_034641835.2. Lineage (NCBI taxonomy): Eukaryota > Viridiplantae > Streptophyta > Pinopsida > Pinales > Pinaceae > Pinus > Pinus albicaulis. The sequence continues at coordinate 1,118,116,511 of CM076581.1, read as the reverse complement.
AGGGTGAAGCAACATCCAAATGTGATTTTACAATCCACCACATTGCCCTCCAAATCGACATCGGTATATCCATGGAGCCTCATACTCCTAACAGTGTATCTCATCCCATGGTTGATTTTTACCCGAAGATATCTCAAGAGATTCTTGGCACCAGTCCAATGAATGTGATGAGGCTCAACCATGTATTGAATCAATATGTTCACTACAAAACATACGTCTAGATTTCAGTTCACTTAGAATATCAAGGCCCCCATGAGTTGACGGTACTTGGTGGGATTTCCCAACTCGGGCCCAACAACACTTCCACACAACTTCTTAAAGTTGAGTTCCATTGGAGTAGTCACGAACTTCCAATCTACCATCCCAAATATCTCGAGCAACTTCACAACATATTTTCCTTGAGAAAGGAAAATATCACCTGGATTTTGCGAGACCTCCAAGCCTAGGAAATAGTGCATTAGTCCTAGGTCCTTCATCTTGAACTTAGAATCTAGCTCCCTCTTACATTGAAGAATGAGAGGGTCAACACCTGTCAGGAAGAGATCGTCCACATAGAGAACCAAAATGAGAGGCTTTTCATTATCAACCTTCAAATAGAGGTTTGGATCTTCATTACTTCAAGTAAAGCCCAACTTCATCAAGTATCTATTGCTCCTCTCATAGAAAGCCCTGGGGTCTTGCTTCAACCCATAAAGGGATTTCTTCAACCTGCATAAATGAGTGTCTATATCTCAAAATTTGAACCCCAGAGGTTGTTCCACATAGACCTCTTCCTTGATTGAGACATGTAAGAAGGTAAGAAGGTAGTATTCACATACATCTGATGAAGACTCCATCCTTGCGATGCAGCAAGGGAAATGATCGATCAGATGGTGGTGTAGCGGGAAACAGGTGAAAATATTTCATCATAATATATGCCTTCCTTTTGAGAGAAGTCTTGGGAAAAAAATATTTCCTTGTACTTTTTAGCACTTCCATCGACTCTATGCTTGATCTTGAAGAGCCATTTCGAGGTGACAACAGATTTTTCCTTCGGTCTAGGGACCACATCGAAGACATCATTCTTCATGATTGACTCATATTCCTCATGCATAGCATCCTTCCAAACTTGATGCTTTACGAATTCTTTAAATGTTCCAGGCTAAAACTGTACAATAGTGCTCATGGCTGCTAGGTACCCTTGGTACCTATTCGGCTTCTTACTTTCACGAAATGTTCTTCATGGAGCAATATTTCTCTCGGCATCTTCGAGAGTGTCTCTGAGCCATCAGGGTCTCCTTTTATTTAAATAAGGTGGACCTATAGGATACATCAGACCTTCAACTTCGGGCATTGATTCATCCTTCTGTTCTTCCTTCCTTCCACCTTCTTCTTCTTCTTTGTCTTCCTTTGAGATAGGAAGTGTTGTCGCTCTTAGAGACAGTCTAGAGTTGTGATAGACCAGTGCCTAGGACATCTTATCATAACAAGGAGTGTATATTATATTATATGAAGTTGTCAACAAACAACTCTCATGCTATCTTCTGTAAACAGGGAAACAAACTAGAATGGGACCAAGACCCTCAAAAACTAACACAGAGAAAGGGATACTGTAGAGGCAATGTGTAAAACTCCAATATAAAAACAACAGACAATTCAGAGACAGTTTACTGTAAAGAGGGCCAATTCAGAAATACCTCACAGAAATAAGTTATCAGAAGGTGCATGTAGTGAAAGAAATATTGAGAAGATATTAGTTAACATTGAGATGATATCCAGATACACAATACCACCAGGCATGGGCTTAACAATCTAAGAATCCATACTTGACAATAGCGTTTTAAAAACACCCTCCTAAAGAAACTAATATAGCATAAATGTGATTAAGATGATAAGCGGAACATAATATCATGCATGAGCCATATTTAAAGTGCTTGACTGATCCGAGCATGGTCATCAACTAGGATGAATCCATACCAAAAATCAGTGAGCCACACGCATTCCAAAACATGATACAGGAATGATGGATAAAATGAAATGATCTATTAAAATAACACATAAGAGAAAGTTATAGACTGTGAAATACCAAAGATCAAAATCCTCTTTAACAGATGGAACTCCTCCTCACTGAGACCCTATGGGCTCTGAGCCTTCATACAAAAGTTCTACAAAATGTGTACAAAAAGCCTTTCACTGCATAATTTTCTGATAAAATCTGGAACCCCTTCAATGCGTTTCTTCACGGTTTTTATAGCTGAAAAAGGGGCAGAGGTGGTAGGTGGACAACTAAATGCAAAATTAAAACTCAGAAGAGAAAAGGGTCGAAGCCCATTCTGTTTAAACTCAGCGCATTTATCTCTGGTACTCTCTAGAGGAAAGAATGGTCTTTGTCAGGCTTCCATTTACTTCAGGTATGTCTTTGCTGTACCTGGCTGCAGTACTCTGTAGTACTTTTTGGTGAATGAACAAGAAAGTGAAATAATGATACAAAGGTCGAACATACTTCAAAACAAATTCTCTTGGTAGCTTCAGACTGTGATCAGGGCAGAACTTTCTTCAAGAACACAGTAAAACATGGAAGTAATATGGGCGCTTTGTCCTTTAGAACAAATCTACTGATATGAGAACCCCGATAGTTCTGATTTCTATGCGCTGAGCCTTCCAAGTGATCCCGAGGTCCTTAGTACAGTACTTTGCCTTCGAAATTACTGAAATAAGGCTTAAATTCTTCAATTGCACGCCTTTAACTCTCTGCTATTCCATTGATATTCCTTTGCCGCCTCCATGCTTGCCTATGACTGTGAAATCTGTGCTTTCATAGCTCTGGGGAGGATTGTGCAGAGTTTAAACTCTGTTCCTTTAATGAAAGTCTTGTCGACATACCATTCTGGACCTTTCTCCATGATTTCACTTCTGAAAATGGCCCTTTCCTGTGCTCTCGGGCTTTGCGTCGCTGTAACAACGACTGTGAATCATGGTGGCATTTAACGCCTGCACCCTGCAAAACACGCAACTGTATTAAGAAATCCATGCACGGAGGAGGTGGATGGTTACGAAGGACGGGTAGAACGGCTGCGCAGTAGTGGTGAAATGGTGGCTTTACATGAAATGACGATGGAAAATGCTTTTGATATGGTGTAAACAGGGAACTAATAGGGTTTGACAAAAACATGGTTATGGACCGTTCGATCATGGTTTGGGGATGAAAATCAATGGCGGAGATCGAACAACGGAATGATATATGAACAACAAGTGGAATAATTATGAAACAAAGAATTTTAATGTAAAACAAAAAACTTTGGCTATGACGGAAATACAAAGGAATGCGATGAAAATGCAATGAATCGTAATCGTATGCGGTGAGACCCAGCATGGTGGAGGGCGATTAGATCTGAGTCATCAGATTGTTGGATCCAACGGACGGTCAAGATTAAGTCGGAGAATCGCAATCGCAATCGACGAGAGGGATGTACATTTTATAATTTGTGATGCGATTAGAATGGGAAAGCGATGACCATTGGATCTACAAGGGGATTGACGATGGAGATCTGTTCGGAGGGCAAAGGGGAAGAGCGACGGGCGCAATGCGATAAGATCTAGGCCATTGATCTCTGAACGAATGGACGACTATGATTTATTTGGGCAATCACAATCAGAGGAAACGAGTGTGACACATTACAAAAGTTCCGATTGCGATGAGGCGGGAAGTGCGATGGCCGTCGGATCATGGATTAAATGGATGGTTGGGATCGGATCGGGACAATCGCAATCGGGGGGCGTGGAAGCGGAGATGCAGTTGAACACCGCGATTGTGATGGAGCGATTAGCGCCGAGCTGTAGGATTAGCAGGGAAAACAACAGTGGGGATTAAATCGGAGATCGCGATCGGGGGTAAACAAAGGGATGGCACGGAGACTTTGCGATTGCGATAAAAGCGGGGGAAGCGATTGGGAATCAACTGTTGGATCAGAAAAGCATATCAACAGCGTAAATTGCATCGCGGGTCTATTAGAACAAAACCAATCGCATTGGAGTTTTTCTGTTGTAGCAAGGAAATGCGCTCGCCCGAAACTTCGATTGCGATTGGTGCTCAAGACTTAAGCGCTGGGGCGTATGGGGGGAAGTGGTTAAGGGGCTTGCGGCAAAGGGGCTAGGCCCTTAACATAAGGTGGGAAAGTGGGTTTTTGCCCATTTTTAATGAATTTCAAGGCCAAATAAGGGAAACGATAGAGGGGAAAAATGGGAATTTGGCCAAACAAAAGGTAAGGGTGGAATTTAAAGGGGATTTTTTGTCAGAATTTAATGGAATTTAACAGAATGCTGACATGATCAATAGGAAGATCTCTAACCTTCCAGAGGGAAGCATCTTCTTCGAAGGTGACATCATGATATATCTCCACTTCCCTTTGACTAGATACATAGATTCTATATGCCTTCGAGGTTTCACTGTAGCCATAAACATTTCCTTATTTCCAGAAGCATCCAACTTGCTTCTCTTTTCTTTCGGCACATGAAAATACATATGACTTCCAAAAAATATAAAATTAGAGACATCAATATTCTTACTAGAGAAGACTTCTTCGGGAGTTTTGGAGTCCAATTCAGAATGTGGGCATCTATTTTGAACACACACAATGGTGTTGGCAACTACTTCCCATAGGAACTTCATAAGACCTTGGTCATATAACATGGCACATAAAACTTCTAAAATGGTTCTATTATTCCTTTCAACAACACCATTTTCTTTGGGATTATACACAGTAGTGGTCTCCCTCTTAATTCCAACTTCCCTGCAATTGTCATTGAATTCATTTGACTCATATTCAGTTCCATTATTGGTCCTCAAAATTTTGATCTTCTTCCCAGTTTGATTTTCAACCAAGGCCTTGAACGTGCAGAACCACTTGAATGCTTCATCCTTTTTCTTCAAAAATTATATCCAACTTTTGCGGGAGAAGTCATCTATAAAAGTGATATAATATAATCATCCTCCTAAGGATATTACGGGTAGCGTACCAGATAGATCATAATGAATCAATTGTAAAATATAAGATGTATTTGTGACACTCAAGGGGAATGGTCCCCTTGTATGCTTTCCTTCAGCACAACCCTAACACACACCTTCATGATCATCTTTGAAATCAGGCATATCTGTCACTACCTTCCTTGCTTCGGGAAGGGCTTTATAATGAAGGTGTGCAAACCTCCAGTTCCATAGTTTGTATTGAAGATTTGTGTTGCATGTCATGGCCCCCAATTGACTTCCTCCAACCTAATAGAGTGTATAAATCTTGAAACCAAGGGTGAACGCTTCCTTGAATTTCCTCTTCCAATTGCGTACCTTTCCATCGACAAATGCCACCTTGAATCCTTTGTCTTCCATTGCCGAGATAGACACTAGATTCTTCTTCAAGTTAGGTATGTACAAAATATCTTGCAAATAGAGGACTTGACCTTGATTTAGATAAAGTGTCACAGTCCCTGTCCATTTCACGGGATAGTTGGCATTGTCTCCAAGGATAATTTCCAAATTAGTATCCTTTTCAATCAAATCAGAGAGGGCCTATTTATATCCAGTGAAGTGCCTTGAGGCAACACTATCAATCAATTGGTTATTGAGGGTGTCGGATTGAGATGCAACATAGAGGGAAGATATAAGAATGTATTCATTTCTCTTATTATCAACAACATTGGATTCATCATACCTAGAATTTGTTTACCTCTTGAGAGATTGACCATTTCCATTTCTATTTTGAGTGGAGGGAGCCTTCCTCTTTCCTTTGAACCCGTTGTTCCTTTGATCACTCCCCCTGAAGTTGTTTTTATTTTAGTCATCATCTTGGGGAGAGTCACATTTATTGAGGCACTCTCTTGCATAGTGACAAAACTTGTTACAATTGTAACATCTTCCATTTCTTCCTTTGGGATCCACTCTTCCATGATTTTGTTTTCTTGGATTAGCATTGTTCCTCTTATTTGCATGAGCGATGAAGGCGGTAGGGTCACTTCCATTACCATTTGAGGGATGGTATCTCTCCATCATCCTTGTCTCCTCTTGAGTGAATCGTGTCAACAATTCATCAAAATCAATAATTATATTATTATTGATAATAGTAGTATTAAATACATACCATGGTAGGGGAAGTCCTCCAAGAGCGATGCGAGTGAGCTCTCGGTTAGCTATAGCCTCTCCAATAGCTAAGAGATCATTCTTGATTTCGGTGATCCTCATGAAGTAGGATTGGATGAAATCTCCCTTGTCCATCTTGATGTTCTTAAAATTGTTCTTCAAAAAGAGAATTTGATTAGCGTTGATAGCCCTGAACATGATAACCAACTTATCATACATCTCCTTAGATGTTCCCAGCTCGGAGATATAAGAAACCAAGTGCTTATGAATAGAATCCCTGATGATATTCTTCATATTGTTTTCCACTTTATTGTACTTTATTTCATTGGTAGCTAATGCATTTGGTGGAGGCTCGGTGATCTTCCCCTGCACATAATCCATAACATCTTGATCCTTCCGTTGAAAAGACAACAAGAAATGTGTGTCTAATTTAATTTTCCCTTAATTAAATTGGACAATAAATTGTAATCTTATCTCATAACCACTTGTAATAGTTAAATGAGTGTGATAAACTCAGTTAGCTCATGAAATTCGAGTGGAGGGTTGTTGGTGATTCATGTAGAGTGATTATGTTTATTTTAGAGTCCAAGTCGCAATTAGTGTAATAGTTTAATGAATGAGAAATCGGTTAACTCAATTACGTGAGTTAAAGTCAGTCTAACTAGTTGTAACTGATTGCTACACTAGTGAGAGGTCAAATGAATTAAATCAACTTTAATTCACATACTGTGATCTCTCAAGTGACTGATGATTTACTATTAATAGTTGCATGCATGTCAGTTCTGATGAAGACCCAGTTTAGACATAGGTTAAAGGGACGTTATCTATCAGTTGTAGTATTAGTAAATTGTTGGTGCACCATTAGAAAAAAGTAGGATTTCCCATGATGTATTGGCAGTTTTGGAAGGTTTAATTTCCTAATTAATAGGGATCAATTATTCTTAGAATTGCACAAGCAAGGCAGGCTGAGTAGAGGAAGGAAATTGGCTAAGTGTTGGTCGATTTTGTCCGAATCAGTGTGAGATAGTTGGTAGAGTGCAACATACTCTTCTAAGAAGAGTGCATTGTAATTGTTTCATGATTCCTTGGTTTTATACAATACAAATAGAGGGGTTTTGAGCAGATTTCTTTCCCCAGAAAATTTCATGTGTTGTGGATTTTATTCTTTCTCTTACTTGGTGTGATTGTGCGATCATGTTTAATTTCTGCAAATTAAGTGTAGAAGGATTCAATATCTTGCTCTGGAATATTGCATGATCAGATTGAATCCATTGGCATACATATTGCTTGTATAATTTATACATGGTATCAGAGTGCCAAAAATCACTATAGTGGAGAAGAAATTGAGTTTGTGCTTAACAACATTCGAATTTGCAAAAATATTCTTTGGTGCGACAGGCGAATCAAGATGGATTTCAATGGATTAAGTTTGGAATATTCACTCGAGGGTAGTTCTAATTATATTGCATGGAAATACATAATGGAGGAAGTTCTGGAGGACAATGGGTTGAAAGAATGTATCGACACTGATATTCCAAGGCCCGCAACAGCAGACGCCGCTCTTCTTAATGCTTGGAAAAATAAGGTTGCAAAGGTGAGGATGATCTTATTAGAGGGAGTTCTAGATCACATTGTCTCGGGTCTCCATGGAAAGGTGAATCCATATGAAATGTGGAAGGCCTTGATAGATATGTTTTAGAACAACAGTGACCACAGAAAATTGGCACTAAAGCACAAGCTCAGGAAATTCAAAATGGAGAAAGGCGACACTATTCCGAAATACTTGACCAAGTTCATCCAATGTCGAGATGAGCTCGGAAGTGTCGGGATTACTGTAGCTGATGATGAATTGGTGAGCCTAACACTTCTAGGCCTTCCCAAGAGTTGGCATAGTTATAAAAACTCTGTTAATGGGAGGGAGAAGCTCCCAGATTGGGAGCGACTTTGGTCGGATTTGGTATAAGAAGCATTCAGGCGGAATACTAGGGATGGATCCTCATCCAAGAGAGGTGACGAGGAAAATTGCGTATTGGCTGGTAAGGCAAGAAGGGGAAGGGAAAAAAATCCTATTCCAAATATGAGACCGATAAAGAAGGCAAGAAGTGTGACATGTCCAGAGTGAAATGTTTTCACTGTCACGAGCATGGACATTATGCCATTAATTGTCCACAAAAGAAGAAGAAGAACAAGAAGGCTTTAGGATCTGTAGCGGGTGATTCTTTGGCTTCACAGTTCAAGTTGGACTTCTCACTCATCACATGCATGTTGTCTAGTGCGATGGGATTAGTGTGGTACTTGGATAGTGGAACATATTTCCACATGACGGGAGACAAAGAACTCTTTGGTAGCTTGTAGGAGAAGGATCTTCAGATTCACATTGAGATGGGTGATGATAGGAGGTATAACACTACCGGGATTGGTACAATTACTTTCCAGAGACAGTCAGGTAAACCTTTCTTATTAAAAGATGTCATGCATGTACTAGGCTTGAAAAAGAATTTATTTTCAGTTTTTGTGTTGGAGGATAGAGGATATGATGTGGTTTTCAATGAAGGGAAATAATTCCTTCGTGACAAAGCCACGAGACAAGTTAAGAAGATTGGGGTTTGTGTGAAGAACCTCTACAAACTTGATGTATATGGATGTGCAACATTGATGAGTAAAGCAAACAGAGTGGTGAGCCAGGATGAGGGTGAGTTATGGCACATGAGATTGGACCATCTACACCACAATGATTTGAAGGTCATGCAACAGATTTTTACGAGGCTTCCAAAGGGTACTCTTTCGCAGATATACACATGCAAGGGATGTACCATGGGGAAGTATACAAAGGCCACTTTTCATGAGGAAAATCAAGCAGTGGAAATCCTTGAGAGAGTTCATTCAGATGTGTGTGGACCATTCTCTACAGCTTCTACATCAAAGAATAGGTATTATGTGATTTTTGTTGATGATTTTTCTAGAAAGTGTTGGATCTACTTCATGCAGAAGAAAGATCAGACGTTCTCAAAATTTTGTGAGTTCAAAGCACTAGTTGAGAAAGATACAAGGAAGTAGGTGAAGGCTCTAAGGAGTGATAATGGTGGTGAGTACATCTCCAATGAATTTAATAACTTTTGTGCCAAATAAGGAATTCAAAGAGAGTTGATTGCGCCTCATAACCCATAACAGAATGGGGTTGTAGAAAGAAAGAATAGACCAATTGTGAGTGCAGCACAAGCTATGTTACATGATCAGGGCATACCATTGCATATGTGGGAAGAGGAATGCAACACAATGGTATTTTTGTAGAACCGTATTCCTCATCGGATACTTGGCATGAGTATACTAGAGGAGGCTTTTTCTGGTAAGAAACCCGATGTTTCATATTTTAAAATTTTTGGCTCATCTTTCTATTTCCATGTGACCAAAGATTCCATAAAGAAGCTAGAAGTAACAACATAGATTTGGATATTTGTGGGGTACACTGATACTCCCCATAACTATCGAGTGTATTTTCTGAACAACAGGATAATAATTGTCAGATGGGATGTAAAATTTGATGAGGAGAAAGCCACGCGATTGTCCCTAGAGAGGGAGCTTGATTTGCATGCAAACGAGGAACTCTTGGTTCCAGAGGATGAACCTCAAGATGTGAAGCAACCACATGAGGAGGATCATGGAGTGGCATAGACCACTCATATAGAGCCATCCACCAGACATGATAGGAGACACACCACCAAGGCTGACAGATTGAGACTTGATGCAGCAGAACATGTAGGAGAACCTACATCACAATGTAGACAGAGACAGTCACGAGATAGGTATACTGGTTACATGGATCTTTTGAGCAAGTGTATTATGATAGAACCATCATCTTTTGAGGAAGAAGTGCAGCAACCAACTTGGGTTGACGCCATGGTTGAGGAGTATGACTCCATAGTTAGGAACGGTGCATGGGATGTTGTCCCAAGACCAGTCGGAAATTCAGTGGTTGGATCTAGATGGATCTATAAGGTGAAGTAGGAAGTAGATGGGAGTGTGGAGAAGTACAAGGCTATATTTGTAGCTCAGGGATTCTCACAGGTTTAGGAGATTGAGTATGAGGAGAATTTTGAATACTCATTGATTAGATCTATCCTTGCACTCTCAGCGCAGATGGGTTGGCAGATACATCAGATGGATGTGAAGACTGCATTTCTTAATGGAGTTATTGAGGAAGAAGTGTACATTGAGAAGCCAAAAGGTTTTGAGACCTTTGATAAGATGTCTCGTGTGTGCAGACTCAAGAGAGCACTGTATGGGCTGAAGCAAGCACCTCGTGCTTGGTACACCAGGATTGACATCTATTTCACCAGGCTGGGCTTCACAGAGAGTGAAGCGGATGCGAACCTCTACTAGATTGTGGTAGATGGTAAGCTTATGATTATCGTACTTTATGTAGATGAACTTATTTTGACAGGTGATGAGAAACTCATAACTTCTTGCAAAGAAGATCTTGTAAGAGATTTTGAGATGAAGGACATGGGACTCCTTCACTATTTCCTTGGTTTGGAGATATGACAGAGGTATGGGGAGCTATTTTTTTCTCAAGTAAAGTATGCCAAAGAGATTTTGAGGAGGTTCCAGATGGAGAGCTGTAAACCCATGGAGAATCCTCTTGCAGGAAACTGGAGGAAGGAGGATGCTACTTCAGGTAAGGTAGTTGACGCTATTGTTTACAGGTAGCTTGTGGGTTCACTCATGTACTTGGTGAACACATGACCATGCATATGCTACACAGTTAAATAACTTAGTCAAGCTATGGTTAAGCTGAACAAGCTCTTTTTGAAGGTGGGGAAGCATGTCTTGAGATATCGCAGGGGCACTACAGAGTATGGATTATGGTACAGACAGATAGAGGGTGTGAAGTTTCAAGCTTTCACCAATGAATATTGGGCAGGCAATCCATCAGACAGGAAGAGCACATCAGGAGGGATCTTCAACATAGGATGAACAATAGTTTGTTGGTACAACAGGAAGCAGAGATCATTTGCACTCAGTTAAGCTGAGGCAGAGTACATGGCATCCAGTCAGGCGGCACGTGAGGACATCTGGATGAGGAAGATACTTGTTGGTTTTTTTGGTCATCATATACATCCAACGATGATACACTGTGATAAGAAGAGTTGCATAAAACACTCGGTTAATCCAGTATTACATGAAAAGTCCAAGCATATTGACATCTGGTACCACCATCTTAGAGATTGTGTTCAGAGATGCATTATGTTACTTTAGTACATTCCCATAGAGGATCAGGATGTAGATATTCTGACGAAGGCACTCGCCAAGAGAAAATTTTAATACCACAGAGACAGGATCGGGGTAGCTGATAATCCCTTTATTGTTGAGAGGGAGTGTTGAAAAGTCAACAAGAAATGTGTGTCTAATTTAATTTTCCCTTAATTAAGTTGGACAATAAATTGTAATATTATCTCATAATCACTTTTATTAGTTAACTGAGTGTGATAGAATCAGTCAAGTTGAGGGTGGTTGGTGAGGCATGTAGAGTGATTCTATTTGTTTTAGAGTCCAAGTTGCAGTTAGTGTATTAGTTTAATGCATGAGAAATCAATTAACTCAATTACGTGAGTGTAAAAGTCAGTCTAACTAGTTGTAACTGATTGTTGCACAAGTGAGAGGTCAAGTGAATTAAATCAGATTTAATTCACATGCAGTGATATGTCAAGTGACTGATGATTTACTATTAATCGCTACATGCATGTTAGTTCTGATGAAGACCCAGTTGAGACAAATGTTAAAGGGAGGTTATCTATCAGTTGTATTATAAGTAAATTTTCGGCACAAAATTAGACAAACATAGGATCTCCCATGACGTATTGCGTAGTTTTGGAAGGTTGAATTTCCTAATTAATAGAGATAAATTGTTCTTAGAATTGTGAAAGCAAGGCTGACTGAGCAGAGGCAGGAAATTGGCTAAGTGTTGGTCAATTTTTCCTGGATCAGTGTTAGACAATTGGTAGAGTGCAACAGAATCTTGTGAGAAGAGTGCATTGTAATTGTTTCATGATTCCTTGGTTTTATACAATACAAATAGAGGGGTTTTGAGAAGATTGCTTTCCCTAGAACATTTCATGTGTTGTGGATTTGATTCTTCCTCTTACTTGGTGTGATTTTGCGATCATGTTTAATTTCTGCAAATTGATTGTAGAAGGATTCAATATCTTGCTCTAGAATATTGCATGATTGGATTGAATCCATTGGTATAAATATTGTTTGTATAATTTCTACATATCCAATGTTATATCCAAGGACATTTTCCAAGCATGATAATCAGACTTATCATTCAACTTGTCATCAGTTTTGAAGAATGAGGAAGTCATTGTACCTATTCCTTGTCTATTCAACTTCGGTGATTTATCTTCTCACTATTGCTTGGGATTTGTCTTCACCTTAGCTCTGATACCTTGTTAATTTTAGTTAACCATCGTATGTTCTATGCTTAGAGAAGTTTACTTCAATCTTTATTATTAGCCTAATTCAATTTCAAATATGCAATCACATAACCATTGAAAGTAAATGCTGATAGAACATAAAATAAATCGATAAAAGACAAGCCAAGACAAGAGACCTAAGAATTCTTATAATTCTTCTTATTCGATAGAGAGAGAGAAAATATTTTTACAGCAGTCAACAGGATGCCTTAGCCAGCAAAGTCTTTGTTGGACAAATAAACAATTCAGCCTCCAAACAAGCTCGGTCAAAATCGGTCAAACTTGGCCTTCCTTCAATGTCAAACACACCTCAAAACAATCCACAAAATCATTCAATGCAGAAGTCAAACTCTACGGTCAAAATAATAGTCAATGCTGCGTTCAAAGTCAACATCTTGCCTAAGTCATTGTGCCTCCAGTTGCGACCTCTTCAGATCAGATTTCTCCCTCAGAAAATTGAGTCAAATCTCAAGTGTTGACCCAAAGTCAACGTTGGTCAATGTTGTGCAGAAAAGCCCTAAAATAGTCTGGAAATTGCATCTTCCTATTTCACAGTGTGGAAGAGAGAGAAGCCTCTAAGGTTGTACAAACCAATCAGATGAGAGAGAGATGTGTGAGATGAGTGAATGATGAAGTGAGCATCATGTCTCTCCTTTTTATATCCATGACTGAGGGTGTGTGACATATATTTTGGGGCTTGTGAGCCTACATTACAATTCTGGCCGACCTTGAAAAATTTTACGTGTGGAAAATAAGTTCAAAATCCAACTTCTTCTCATCCATACAAGATGATTTTTAGATCAATATTGCACCTCTCAGAAAGAGGAGTCCAAAAAAAATATCATCTCCATCATATCAATAATGCAACATGCACTACAAGGAAAATACCCTCTAGCAGATGTTTTTGAGGAACCCCTTATAAAAATACCCCAGACATTCGTTTCTAGTGGAGGTTATTAGAGGAGGTTGGTAAGCGGAGGTTTTTGCGGATGTTTTTTGTCTGGTGTGCTTATCATTGTAAGCCGCATTGGTGCGTTCAGCAAGATAAAACATTGGTGCACATAAAACATTGGCACACCGAACACCATGTGCTTTGTACACACCTGCCCGATGCGTCGTATTAATGTAACGCAACTGGTGCTTTACAACTCTTCCGCACCGGTGCATCATAAAAAAGTGCGCCAAAAAAAAAACCGCCCGGTGCGCCCATCAAAACTCTGTGCACCAGAACAGGGTTAAATAAAAAAAATTACGGCCAAAAAACCACATTATTCACTTTTCTTAGCGCTCCAGAGCTCTCAAGCACCGGTGCAATTTATCCTTGTTTGAGCCGCCCTGACATCAGTGCTCCCATTGCACGCATTGCTGCTATGCATTGCCCACCAATTTCCAGCTTGAATTTTGAAAAAAAGTGGGGAAATTTTCTTTTACAAATTATACAGCCAATATGCCTCCTCGACGGCCAAATGTACATGTATATTTCTTGTTTTTCCATAATTAAGCCTTTTAGCGGATTATAATTTCAAATAACCTTAAAATTAACCATTTAAAATATTTATTTATTTATTTTGTCGTGTGGTGCACTCGAGTCGTTCGGCTCGCACTGGCTCGCGGTGCTGCCTATAAATTTACAGGCCGCACCGCAACTGGTGTTAACGGTATCCGCACTGGTTCTGGGGCAGTACTGATAGGCGCATTGTGTTATTTTAATTTTTTTTTAAAAGTGCGGTGCGGTCATTTTCCCGGCCGCACCGTTGATAGTGTGGAATAGTGGCAAGATGGTGCATTGACTGAAACATATGCCCCGAGGCGGGTAATGTTGTTAGCGCACCGCATTCCACAATTTGGACAGGTTAACAGTGCGGGCTGGTAAACCGGTGCTAATGGTATACACACTGTTTTCGAGGCAATACTAAAGGCGCACCGTATCATTTTAATTTTTTTTAAAAAGTGCTGTGCGGTCGGTTACCCGGCTGCATCGTTGACCTAATGGAATAGTGGCAATGCCGTGTGTTGACTAAAATGTCCGCCCCAGGTAGGGTATTTTTGGCAGTGCACCACTTTCCGTATTTTGAAAGGGTCAATGGTGTGGCCTGGTAAAAGACCGCATCATTGACTATGTAATGATGGCAGGAGGTCAGTTCGCTGACTTAACTGTACGCCCCGGGGTGTAGAGTTTAGTTAGCGCACTGCACTCTTGAAATCGTACATAGTCAACGGTCTGCTACAATTTTTTTGGAGCACCGCCGCCGGTGCGTTGCATATTATCTGGTGCACCGTCATTGGTGCACTACATAAAAAGATGCAACAGGATTGGTGCATGACTGTTTTTTTGGCGCACTGACTATTTTTTTTTTTCCAAAAAAAATTATATATGTATATTTCTAAATACATGTCTCATTTAATAAAAAAATTGTATTTAATATGTCAATCATTCAGAGACGTGAAAGGAGAGAAGAGGGGGAATAACAACAACAAAAAATAGAGCAGTATAACATGGTTCTCCCGTGGGAGGCACGAGAGAGGGAGAGAGATGCGTACCCTCGCCCTATTACAACAAATACCCAGGGGCTCCTAAGGCAGATAGGCCTCCTCAAGTTCTATGAGGATGCTACTTCCTTAAAGGGCCATGGTTTGCTTTTGAGACTTCTTGTCTGAAGGTGGAATGCCCACCAACATGATTTCTGGGTTGGTCGTAACCAGTGGTACACACCCACTAAGGAGGATATATATTTCATTACAGGGCTATCAAGGAGAGGGGTGGATTTTCCCTTGTTCCTAGAGGTTCCAGCTGGCTATGTAGTAGGGATTCAGTCAGTGTACTCCTAGAGATACATTGGAGCATCAATACTGTCTCCTCCAGATTTTCAGGTCGCTGGAGGTCAGTTACATATTGGTGCATTTGGTAGTGAGGAGGTGTGCAGTGCCTCTCACCTCTCATTTAGACCATTTCAAAAAACACTAGTGATGGGCAACACTTTAGTTGCTCACTTCTATATTATGTTGATTCTTTAGTACAGGAGCCATGACTTGTCAAGTGGTCTGCCATTTTTTTGTTGCAGTTCTATACAACCTTAGATAGATTTCGTGTTCATGCACAAGGGAGGGTCAACTTCCTTTTTGCTTCAGAGAATTTTTGTCTTTTGAGAGGTTTCTAGAGACAAGGCCTACTTTTGTTCGGCAGCCTCATAGGCCGATGTTCGAGGCACAGATGCACATGTGGGGCAGATGATGCCCGAGAGGGGCGAGACTGTGTTTCCAGCGATGATATCAAATGATGCATTGGAGTTGCTAGCCAGTGTTGACAAGAATCCTTTCATTATGGTCACCTATCCTTATGCAGGTTTGGATTAGTGAGGGTGTGCCAACATCCTCTTCACAGCTAATGAGCCGCCGGATGATAGAGGTAATATTACTGTTTTATTTAAATTTATTCTAACATGTTATTTAACTTGTTTTTATTAAATTGTGTAATGAAATTTTCTAATTATTGTTGTGTACTTGTATATATTTTGCATACATTGGGTCTTTTGATGGAGAGGAAATGTCATCACCATCACATGATCTGGGTGTGGACCTTGGTGACGATCAGGGCCAACTTGATAGTAGATATAGGATGGAGTTGGGCGACCAATTCACTACATTGATTGTTGAGGCGGGCATCAGGCCCGCTCATGTGAGAGACATATAGGCTGATGGTAGGTTGTTACAGATGTGGAGAGGCATGCTGCGTGACATGTACAGACTGATGCTGCATGTTGTAGGAGCTACGATCTTGGTTACATGGATGAGGAGGACCGTTGCACGTTATAGGCTTGGTAGATATATAGCACGTGATCGACAGTCTGCGAACAACGACTCATCATCTCATGATCGTTCACCTCGTGCCGCGCTAGATGACAAACCTCCATTAGCATCTAGTAGCAATCATCATGGAGATCAGGCTAGACCATCGGCCACATCTAGTCAACAACCTGTAGCATCTAGTAGTACTCATGATCATGAGCAGGTTGTACCATCGACCGTCGAGGCTGCATCATTGACTGAGCAAGGCTCGACTAGTACTGTTATCTTTGATGTTGTACCACCACTTGATCCGTGACATTTATATTACAGTTGTATATTTTTGACATTATATATATATATATATATATGTTCATTTAATGTGCAACTTGCAGATAGATGTGTATGTGATAGCATGAGTTATTTGACATGAGATGTATATTTGATGTTTGTGTTGTGATGATGTTAATATATAATGTTAATTGTGTTTTGTTAGATGATCATGATCACGATGATGTTAGCGATTTATAATGTGTTTTTGAGTCAAATATGATGTTTGTACGATGGTTATCATGAACATGATGTTTATTAATTAATTTAATATTAAATGATCATGATATTGTAAAATTGTAATATTTGTAATTCTAATCGTATGTAAAATTGTAATTGTATGTAAAATTGTAGAATTGTAATTGTATGTGAAATTGTAAAATTCTAATTCTAATTTTAATTGTAATTGTATGTAAAATATTTGTAAAATTTTAATTGTATTAATGTGAAATGATTTTATTAAAATTTTTAAATTTGTAAATTTGTAAAAATTGAAATAATTGTAGAATAATAAATCTAGAATAATATGAATTATTGTAACATAATAAAGTTTAGAAAATAATGCAAATAGATTCATGTACTTTAGAATTGTCATTATTTTATTATGATCTTAGATACAAAAAAAAGAACTAATTTATACAGTACGCCATTGTTTTTGAGATCAACATTATTGCAAATTATCAAGTGAAATATTGATTTTAACATTAACACAATGCAGATTACTAATTAATTCAAAATACATATTATAATGTTTCGAAAAACCCATCTTAAAAAGTATAAATATTGATGAAATAACACATGTACCATATCAGTCTCAGTTCTCATGATCACCCTCATTATCTTCTAGCTCGCATGGCATGATAACACTATTGTTCTCAAAAATATGTTTTGATATAGGTTCATGTGTCAATACGAACCACCAATCCCTATCCAACAGATCTGGGTAAAAAAACACCTGGTTTGGGGAAAACATAGGGCTCCATAGCTTCATCCCACATCTTTCTAGAGTTGATACATATCAGCC
Source organism: Pinus albicaulis (assembly GCA_034641835.2). NCBI lineage: Eukaryota > Viridiplantae > Streptophyta > Pinopsida > Pinales > Pinaceae > Pinus > Pinus albicaulis. Next base: position 1,118,098,792 of record CM076581.1, on the reverse strand, counting down.
TACTATCGTGATCTTCCTTTACATTATTCCGATCAAAGGTGTCCCACCACTTGCACCTAAAAATAACACATTGGAAAGAAGAGAAATCCACTTCAATGATCTCTTGTATCTTTTTGACGTAACCTAACATCCCCTGTACTAGGTTTTGATCACAGTGGCTAGATCGACTAGATTGATCGAACTTGACTTCCACTCCACAGTCTTGTGTGATGTTTCTAGCATTGGAATTTTCTGTGCGAAAATGGTGTTCATATGTCCACTTAGATGGGAACAAATGCACCTATTATAAAAAAGTTAAAAAAATCATAGTGTCATGTGTCTTATAATAACCCAACAGTTAAAATATGAAATATAAATGTCTTATAAGTTTCAAATTTACATATAAATTAAAAATATTATTACTGAGTTGCTGCACCCAATCCCTACGTTTAGTGCATCCTCTTCAACATGCAGGTAATGACCGGTTGCATCGTATTTCTCTCTGAATTGGTCAACAACCCAACTGTTGGGGAATATTTTTGGCATATTTTATTTTAAGTGATCGGGATAAGGCACACTTCTACCATTCAACTATTTGAATTATTTCTTGTCACTATCCCATTTCATCCTCTTCTATTTGGACAATGCGATCCACGGTTGTGTCGCTTTAGAATTGTCAAGAACGAATTTATTGATTGCTTCAATTTCTGCATTCACTGATGAAATCAAACCGACATTATATAGTAATTAGAGATCAAAATATACATTATATCGAAGTTCAACATGAGTATTAACTTCGTGTAAATTTGAAAAATTATAAGTCCCTTACTCTTTATCAAATACTTTTTTCCACTTGTTTGGAGCAACTCCCCTTCTCCTTTGTCTTCATCCCTTTCATTGTCCCAAATCAACGCACCTGGTCTGTTTTTGATCTTCTTGATGTACTCACTGGCATAATAGGAAGACTCAAATGATATGTACCCCTCTGCAATATACCCCTCGGGTTTTGCCATTTGTCGAACAAAACCTTTTAATTTCTTCATGTACCTCTCTAAGAAGAACATCCAATGACAAGAAACCACCCCAACTAATTCAACCTCATCTACTAAGTGGATTAGAAGATGAACCTGTAAGTCCATGAAACTAGTCTACAGTTACTTCTCAAACATACAAACAATCTCAACTATCTATTGACGCCACCGTGGAATGCTAGCCACATGAATCTCCTTTGACGTGATCCAACGTACAAATGCAAATAATTTAGATATGGCATGTCCTAGGTCTTGAGGGAATTCATGTTTCATACACCCATGCACGAAAAAATGATAATGACACTGCAAAGTTATAAACACGTGCAATAATATACAAAATTAGTTATTTTTTATGATCCCCACATGGGATAAAATTTATTAATATAACAAATAATAAAATCATGTTTTTGACATTATACGTACTCTTAGAAGATTCAAATGGTCATGCGATTTCAACCCTGACAAATGGTCATCCATGGTGAAGCAACGCCGTAGTGAAGACCCGTATGAAGTTGGCACCCTCACACCCATTATAACTTCCTTTGCCAAAGAAATATTATCATTTTTTAAAATCCATGGGACATCACCTTCTTTGAAAAACCATGAATTTGAGGGACCAATGCCTGCCTCTGATCCCACAATTTCTAATAGTCTTGGCCAATGTTTCTTTTTAGTTATTGAAGTAATAAGATCTTTCCTAACAGCTAATGTGTCACTTTGTTTTGATGATATGTACCTCCATAAAGAAGATGAAACATTTTTAAACATATGCATGGGATCTAATAAGTGGGTAATCTTAATATGCTCCCAATATGGGAGGTTATAAAAGATAGATTTCTTTTTCATCCCAATGGGCAATTTCTCAACATAGGTGTCAAAGAATTCTAGATAATCGAACACATGCTCCCCATTTGAATCTAACATTTCTATGAACTCCTTCTCGTTCTCTCTCTCATATGCTCTAAGCCATTCAACTGGTGTTGTTATTGGAGGCCTTTGGGTTCTCTCCCATTTACCATTGAAAGCATATGCTACTCTTCTGTAAGGGTGTTCTTATGGGAGGAGTACCCTGGAGCAATCATACACTGGATTTCGTAGGTCCTTGGACCATCTAACTTTGGAGAAGGTCCACAAAATTTACATCCAAATACCCTTTTCTTACAAGACCTGCGAGATTATTGTATACAATTAATATGCATGGCACATTAAATAATATCATGAAGATCAGAAAAAATATTACAATGAATTCAATAACTAATATATGAAAGAATATTGTGACGTATATAAAAAAATCAATAAATTAAACATGTAATTTACGAGAGAAAATTCCTAATCCTAGATAATCATGTGTCGTGTAAGCACATATACCATACAACGCAAAACTCCTCTTTGCTACGATGGGTCTTGATACATCATATACATTTATTCCATCCCATAAATCCTTCAATTCATCTACCAGTGGTTGTGAGTAGACATCCATATTCTTCACTTGTCTTCTACCAGGGACTATGAGAGGCAACATAATATGTTCATTCTTCACGGAAAACCATGGGGGATATTGTTATTGATCACTACTACAGGCAAAACATAATAGTTGGTGTACTGGAGGGAATACGGGTTGACGCCATCCATGGCTATGCTGAGTCATAGACTTCGTACTTCATCCTTGAATTTTTCAGGCCATGTATCCTCTATATGCTTCATGGCTATTGAATCAGTTAGGATTCACATAAATCCCAACTCACTTATGTGTGAGGCACGCCATCCCTGCAACATAGCTAATTCTGAGCCTTTGAATCTTTGGGATTATAGGCAAGTGCCTCAATATTTTAAAAGGAGGACCAGTATGTAATTTACCCTTATTTTTTGATTTATCATACTTGTCATGGGCCACATTTTGGACACATCTCTTTGTCTGCATATTCTCCTCTATATAGAATACAATCATTTGGACATGCATGATATGATATGTACTCAACACCCAACATTTTCAACAATTTCTTTGCCTCTTCACAACTACCGGGCAAGACATTATCACTCAAAAGAACCTTATCTTTGAATAATCTGTAGTTGATGATCATGGAAAAATATATTAATAAATGTACATTAATGTTGATATAATTATTAATGTTCATAAAATTTACCATTTGTAATGTTCATTGCAATGTACTGATTATATTTCAAATTTATATAAGGGAGTAATTTATAGAAACTTACCTCAAAAGTTATGAGAAACATGCATTCGACAAGCCAAACTTTTCTTTCAAGTTGTACAGTAACATCGTTGTCCCCAATTGGGTAGAATTTGAATAACTGCCAGGTCCAAAGAGAGGGGTGGTAGAAGCAAATTTAAGGCTTTCGAAAAATGTGTCAGTGATATGAGCATCATCCCCTAGCTAGTCATTGTTTTGGAATGCATCTAACAACATTGTCTCCATGGCAATCGTATCCCTTAAGTAATCATCCAACCAACCTCTATTTGATTGCCTCCATTGCTAGCTTGTGAAGAACTAATATTGATGTATTCATTCTTAATTGGTGAATCTGGACGTAGTGGGAATTGAATCAGTGGTTGATTCAACCATTCCTGGTATCGTTTCTCTCTTATTTTTTCTCTTAATTTAGTCTTCTCTCAATTTGACCGTTGTCGTGGGGTGCAACGGAAGATGGTAGGTAGGTCACTCATCATCACTAGAATCCTAATAATTAAAAAAAATATTTGAACATGATTAGTACAAAGTATATGATATCAATTAGTAACCACGTTGACAATATTGCATGATTATAACTTGGTTTGAAGTTGAAATTATTACATTAATCAATATACCAAACAATTATAATTATTACCATCATTGTCCTGGGATTTTGGCTAGAAGATGCAATATTGTTACAATTGGCAGGGTGAAGCGGATGTCCATTTTCATTTACCAAATGCGCCTTGCGGTATGCAGCCCCTGATAAGAGCTTCCGACGTTTTGGAGGTGTTTGAACATTTTGCACATTTGAACTCGATGTTGAATCTACATGAACCTGCAAATTTGTGTACATTATAAATTTAATTAAGCTGTGCATGATTGACATTGATAAAAATCATAAATTCAATAAGATAATGAAAATATAAATAAAATTTGAAGTAAATATTATGTCTTGAGATGGATAGGGAAAACTTCACGATGGACTTTGAGAAATATTATTGAACGAGTTGGATTTTGAAGAATTGTCCATTCGATATAATTATGATATTTTCTCCCTACATTTGAGCAAAATCAACAATAAATTTTGGTGCACACACTTAAAAGTAATTTCGGTGCCTTAAAAATGGACTTCTTGCTATCGGTGCTAATGTACAGATCACCACACCGGTGCATTTTTGGTACTGTGCATTGGTGCCATTTTATAAACAGACACACAGGTGTGGTGCTATTACGTGACACACCGGTGATGAATAATCACAAATAAAAAAAGAACAACTCTATTTTCTTTAGTGAAAAAAAGCGGTAAATTGAAAAATGGGCAGCAAAATATTTTCAAAAATCTAATTTCATAAAAGAATTCTTTAAATACTAAACACTTTTCATTATTTCACTATTTTTATAAAAAATTTCAGCCAAAGATTTGTAGGAGACATACCTGGAGCAAACAGAGCACGAGAGCACTGTGAAGCAGGGAAATACGTTCGAACAGAAGTATTCAGACAATCATAATTCTAAACCTATGGTGATTCAAACCTTGTAGCATAGAATTTCAAATGATCTTGTGATTAAAGTTTATTATTATTTTTTTACTTTTTTTCTGAAGTTTTTTTTACGCAGTAAAAGAAAAAAATCAAAGTTTATTGTTTTTTTTACTTTTTTCTGCAATTTTAAAATTTTTTTTTGCAGTTTTCAGAAACAAAATAAAAAAAATTCCATTTTTTACAAACAAACCGTAGATTCTTTTTGTTTTTGCCCTTTCTTCTGCCTTTTTCTGTGATTTTAGAATTAGGGCTTTTCAATTTAGATTTATAGGGCTTTTATTGCTAAATATAGGTGTAAGACATCCAACCCACGTGATGACTTGCATAGTCGGATCCCAATCTATGTCAGCCCTTCCGTGAAATTAAAAAATAGATTTTTTTTCATCGGTGCGCCTGGCGTAACCTAGCGTGCCGATGTCATTTTATAAACAGATGCAACAGTGCGGTTATATTATGTGACGCACCAGTGACAAATAACCAAAAAAAACGCAACTCTATTTTCTTTAAGTGAAAAAAAGCTGTAAATTGAAAAAATGGCGGCAAAATATTTTTGAAAATCTAATTTCATAAAACATTTTCTTAAATACTAAACACTTTTCATTATTTCACTATTTTTGCAAAAAATTTCATCTAGAGATTTGCAGGAGACTTACCTAGAGCAAACAGAGCACAAGAGCACTGTGGAGCAGGGAAATATGTTCAAACAGAATTATTCAGACAATCAAAATTCCAAACCTCTGGTGATTCAAACCCTGTAGCATATAATTTCAAACGATCTCGTGATTAAATTTTATTGTTTTTTTTTACTTTTTTCTGAATTTTTTTTTATGCAGTAAAAGAAAAAAAATCAAAGTTTGTTGTTTTTTTACTTTTTATGCAGTTTTCAGAAAGAAAAAAAAATCCATTTTTAGAAGCAAACCCTAGATTCTTTTTGTTTCTGCCCTTTCTTCTCCCTCTTTTTGTGATTTCAGAATTAGGCCTTTTCAATTTAGATTTATAGGGTTTGTATTGCTAAATATAGGTATCATACATCCAACCCATGGGATGACTTGCATAGTCGGATCCCAATCCATGTTGGCCCTTCCATGAAATTAAAAAAAAAAAAAAGATTTTTTTCATCGGTGTGCCTGACATAACCTAGCGCACCAGTGCGCTGGATTATCCCAGCGCACTGCAAAATTACTGTGATAAAAAATTAAAAAACAAAATAATTTTTTATCAGTGTGCCATATGTAAAATATGGCACTGATGCACTATTTCATTATGGCGCACCGCGAACGTGCTGTTTCACACAAAAAAAATTTCATTTTAGAAACAAACCCTACATTCTTTTTGTTTCTACCCTTTCCTCTCCCTCTTTTTATGATTTCAGAATTAATATTTTCAATTTAGATTTATAGGGTTTGTATTGCTAAATATAGGCCTAAGACATCCAACCCATGGGATGACTTGCATAGTCGGATCCCAATCCATGTTGGCCCATCCGTGAATTAAAAAAAAACATATTTTTTTTTTCATCGGTGTGCTCGAGGTAACTTAGTGCACCGGTGCGCTGTATTATCCCAGTTCTCAGCGAAAGTACTGTGATAAAAAATTAAAAATTAAATATTTTTTCTCAGTGCACCATATGTAAAATATGTCGCCGGTGCGCTATTTCATTATGGCACACTGCGAATGTGCTGTTTCAAAAAAAAAAAATCTATTTTAGAAACAAACCCTACATTCTTTTTGTTTCTGCTCTTTGTTTTCTCTCTTTCTGTGATTTCAGAATTAGGGTTTTTCATTTTAGATTTAGAGTTTGTATTGCTAAATATAGGCCTAAGACATCCAACCCACGAGACGACTTGCATAGTCGGATCTCAATCCTTGTTGGCCCTTGTGTGAATTTAAAAAAAACTAGATTTTTTTTTCATCGGTGCGCCTGACGTAACCTACCACACCGGTGCGTTGAATTGTACAAGTGCACCACGAAAGTACTGTGATATATATATATATATATATATATATATATTTTTTTTTATTTTATTTTTTGCAGTGCGCCATATGTAAAATATGGCATCGGTTTATGCTACAGAAACTAACACTCAACAATTTTTATTATTTTCTCTGTGTTAATCGGTGTGGTGGTTAACATTTCACGCACCAGTGCTCCTTTTTGACATTGAGCACCGTACGGTCTATTATACAGTTTGTGCAATGCGTTTATAATATCGCCACACCCCGATGTCAGTGCGTATAGAATAAATGGCGCACCGATTTCTTGAGATTTTTTTTTTACCTGAAAAGTTGAAAATTTATTTATAAATATATTAATGAATGATATGGTACAGGTTTCAGATTGATAAAGAAACAACTAATAGGAAATCAAGTAACAAAAATACTGATAACACATCAAGAAAATAAAAAAATTGTATCATATGTAAGTTTAACTAATATTTATTGTTTATTGTGTATCATGCAGAGCCACAAAATGACGAAGCTCAATAAGATTATTTCTGATTTAGGACCAGAAGAACATAAAAGCTTGATGGAAAAATTGTAAAAGGATGAATCAGGTGAATGAAAAAATGCTATCGATCCAATATGAGTTTCTTTTTTTAATTTTCATTAATGATATACTTAAAATTATTAGATAACATGTGTCAAACAATCTATTAATTCACATCTGTTTAATGTTCGACAGGGACCAACAACTCAGAAAAGGAATGTTGTTCTAAGAAAAGAAAAAAAATAGAACATGCAAATGAAAATGAATTGCTCCTTAGCTCATCTGGAGTTGTGCTGGAGGTTAACGAAAGGGAGAAAAAATTTTACGAAAGTTTGAGGGATCTAGTGGAATGAATGTATAGACGTTCTTTCCACTTACAATAAGAACCAAATTTTATCTAAACTACAAGAATATTTCCAGAGAATTGGTCAATGAGACATGTTAGACTTTTAATACCAAAAACGTACAAAAAAAAAGAAGGAATGAAAAAGTAATATTCCTTTAAATGTTTGTCTAGAATTATTTATAAATATCACTTTTGTTATATTTAATTTTCATATATCAATATAAAAATTAAATAGTTTATTGTCATGTTACATTTTAAAGAAGATTATGAAAATCTAAAAATATGAATGAGTTGATATAAAAAATACGCCAGTAGGAATGTCCAAAAAGGTGTACAAGGATATGGTCAAAGAAATGGACAAAATTGCATCACAGGAGGAGCCCTCTCAACAACAACGTGCTTCAAATGCAATATGTAATCATTGAATTTTTTGATCATTATGTACAATAAATAAACAATTTAGCATTAAATATTAATTTTCAAGTATTTTCTTGCGGAAAAGAAAAGAAAATGGAACCCATTCAGCACATAAAACATGATGATAAGGAAGAAAAGGGTTGATGTCTAAGTTTGTGAGTAATTGTTACTTCCTTAAAACAACTTAACTAGATTTCATTTTTGTATTTTTTAAGTTGTTTTACAAAAATCATCATTGAATGTCTTCAAATAGGTGCTAACATACAAAGAAGAACCATCAAAGGAATTGATTGAAATTGGGTTAAATATGGGTTGTGAGTATATGTTGGCATATCAGAATTTAATTGTGGAATTTGTAAGCATCTATCGTTCTTGTTTTAATTAGCTCTGTTTATAATTAATAGAACAAAAAAATCTTTTATATTGAATATATGATTTTTTATGGGGTATAACACTTGCAAGAAACAAAGTATGGAACTGCGCCAACAGATGAAATCTTGGATCACATGATAGCCACAATAAACTTCAGGCATTGATTCATCCTTCCGTTCTTCCTGCCTTCCACCTTCTTCTTCTTTGTCTTCCTTTGAGATAGAAAGATATCTAACCTTCCATAGGGAAGCATCTTCTTCGAAGGTGACATCATGATATATCTCCACTTCTCTTTGACTAGACACATAGATTCTATATGCCTTCGAGGTTTCACTGTAGCCATAAGCATTTCCTTATTTCCAGAAGCATCCAACTTGTTTATCTTTTCTTTTGGCACATGAAAATAAGTAGGACTTCCAAAAAATATAAAATGAGAGACATCAAGATTCTTACTAGAGAAGACTTCTTTGGGAGTTTTGGAGTCCAATTTAGAATGTGGGCATCTATTTTGAACACACACAATGGTGTTGGCAACTTCTTCCCATAGGAACTTCATAAGACCTTGGTCATATAACATGGCACAACCAACTTCTAAAATGGTTCTATTATTCCTTTCAACAACACCATTTTTTTCGGGATTATACATAGTAGTGGTCTCCCTCTTAATGCCAACTTCCCTGCAATAGTCATTGAATTAATTTGACTCATATTCGGTTCCATTATCGGTCCTTAAGATTTTGATCTTCTTCCCAGTTTGATTTTCAACCAAGGCCTTGAATGTGCAAAACCACTTGAATGCTTCGTCCTTTTTCTTCAAAAATTATATCCAACTTTTGTGGGAGAAGTCATCTATAAAAGTGATATAATATAATCATCCTCCCAAGGATGTTACAGGTAGCATACCAGATAGATCAGAATGAATCAATTGTAAAATATTAGATGTATTTGTGACACTCGAGGGGAATGGTCCCCTTGTATGCTTTCCTTCGGCACAACCCTGACATACACCTTCATGATCATCTTTGGAATCAGGCATATCTGTCACCACCTTCCTTGTTTTGGGAAGGGCCTTATAATGAAGGTGTGCAAACCTCTAGTGCCATAGTTCGTACTGAAGAGTTGTGTTGCATGTCATGGCTTCCAATAGACTTCTTCCAACCTAATAGAGTGTATAAACCTTGAAACCAAGAGTGAATGCTTCTTTGAATTTCCTCTTCCAATTGCGTACCTTTCCATCGACGAATGCCACCTTGAATCCATTGTCTTCCGTTGCTGAGATAGACACTGGATTCTTCTTCAAGTTAGGTACGTACAACACATCTTGCAAATAGAGGACTTGAACTTGATTTAGATAAAGGGTCACAGTCCCTGTCCCTTTCATGGGATAGTTGGCATTGTCTCCAAGGCTAATTTCCAAATTAGTATCCTTTTCAATCAAATCAGAGAGGGCCTCTTTATATCCAGTGAAATGCCTTGAGGCACCACTATAAATCAACTGGTTATCGAGGGTGTTGGATTGAGATGAAACATAGAGGGAATATATAAGAATATATTCATTTCTCTTATTATCAACAACATTAGATTCATCATACCTAGAATTTATTGACCTCTTGAGAGATTGACCAATTCCATTTCTATTTCGAGTAGAGGGAGCCTTCCTCTTGCCTTTGAACCCGTTGTTCCTTTGATCACTCCCCATGAAGTTGTTGTTGTTTTAGTCATCATCTTGGGGAGAGTCACATTTATTGAGGCACTCTCTTGCATAGTGACAAAACTTGTTACAATTGTAACATCTTCCCTTCCTTCCTTTGGGACCCGCTCTTCCATGATTTTAATTTCTCGGATTAGCATTGTTCTTCTTCTTTGCATGAGCGATGAAGGTGGTAGGGTCACTTCCATTCCCATTTTAGGGATGGTATCTCTCCATCATCCTTGTCTCCTCTTGAGTGAATCTGGTCAACAATTCATCAAAATAAATAATTATATTATTATTGATAATAGTAGTATTAAATACATACCATGGTTGGGGAAGTCCTCCAAGAGCAATGCGAGTGAGCTCTCGATCAGCTATTGCCTCTCCAATAGCTAAGAGATCATTCTTGATTTTGGTGATCCTCATGAAGTAGGATTGGATGGAATCTCCCTCGTCCATCTTGATGTTCTTCAACTTGTTCTTCTAAAAGAGAATTTGATTAGCATTGATAGCCCTGAACATGCTAACCAACTTATCATACATCTCCTTATATGTTTCCATCTTGGAGATATAAGAAACCAAGTGCTTATGAATAGAATCCCTGATGATATTCTTCGTCTTTTTTTGCCCTTTATTGTACTTTGTCTCAGTGGTAGCCAATGCATTTGGTGGAGGCTCGGTGATATCTCTCTGCACATAATCCATAACATCTTGATCCTCTTGTTGAAACGTCAACAAGAAATGTGTGTCTAATTTAATTTTCCCTTAATTAAATTGGACAATAAATTGTAATCTTATCTCATAATCACTTGTAATAGTTAACTGAGTGTGATAAACTCAATTAGCTCATGAAATTCGAGTGGAGGGTTGTTGGTGATTCATGTAGAGTGATTATGTTTATTTTAGAGTCCAAGTTGCAACTAGTGTATTAGTTTAATGAATGAGAAATCAATTAACTCAATTAAGTGAGTTAAAGTTAGTCTAACTAGTTGTAACTGATTGCTGCACTAGTGAGACGTCAAGTGAATTAAATCAAATTTAATTCACATGCAGTGATCTGTCAAGTGACTGATGATTTACTATTAATAGCTGCATCCATGTTAGTTCTGATGAAGACCCAGTTGTGATAGAGGTTAAAGGGACGTTATCTATCAGTTGTATTATTAGTAAATTGTCGGTGCACAATTAGAAAACCATAGGATTCCCATGATGTATTGGCAGTTTTGGAAGGTTAAATTTCCTAATTAATAGGGATCAATTGTTCTTAGAATTGCACAAGCAAGGAAGGCTGAGCAGAGGTAGGAAATTGGCTAAGTGTTGGTCGATTTTGTTTGAATCAATGTGAGACAGTTGGTAGAGTGCAACATACTCTTGTGAGAAGAGTGCATTGTAATTGTTTCATGATTCCTTGGTTTTATACAATACAAATAGAGGGGTTTTGAGCAGATTGCTTTCCCCAGAAAATTTCACGTGTTGTGGATTTTATTCTTTCTCTTACTTGGTGTGATTGTGCGATCATGTTTAATTTCCGCAAATTAATTGTAGAAGGATTCAATATATTTCTCTAGAATATTGCATGATTATATTGAATCCATTGGTATACATATTGCTTGTATAATTTCTACATGGTATCAAAGTGCAAAAAATCACTATAGTGGAGAAGAAATTGAGTTTGTGCTTAACAACATTCGAATTTGCAAAAATATTCTTTGGTGTGACAGGTGAATCAAGATGGATTTCAATGGATTAATATTGGAATATTCACTCGATGGTAGTTCTAATTATATTGAATGGAAATACATAATGGAGGAATTTCTGGAGGAAAACGGGTTGAAAGAATATATTGACACTGATATTCCAAGGCCCGCGACAACAGACGCTGCTCTTCTTGGTGCTTGGAAAAAGAAGGTTGCAAAGGCGAGGATGATCTTATTAGAGGGAGTTCGAGATCACATTATCTCAAGTCTCCATGGCAAGGTGACTCCATAAGCAATGTGGAAGGCCTTAACAGATATGTTTCAGAACAACAGTGACCACAGAAAATTGGCACTGAAGCACAAGCTCAGGAAATTCAAAATGGAGAAAGGCGACACTATTCTAAAATACTTGACCAAGTTCATCCAATGTCGAGATGAGCTCGGAAGTGTCGGGATTACTATGGCTGATGATGACTTGGTGAGCCTAACACTTCTAGGCCTTTCCAAGGGTTTGCATAGTTCTAAGGACTCTATTAATGGGAGGGAGAAGGTACCAGATTGGGAGCGACTTTGGTCAGATTTGGTACAAGAAGAATTCAGGAAGAATACCAGGGATGGATCCTCATCCAAGAGAGATGATGTAGATAATTGCACAGTGGCTGGTAAGGTAAGAAGGGGAAGGGAAAAAAATCCAATTCCAAATCTGAGACCGACAAAGAAGGCAAGAAGTGTGACATGTCCAAAGTGAAATGTTTTCACTGTCACGAGCATGGAAATTATGCCATTAATTGTCCACAAAAGAAGAAGAACAACAAGAAGGCTTCAAGATCCGTAACAGGTGATGCTTTGGCTTCACAGTTCAAGTTGGACTTCTCACTCATCGCATGCATGTTTTCAAATGCGATGGGATCAGTGTGGTACTTGGATAGTGACACATCTTTCCACCTGACGGGAGGCAAAGAAATCTTTAGTAGCTTGTAGGAGAGGGATATTCAGATTCACATTGAGATGGGTGATGATGGGAGGTATAGTGCTACTGGGATTGGTACAGTTACTTTCCAGAGACAGTCAGGTAAAACTTTATTATTAAAAGATGTAATTCATGTAATAGGCTTGAAAAAGAATTTATTTTCAGTTGCTATGTTGGAGGATAGAGGATATGATGTGTTTTTCAGGGAAGGGAAGTCATTCCTTCATGAAAAAGCCATAGGACAGGTTAAGAAGATTGGGGTTTGTGTGAATAACCTCTACAAACTTGATGTAGATGGCTGCAAAACATTGATGAGTAAAGAAAATAGAGTGGTGAGCCAGGATGAGGGTGAGTTATGACACAGGAGATTGGGCCATATACACCACAATGCTTTGAAGGTCATGCAATAGATTTTTACGGGGCTTCCAACGGGTACTCTTGTGCAGATATACACATGCAAGGGATGTAACATGGGGAAGTATACAAAGGCCACTTTTCACGAGGAAAATTGAGTAGCAGAAATCCTTGAGAGAGTTCACTCAGATTTGTGTGGACCATTCTCTACAACTTCTACATAAAAGCATAGGCATTATGTGATTTTTGTTGATTATTTTTCTAGAAAGTGTTGGATCTAGTTCATGTAGAAGAAAGATCACACGTTCTCAAAATTTTGTGAGTTCAAAGCACTGGCTGAGAAAGATACAGAGAAATAGGTGAAGGCTCTAAGGAGCGACAATGGTGGTGAGTACATCTCCAATGAATTCAAGAAATTTTGTGCCAAAGAAGGAATTCAGAGAGAGATGATTGTGCCTCATAACCCACAACAGAATGGGGTTGCAGAAAGAAAGAATAGACCAATTACGAGTGCAACACAAGCTATGTTACATGATCAGGGCCTATCGTTGCATATGTGGGAAGAGGCATGCAACACAACGGTATTTATGCAGAATCGTATTCCTCATCGGATACTTGGCATGAGTACACCAAAGGAGGTTCTTTCTGGTAAGAAACCTGATGTTTCATATTTTAAAATTTTTTGCTCATATTTCTATTTCCATGTGACCAAAGATTCCAGAAAGAAGCTAGAACCAAAAACATAGATTGGGATATTTGTGGGGTACATTGATACTCCCCACAAATATTGAGTGTATTTGCCAAACAACAATATGATAGTTGTCAGATAAGATGTAAAATTTGATGAGGAGAAAGCCATGCGATTGTCCCCTGAGAGGGAGCTTGATTTGCATGCAGATGAGGAACTCTTGGTTCCAAAGGATGAACCTAAAGATGTGAATAAACCACATGAGGAGGATCATGGAGTGGCAAAAACCACTCATATAGAGCCATCCACCAGACATGGTGGGAGGTGCACCACTGAGGCTGACAGATTGAGACTTGATGTAGCAGAACATGTAGGAGAACCTACATCACAACGCAGACAGAGACAATCACCAGATAGGTATACTGGATACATGAATCTTTTGAGCAAGTGTATTATGACAGAACCATCCTCTTTTGAGGAAGCAATGCAACAACCAAATTGGGTTGTCGCCATGGTTGAGAAGTATGAATCCATCGTTAGGAACGGTGCATGGGATGTTTTCCCAAGACCAGTTAGGGATTTAGTGGTTGGATCTATAAGGTGAAGTAGGAAGTAGATGGGAGTGTGGAGAAGTACAAGTCTATATTTTCAACCCAAGGATTCTCACAGATTAAGGGGATTGACTATGAGGATAATTTTGAATACTCATCGGTTAGATCTATCCTTGCACTCTCAGCGCAGATGGGTTGGAAAATACATCAGATGGATGTGAAGACTACAATTCTTATTGGAGTTATTGAGGAATAAGTGTACATTGAGAAACCAAAAGGTTTTGAGACCTTTGACAGGGAGTCTCGTGTGTGCAGACTCAAGAGAGCACTGTATGGGCTGAAGCAAACACCTCGTGCTTGGTACACCAGGATTGATAGCTATTTCACTAGGTTGGGCTTCACAGAGAGTGAAGCGGATGCAAACCTGTACTAGATTGTGGTTGATGGTAAGCTTATGATTATTGTACTTTATGTAGATGATCTTTTTCTGACAAGTGATGAGCAGCTCATAACTTCTTTCAAAGAAGATCTTGCAAGAGATTTTGAGATGAAGGACATGGGACTCCTTCACTATTTCCTTGGTTTGGAGATATGGTAGTGGTATGGGGAGCTATTTGTTTCTCAAATAAAGTATGCCAAGGAGATTTTGAGGAAGTTCCACATGGAGAGCTGTAAACCCATGGAGAATCCTCTTGCAGGAAATTGGAGGAAGGAGGATGCTACTTTAGGTGAGGTAGTGGATGCTACTGTTTACAGGTAGCTTGTGGGTTCACTCATGTACTTGGTGAACACATGACCAGACATATGCTGCACAGTTAAACAACTTAGTAAAGCTATGGTTAAGCCGACCAAGCTCTTTTGGAAGGTGGGGAAGCATGTCTTGAGATGTTGCAAGGGCACTACAGAGTATGGATTATCGAACAGACAGACAGAGGGAGTGAAGCTTCAAGCCTTCACCAATGCAGATTGGGTAGGCAGTCCATCAGACAGGAAGAGCACATCAGGAGGTATCTTCAACATAGGATCAACAATAGTTTGTTAGTACAATAGGAAGCAGAGATCAGTTGCACCCAGTTCAATTGAGGCAGAGTACATGGCATCCAGTCAGGCGGCACATGTGGACATCTGGATGAGAAAGATACTTGTTGGTTTGTTTGGTCATCAGATGCATCTGACGGTGATACATTGTGATAACCAGAGTTGCATAAAACACTCGGTTAATCCAGTATTCCATGACAAGTCCAAGCATATTGACATCTGGTACCACCATCTCAGAGATTGTGTTTAGAAATGCATTATGTTACTTCAATCATTCCCATGGAGGATTAGGATGCATATATTCTGACGAAGGCACTCACCAAGAGAAAATTCAAATACCACATAGACAAGATCAAGGTAGCTAATAATCCCTTTCTTGTTGAGAGGGAGTGTTGAAAAGTTAGCAATAAATGTGTGTCTAATTTAATTTTCCCTTAATTAAGTTGGATAATAAATTGCAATCTTATCTCATAATCACTTGTATTAGTTAACTGAGTGTGATAGACTCAGTTAGCTCATGAAATTCGAGTTGAGGGTGGTTGGTGAGGCATGTAGAGTGATTCTATTTGTTTTAGAGTCCAAGTTGTAGTTAGTGTATTAGTTTAATGCTTGAGAAATCAGTTAACTCAATTACGTGAGTGTTAAAGTCAGTCTAACTAGTTGTAACTGATTGTTGCACTAGTGAGAGGTCAAGTGAATTAAATCAGATTTAATTCACATGCAGTGATATGTCAAGTGACTGATGATTTAATATTAATAGCTACATGCATTTCAGTTCTGATGAAGACCCAGTTGAGATAGATGTTAAAGGGATGCGATCTATCAGTTGTATTATAAGTAAATTTCTGGCGCAAAATTAGAAAAAGGTAGGATTGCCCATGATGTATTGCATAGTTTTGGAAGGTTGAATTTCCTAATTAATAGGGATCAATTGTTCTTGGAATTGCGCAAGAAAGGTAGGCTGAGCAGAGGCAGGAAATTGGCTAAGTGTTGGTCAATTTTTCCTGGATCAGTGTTAGACAGTTGGTAGAGTGTAACAGAATCTTGTGAGAAGAGTGCATTGTAATTGTTTCATGATTCCTTGGTTTTATACAATACATATAGAGGGGTTTTGAGAAGATTTCTTTCCCCTGAAAATTTCATGTTTTGTGGATTTGATTCTTTCTCTTACTTGGTGTGATTGTGCGATCATGTTTAATTTCCACAAATTAATTGTAGAAGGATTCAATATCTTGCTCTAGAATATTGCATGATTGTATTGAATCCATTGGTATACATATTGTTTGTATAATTTCTACATCTCCAATGTCATATCCAAGGTGATATTTTCCAAGCATGATAATCAGAATTATCATTCAACTTGTCATCAATTTTGAAGAATGAGGAAGTCATTGTCCCTATTCCTTGTCTTTTCAACTTCAGTGATTTATCTTCGCACTATTGCTTGGGATTTGTCTTCACCTTAGCTCTGATACCTTGTTAATTTTAGTTAACCATCATATGTTCTATGCTTAGAGAAGTTTACTTCAATCTTTCTTATTAGCCCAATTCAATTTCAGATATGCAATCACATAACCATTGAAAGTAAATGATGAGAGAACATAAAATAGATCGACAAAAGACAAGCCAAGACAAGAGACATAAGAATTCTTATAATTCTTCTTATTCGACAAAGATAGGGAAAATGTATTTTACAGTAGTCAACAGGATGCCTTAGCCAGCAAAGTCTTCATTGGACAAATAAAAAATTCAGCCTCCAAATAAGCTCGGTCAAAATTGGTCAAACTTGGCCTTCCTTCAATGTCAAACATACCTCAAAACAATCCACAAAATCATTCAATTCAGAAGTCAAATTCTACGGTCAAAATAACAGTCAACTCTGCGTTCAGAGTCAACATCTTGCCTCAGTGTTTGTGCCTCCAGTTGTGACCTCTTCAGATTAGATTTGTGCCTCAGAAAATTGAGTTAAATCTCAAGTGTTGACCCAAAGTCAACGTTGTACAGAAAAGCCCTAAACTAGTATGGAAATAGCATCTTCCTATTTCACACGCGTGGAAGAGAGAGAAGCCTCTAAGGTTGTACAAACCAATCAAATGAGAGAGAGAGATGTGTGAGATGAGTGAATGATGAAATGATCATCATGTCTCTCCTTTTTATATCCATGAATGAGGGTGTGTGACATATATTTTGGGGCTTGTGAGCCTACATTACAATTCTGGCCGACCTTGAAAAATTGCATGTGTGGAAAATAAATTCAAAATCCAACTTCTTCTCATCCAAACAAGATGATTTTTAGATCAATATTGCACCTCTCAGAAAGAGGAGTCCAAAAAAAATATCATCTCCATCATATCAACAATGCAACATGCACTAGAAGGAAAAGACCCTCTAGTAGATATTTTTGAGGAACCCCTTATAAAAATACCCCAAACATCCGTTTCTAGTGGAGGTTATTAGAGGAGGTTGGCAGGCAGAGGTTTTTGAGAATGTTTTTCGTCCGGTGTGCTTATCATCGTAAATCGCACCGGTGCGTTCAACAAGAGAAAGCACCGGTGCACACAAAACATTAGCACACTGGACACTGTGCACTCCGTACACACCCACCCGATGCATCGTATTACTATAGCACACTGGTGCTTTACAACTCTTCTGCATCGGTGCATCATAAAAAAGTGCACCAAAATAGAAAATGCCCGGTGCGGTATTAAGAAACCGCTCTAGCGCGCCCATCAAAACCCCGCGCACCAGAACAGGGTTAAACAAAAAAATATTACGGCAAAAAAACCGCATTATTCAATTTTCTTAGTGCTCCAGAGCTCTCAAGCACCAGTGCAATTTATCCTTGTTTGAGCCGCCCTGACATCAGTGCTCCCATTGCACACACTGCTGCTGTGCATTTCCCACTAATCTCTAGCTTGAATTTTGCAAAACGGTGGGAAAATTTTCTTTTGCAAATTTTACAGCCAATATGCCTCCTCGACGACCAAATGTATAGGTATTTTTCTTATTTTCCATAATTAAGCCTTTTATCAGATTATAATTTGAAATAACCTTAAAATTAGCCATTTAAAAGAATTTTTTTTTGGTCGCGTGGTGCACTCAAGCGTTTGGCTCGAATTGGCTCGCTATGCTGCCTGTAAATTTATTGGCCACACCGCAACTGGTGTTAACAGTATCCACATCGGTTCTGGGGCGGTACTGATAGGAACACCGTGTTATTTTAATTTTTTTTTAAAAAGTGCAGTGCGATCGTTTACCCGGCTGCACCGTTGACAATGTGGAATAGTTGCAAGACAGTACATTGACTGAAATAATGCCTCGGGGTGGGTAATGTTGTTAGTGCACTGCATTCCACATTTTGACAAGGTTAACGATGCGGCTTGGTAAACCGGTGCTAACGGTATACGCACAATTTCTGGGGCGGTACTGGAGGCACATTGTGTCATTTTAATTTTTTTATCAAGTGCGGTGCGGTCGGGTAACCAATCGCACCGTTGACCTAGTGGAATAACGACAATGCCATGCGTTGACTAAAATATCCACCTCGGGTCGGGTATTTTGGCAGCGCACCGCTTTCCGTATTTCAAAGGGTCAATGCTGCAACTTGGTAAAAGACCGCACCATTGACTATGTAATGATGGCAGGAGGTCGGTCTGCTGACTTAACTATATGCCCTAGGGCATAGATTTTAGTCAGTGCACCGCACTCCTGACACCATACATTGTCAACGGTGCGCTACAAATTTTTTGGAGCACCGCCGTCGGTGCATTGCATATTATCTAGTGCACGTCGCCATTGCACTCCATAAAAAGACGCACTGGGACCGGTGCATGACTATTTTTTTAGCACACCGACTGTATTTTTTTGTTTTTCCAAAAAAAAATTATATATGTATGTTTCTAAGTACATGTCTCATTTAATAAAAAAATTGTATTTAATATGTCAATCATTCAGAGACGTGAAAGGAGAGAAGAGGGGGAACAAAAACAACACCAGGTGGAGCTGTATAACATGGTTCTCCTATGGGAGACACAAGAGAGGGAGAGAGATGCATACCCTCGCCCTATCACAGCAGCTACCGAGGGGCTCCTAGGGTAGGTAGGCCTCCTCAATTTCTATGAGGAGGCTACTTCCCTAAAGGGCCATGGTTTGTTTTTGAAACATCTTATCCGAAGGTGGAATTCCCACCAATAGGATTTCTGGGTTGGTCATAACTAGTGGTACACACCCAATGAGGAGGATATATATTTCATTACAGGGCTATCAAGGAGAGGGGTGGATTTTCCCTCGTTCCCAGAGGTTCCAGCTAGCTATGTTGCAAGGAGTAAGTTAGTGTACTTCTATAGATATATTGGAGCATCAGTACTGTCTCCTCTAGATTTTCAGGTCGCTGGAGGTCAGTTACGTATTGGTGCATTTGGTAGTGACGAGCTGTAGTGCCTCTCACTTCTCATTTCGACCATTTCACACAACACCAGTGACGGGCAACACATTAGTTTCTCGCTTCTATATTATGTTGATTCTTTAGTACAAGAGCCACGACTTGTCAGGTGGTCTGCCATTTTTCTGCTGCAGTTATGTAGAACCTTAAATACATGTCGTGCTCATGCACAAGGGAGGCTCAACTTCCCTTTTTCCTCAGAGATTTTTTGTTTATTTTTTGAGAGGTTTCCAGAGACGAGGCCTAATTTTGTTAAGTAGCCTCATAGGTTGATGTTCGAGGCATGGATGCACATGTGGGGGCAGATGATTCCCAAGAGGGGCAAGACTGTGTTTCCAGCGAGGATATCGAATGATGCATTGTGTTAGACTCCTATACCAATAGGTGTCATTTTTCATGATTGACTTGTTGAACTATGCAATATGTTCAAACCTTTTTCTTGTTGCGAAGGTGTTCCATATTCTTAAAAAATCAAAAAATCAAAAAATTTAAAAAAAGTAAAGAGGGTATACCCTAAAAGAAAAATCAAAGGGTGAAAAAATAAAATTGGCCAAAAAAGTGAAAGAAAATGAACCCCACCAAAAGAAAGGCCAAGGAAAGTGTGCAAGTATAAATGCCGCTACTTTTTGCTCTGATGTAATAAACAAAATTGTGTGCAGCTTGTCAAAATTTTGCCACAATTTATGAAGAGTCAAATTGTTTAAACTTGACTTATTCATTTTTCAATTTTATGTTTTAGAGATAGAGAATAAAATCTGACCAAACTGTTTAATCTTGGCAGATAAGTAGATAGGTAGAGTAAATAAAAGGAGCTCAACAGTTTAATCTAAGCCCTTGGATGTAATAAGTGTAGAATTAGATAGAATTGCCATGTAAAAGAAAAAGAAGATTGATAAGGGTTTGCCAGTCTAAGTGCACCTTAATAAAGAAGAGAAAATGGTAGAGTACAGTAGGTAGGGTAGGTAGATGTTGTTGTAGAATTATATGTGATGAATGATGGTTCTAAATATGTTCAATTGTACTTTCATCACAAGTGCAAGGGCAGATACTACATTGGAAAAAATTCACAACAAAGCAAAGTCAATATTATTAACTTCCCCTTCATTTTTACCTAAAGATTTCACTAATTTCCCCTAAGTGCTAAGGTATTTGAAAATTAAAGGGGCTCAAGGCATTTCCTTGACTTTTGGAGGGACCGGACCTTCGACCACTTAATTGGAAAAAACCTAAGTACTTAAAATCATTCATCATCACACTCATTTACTTCAAAAAATTCTTTCTTAAGTAAAATCCCATTTCATTTAGGAAAATCATGAGATATTTCATAAAATCCCTCAAAATCACATTTTATCCTAAGTTTAAGTGATGAAGTAATTATAATGAAATTTGTTTCTAAAAACTTCACTTTCTTAGTTATATTAATGTATTTTGAAGTTTACCTTGTCCCCTTGTCATATTAACATTAATTTTATATATTAAACCCTTATAGAAATGACCTTATCCTATTATATATAACTCCTTTTATCTAATATCCCAAAAAACCCATGTATTATGATTTTAACCAAAGTATTTATTTCCCACTCATTCAAATAAAAAACCCACTATATAACCCCTTTGGTTAAAATATATCATTATAAATATTCCCGCCCCTATGGTAAATTAATCATGTTGGTTTATTTATCATATAATAAAAAATCTATGAAAAAACTTTTAAACATATGATTTATATGTTTAAAACAAAAAATAAAACCCGAAGTTTAATTTAAACTAAACTTCGGAGTAACCCATCTCGCGCGCATTTTTCACCCCCGACCCTCGTCATACAAGGGATTAATTAATCCTTATGATTAGTTAATAACCGACCCCCGCCAAACAAAACACTCCCGAAATGATTAATTGATAATAAATTGCGTCGGGCCCTCCTATTAACTCCCCGTCAACTTCACGCCCTGACCACCGTTCGATCACCCGCTCCAAGATCAACGACTGTTGATAATTCTGCCGGCCATCCCCTATCTGAACAATAACTCGTGAAATGCTGGTGGTTTTCAAACAATGCCCTGACCATGTGTCATTTATTTTGTGGAATCGCTGCCCATCCGCTCAATATTGCCTTCCCTCAAAAGCGGTGCGGAATAAACCGCTTACCACCTTTCCCCGTGACTCATCTGTCATACATACTGACGTCATTTATTAAAATATTAAAAAATTCGCCACCCTTTTGACATTGTGAATAAAACAAAAACCTACGTCTTTTTCATTATTTTTGTACGCTGAAAAAGACTTCACCCTCCGCGCAAAGAATTTCAAAAAATTGACTGTCAAGTGCCATTTAACTGAATTCCATTGAAGATCACTGCCAGCCCAGTATTCTAGTGTTCACCCGCCGCCAACGTGTACCTGTTTAAACATAGTTCATCCCTTAAAAACAGGTATTTACCCTATTTCTTATTTAAACTCTGTAAAATCCTAGCTTTCATTTTAAATTCCACACCAAAGACTGTTACAAAGTTATTGTGAGTCTTCTCTTTTCCCATAATTTCAAATTGCGTCCACAAAAACCTGTAATTTTGCTCAATTTCTCACCATAAGCCAAATTTCCATTTTTTAATCCACAAGAACCAAAAATGGAAGTTCCTGTGGCTTTAAATGTCGCCCCATTGAATGATCCCCACAGAGACTTGGATTATTTATCATTAGTCGACAGAGATTTCCAAATCAAAGACCTAGTTTTTAGTGAAAGCCCTCTTCGAATTTTTTGTCGCTGCAGAGATAATTATTTGAATGGCTTGGATATGATTGGGTTATGGGAATCTAATCTTCTCAGGTACCTCTTTCCCTCTGTTTATATTTTTCCTGAAATAATCCATTTATGCCATGAAAATTATGATCCTAACCAAAGAGCAGTCTTATCCCCAAATCAAGAAGTCCTTTTCCCAATTACTGCTCAGTCTATCAATGAGATGCTACATTTTTTACTTGATCAAGTCCTCACTTCCATGTCCATGAGGGAGTTACTTGAGAAATCCACCAAACTATCCCATGAAGAATTAAGTCGCATCTGCCAAACCTTTATGTTGCCTGATCACCAGCCTAAAGGCCCTCCCCCTTATGGGTATGTTTTCTTCACTGAGGAGGGTAGACTTATGTTGGATATGATATCCTTTATAATGGGCTCTACTACCAGTGAATATGTTGACCATTTAATCCTAGTATTATTGTCTATTTTTACCCCTAGACAGCCTCCTGCTGTCAGGTATGACTTTGCATCATATATTGCAGATAAAATCCATGATCAATTCATGAGATTAGAAAATGAGAAAGTGTTTAAATATTCTTCTGTCATTTACCATCTCATGCTCTATTACCAGTCGGAAAATTTCTCTTTCTTTATCAAAAAGCTTGATGCCCAGGGGAATCCTAGGTCTGTTATCTTTTGGTCATCCATCACCCATAGTTCTCGAGATTATCCCTATTCCTATAATGAGTTCATTGATCTTTTTATACACCCTACAACCACTTTGTTGACAAGAATTTCTCCTCCAAGACTCAGCAATGAAATCAAGAAAACTTTACAGCTCTCAAAACAATACAAAGTTGGTGATTGGTACTTATACCAAAATCACACAGAAGTCAGAATATATGGATGTGAATTATGTCCATTAAAATTGCCAAAATATGTCCCCATGAGAATCTTTGCATTAGAATATTTCAGGCAGATGAACAATTATGATATAATTCATTTTTGTAATGCAAAGAAGAAGGCTCAACTCCAGATCAAAAGTCAATTAGGTCCCTTTATCTGTAACTCTAGGGATGCAGGAGAAGAAGCTGAAAAGATATTACAAGACCGTTTCAGTTTAAAAAAGAGTTTCTATTGAGTGCCTTATGACCCATTCAACTTCATTTGTGATAAAATAATGAAAAATAAATCAGCACCATACATACATCAAAGAATCCCAGAGATTGAAAAATATGTTAATACAGATAAATGGATAGAAGGAACATTGATAGAGCGGGATAGTGAGCAGGTCAATGTAGACAATGTTATGAAAGATCTTGAAAATATGCTTGACCTAGACTCTTTTACACAGGTACCAAGATCAGAAATTGGTCCTTCCTCAACTGGGACTTTTCAACAAGAATTACAAGAAAACATTGCATTATCATCTAAGGGAAAAGAGAAAGAGGTTGATATACAAGTTAAAGAGACATTCACTATGACAGAACAACCTCAAACTTCCAAGGGACATGATCATATACAGATTCCTTCTGTTCAAACCAATCCAGTAGAAATGACAATTTTGCAGACTCCATAAAATATGGAAAAAGGAAAAAAGAGAGATGCCGAAGCTACTACTTCTCTCACTAAATCTTCACAACAGCATCAGGCCAAGAGACAGAACTTGAATACTCCTCCAGAAGTAGAATCAATTGATGAAATCCTTGATAGTCAAGGACAAGAACAATTGGACAGTCAACACAGGTTCAGTCAGTGAAGCGTCCACTACCTCACAAAGGAAAGAGCTACAGAAGCAACAAAATGTTGAAATATCTTCTTTCAAAACACCAGTGAAAGATGCAGGAGATATCAAAAAGACATTTATCAATATCACAGCCAGGAATGATCCACTGAAAATTCAAGTATATAATCAATATCTGAAAATGGCCCCAAAGAATCAAGAAAGATTGATGTCAGCTTTTGACATCCAACAGGGAAAAATGATAATGAGCCATTTCAAACCCAAGGTGCAACAACCCCAAACAACTGCTGATTATATTAGGACAAACTTTGAAGTCCTAGCAAAGGATATCCATCCTTTAGATCAGATTGAGTTACATAAGCAGACTGGTGAAATGATCTATTCTACTTTGACTGATAAGGCAATGACAACTCACAGGTTACAGGATTCTTTGGAAAACACTAATACACAATTGCAGCTTGAAAAGGCTTCTTTTCAAGCCAAAGACAACAGGATAAAAACATTGGAAGAAATAATAATTGGTTTGGGTCACAATCCAAAGGATGTCAAAGGTATAGAAGCTCTAATTAAGAAAAAATATGATGACATTGCAGCTTTGAGAAAGCAGTTGAAATTGCCAGCCTCCAGACATCCTCAAACTGAAGAAGTTATAAAGAAGAATTCTGAAGAAGAAATGATGGAATTTCTCTTGAAAATGAATGAGCAACTGACTGAAACAGAAAAAGAGCTTGAACAAGCTTTAAAAGACAAGCAGTCCAATGTTCCAGTATCTTTAGCAGTGGTTATCACAGGTACAACAAGTCAGCCAATAGGTCAACCAACAGAGCCATCACAGGTAAATACTTAAAATTTGAGTACAGAAGAACTAATAAAGTCAATGAATGACTTAAAACTTCAAGTAACAAAACTTCAACATACAAAGTTACAACTTGTTAATTTGGAACAGAAATATGATCTTTCAAAAATGACTATTGCTGACAAAACAAGAGAAGTCAAAAAGTTGGAAAAATTAGTTAAAGCTTTAGAAAGGGATCTCACATTGGAGAAACCTTTAAGAGAAATAAATGAAATTCTTTGGGATGATATTATTTAGTCAATAAAAGATATCTGGTCCTCAATCCAGATAATATACGAGCAGAATGATTTGGTCAAAGTAGCTTTGGATGAAGTTGAGAATACACGAGCAGAATTAGGAAATAGGCCTGAAGAAGCCAATCAGCTTATACAATTCCTAAACACCCAAAACAGATAGCAACTTGCAGATGTGGGTATTCAGGACAGGACTGCAACAATCTTAGATATCGAAAGAGTTTTTACTAAAAGAACTTTTATGCAAAATTTAGAAAGAAGGTGCTTTGAAATGCAAAGTGAAATCATTGCTTTCAGAGAAAGGTTTGATGTTTTATTGAATAAAGGGTTGCCCAGCCCTATGATTTTAGAAGATAAAATAATGGACCTGGAAAATTATGTTAAGAAATTGGATATACATGCTCACAATATAGCCATTTCCTCAACCATTTCATCAGAAGAAACATTACCTACAGGAAGGAATCTTCATGACAGATTAGAGAATTTATTTTGTCTTGAACATGAAGTGAAACATTTGTTTCCTAACCAGCCTAATTTCTTCAGATATACCGAGGCTGATGAAACATTAAGGAAGCTTCAACGAACAAGAATAGCAGAAGATAAATGGTGGGAAGATTTGTTGGAACTTTTGTAAAATTTATCCTTATATGAAATTTTGCCTATTTACCACAGTATAAAGGATAAAGGAACAAACAAAGGTCAAAGAGTATCAATTCAGTTAAAAGCGTATCAGTAAAAACAAAGAGTATCAGTGAAGCAAGGCAGTTAGAACAAAATTACTGAAGAAGACAACGATGAGCCAAAATATAGGTCTAGCCTCCAGCACATTCTCGAAAGGAGGAAACAACACAACATGAGTTACTTCTTGTCTTATCTATGAGACCATCTGTCTCTATTTTTATTGTAACTTATTTATGAGTCATCTTAGATTATATCTCGTTTTGTTAAGAGATATTTTGTATGATTTTTTGTATAAATAAGCCCTCAATTGAATTATTGAGAGTGGATTCTTGTACTCTGATGTAACATTGAATATTTTGGAACAAAGAGCTTTGGAGAAATTTTTCGTGGCAAAACTGGACAAGGAATTGAGGCAAAAGACTTTTCTCAGGATTCATGTGTGGAATGAAGGATCAATAAGTCATCTCTATCTCATGTTTTGAAGTTTAAATATTTGTTTACAATATCATCTGTGTTTCATTATCTTAATATTTAACGAAAAGGATTAAATCAGAAAGTACTTAGGTGTAATCTGATTTCAGTCGTTATTATTCTGAATGTTTTCTTCTAAACTAGTTTAAACAGCGAATTCTTAGTTGCTCCTGTTTGTCTAGTTCATACATTTTTGGTTATTTAGTAAAGAATACTTAATTGCTCTTTATTGATAATCAATCTATTTCTCTTCTCTTGAATGTGTTGAAATATTCTTCGTTGCCTTTCATCCGTTTGAATTCCATTCCATTCACTTTAGATTTATAATTGTTTCTAGTTTGATTATCTTGCCCTGATAAACCATCTTTTGTTAAAAAACTTAAGCCAGTGCAGCCAATATTTTGACTCCATTAGCCCAATGGACTGAAACTACTTGATCTTAATCTCAGCTAAAGAATTCCATCAACTCAAACAAAATCAAAACCCCTGGACTTTATAACTAGCCTAATATCCTCTAAAACAAAGCTAAATTTTATAGAGAGAGCCCTCTCTGGGTACAGATTGGCTAGATTCTGTACCTGAAGGTTGGTTTGTGGTTACCTCGGACCCCTTTCCTCTTCCAACAACTTCAAGGAAAATCTGAGTGATAACATAGTGGCGACCATACTGGGGATTCTAAATCATTTTATTGTTACTATTGTTTGATTTATAAACTACAGACAGAGCCTGAAGATTAGCCAGGTAGCCTTTGAAATGGTTTTTCTCTGCAATTGCATAGTAAATAAATGCTACTTCAGTCAATCTCCGGTCTAGTTTATAGAATAAACTTTAGTTTCAGACATTCAATCAGTTTCTCTAGTTCAATAAATCTTTGAGAAAATTTTAACCCAAAATCTTAAATTTCTTAAAGAGTTTGTCGATAAAATAAAAATAATATATATATATATATATATATATATATATATATATATATATATATAAATCATCCAGAAAACTGGCTTCAGAAAGGACTCGTTATACCAGGTCAAATCCTGACCCTAACCCACCACTGATATTTGAGAATCCAAATCTGATTCCCAGAATTCTGAGAAGACAAGAGAGTCAAGAAAGCTCTAGGAGTTCCCAACCTCTTGTTAGATCACACTCTTGTCTTGTGAAGTTTATATCTCTTGAAGACGAACCATTTGATGAACATTTTGAAACTTCTCTATTCGTAAATTTTTCTGAATCTGAGTTGTCCAATCTTGTTCTTAATCCATTATTTCTTGAAGATTTTCAATTTGAATTTATCACTTCACATCTTGACAAGCATCTACAAAATTCCATTCAATCTGAGCAGACCTTTGAAGAAAATTCAAACACTTCTATGATTACTGCAGCTTCCCCAAGTTCATCTACTTTTCCCCAAACTTCTCAAACAAAAACTACCTCTTTTTCCCCTCCACCCATTACTCCCCAACCATCATCACCTGTTATTCCATTACACCTTATGATGGCAAACATATATGCTCCTTTGAGATTTCCAAGAAACCCTGGTGCTTTGCCCCAAGATTATCATAGTAAAATCACCCCTTTCGATGGTTCTGGTACTTACACCGCTCAAAAACATACCAAAAGGATGACTGATTACTTTGAATTTTATGAAATAGACGCTGATGATGTTCGAATGAGAATTTTTGTCCAGAGTCTTACTGGGGAAGTCAGGACTTGGTTTAGGGATCTTCCTCCAAACAGTGTTGCTGACTTACCAGCCCTCTATAGATTATTTTTAAATAGATGGGAGAAGAAGAAAGACCCTCTTCAAATCCTATCAGACTTTGGAAAATTGAAAAGAGGACCTAATGAAGCAGTGCAAGATTATATCATTAGATTCAACGAAGCCTACAATGTTGTTCCTCAAAACCTTAGACCTCCTCCGGATTCAGTATTGGTCAAATTCCCTGATGGGTTTGACTCTGACATAGCATATTCACTTAGGGAAAGAGCTCCTCAAACTCTAGAAGAGAAGCAAAGCATAGTTGTTAGTGTTGAAGCTAACTTGATAGAAAAATGAGCTAGAGCTAGAGCTGAAAGAAGGATGCCTATAAACGAAGATCCTTCGGGTTTTGAAAGAAAACTGGATGCAATTATTAAAGGGATGGAAAGACTGTGAGACATAGTAGAGACAATCGAAAGAAAGTCTTCTGGCGATGGTCACTGAATGTTGTTAGAAACCCAAACTTCAGAAGAAATCAAAACCAAAATACTGGGAAAAATGTTCCTGACCAAAACATCAGGCCACCATTTCAGGAAAATTTTGTTGAAGGTTCATCTTCTGAGGAACCTACTGAGGATGTTGAAATAAATAATTTGACTGAAAACAAGAATGAACCAGAAGTTTTCCTATCTCAAGAAGATCAAGAAAATCATATTCTTGAAACATTTCAAACTCATTCAGGAGAAACTTTTGATTTCAAGGAAGGATATGATTCAACAATTTTTGAAGTTCATAGACAATACAATTTGAGACACAGACGGATTGACGTGCCAGAGAAAAGCAAATAGAAAGCTGTGAAACAAAACCTCGAAGGTAAAACTAACACTCATGTACAAATTCTTTCTAGAGCAAGTCCTAACCCCTCTAATCTAATAATTGAAGATGTGTCTGATAATCAACTGAATAATAAACAACTTTCCAATACTTTTCCTCCTACAGGAAATGTAGAGGAACCAACACAAGTTAATTCAGAAACACCTTCAACTCATAATCCGACTCCTGAAAAAGAAAAAAACAATGAAGACACAAAAAATAGAGAAAATCCAACTGTTCAAAATACTAGAGCTCAAACAGAAAAATATTTCAATCTAGAAGCTGAAGTAGGCAAATTAAAGATAGTTGTTCCTTTGGCAGAATTAGCTAAACATGATGTCTATAGAAGCCAAATCAGCAAATCCCTTAACATTACTGGAATGGATGATTCAGTAAATGTTTTTGATGATCAACCCAAATTACTTTTTGGCCCTGAAGTAAATGGCAAACCAGAAAGTGGAGGAACTCCTCCATTTTATGTGAGCTTGAATGTACATGACAAAATACTTCATAATGCCATGCTTGATTCTGGAGTGTCTCACAATTTAATGCCCAAGGCTGTGATGGAAAGATTAAACCTAGACATTACCAGACCATATAAAGATCTTTTTTCTTTTGATTCAAGTCAGGTAAGATTTTTAGGTTTGATTAAAGATCTGTGTGTTACTTTGGTGCAATACCCTGCGAAATCTATTTTGATGGATATAGTAGTAGCAGATATTCCTCCCAAATACGGTATGTTGTTGTCCAGATCCTGGGGTGCCAAACTCGGAGGATCTCTTTAATTAGATATGTCATATGCTACTATTTCAGTGTTCGGTCAGCCTAAAAGAATATATAGAGAAACCTTGATGAAATATTTAGTCAGTAGTCAGGAGAAGCCTGAAAACTTCCCCATCTACTCAGTACATTCTGATATGGACTCATTCATCCTTTATAATGCTGAATTTGACCTTCCTACTGAATTAGAAGCACCAGAAACAGAAACTGCAAATAAATCTACTGTTCAAATCGAAGAAATTTCTGAAAACAAAGAAACATCAGATCATCAAGAAATACCAGAAAAAACTGAAAAACCAGAGCTCCCTGTTAAGAAAGTTGTTAAAACAGTCGATGAAGATTATGAACATGAAATTCTTTGGCATTTAGAATTTGATAGTTCAATAAATAAGTTAGGAGCAGGAGCTGGAATTTGGATACATAACATTGAAAATGATCATGCTGAAGGCCATGCTTATAGATTGAACTTTAGATGCACTAATAATATGGCAGAATATGAGGCTCTTTTGCTAGTGCTTAAACATGTCAAAAAATTAGGAGCAATTAGAGTATCAATCATAGGAGAATCTGAGTTAATTATTCAACAGATAAATGGTGAATGTTCAACAAAAGACCCCAGATTAAGAGAATACAGAGGAACAGTTGTGGAAATTCTCAACACTTTTCTACAAGCTCAACTTGCCAAAATTCCTAGAAAACAAAATTTGCATACTCACAGTCTTGCAATGTTCACTAGCACTTGTAAACTACCTTTTGGACCTAATCATCAGTTCACAGCTGAGATTATACATAGACCTGCTATACCGGATAATCTTATGAATTAGAAAGTGTTTGTAAATAATAATCAGATTAATAATTTTTTGACCTAAGAAAATGAATTCTCTAACAGTAGTATAGATGAAGACACAACAATCAATGAATCTGATCAAATAGATGAACAACAAACAGATATTTCAGAAGAGACTGCAATTCACATGCTTCACCCAACTAAATTCACCAAAAAAGATATGCAGGATCTGAAACAAATGGAAGTCGATGAGATTATAGAAGATAAATCTGAAATTATCAATCTGAAAGATAATCATTTACCTAAAGGATTAACTCCTTTGGAAGATTTTTTTGACTCAAATGACATTCCACTAAAACCCAAAATGGAACCATTAAAAGCTGATATTGAATAATACAATTTGGGAACTGAAGAAAATCCTAAGATGGTTAAGTTATCTAAATCTCTGCCAGAGGATCAAAAAGTTAAATATGTTGAACTTTTAAAAGAATTCCAGGATGTTTTTGCCTGGAGTTATGAAGATCTGAAATCATATGATACATCAATAATTCAACATACTATACCTTTGAAACCAGATCAGAAACCATTTAAACAAAAACTAAGAAGGATCAACCCTGTATTGTTGCCTTCAATTGAAAAAGAAATTAAAAGAGTGTATGAAGTAGGAATAATTGCTCCTATCAGGTTTTCTGAATGGGTTTCTAATTTGGTACCAACAAGGAAGAAGACTGGAGAGATTAGACTATGTGTTGATTTGAGAAATTTAAACAAAGTTTCTTTAAAAGATAACTATCCTTTGCATAAAATGGACCATATCTTACAAATGGTAGTAGGCTCTTCAAGGATTTCTCTTCTGGATGGATTCTCAGGATACAACCAGATTTTGGTTCATCTTGATGATCAAGACAAAACAACTTTTACAACACCTTGGGGTACATTCAAATACGTCAAGATGCCTGTTGGACTCAAAAATGCAGGAGCAACCTTTCAAAGAGCAATGGACATTGCCTTTGCCAAAGAAATTCATGATTTTCTAGTCATATATCTGGATGATTTGACTGTTTTTTCCAAGACAGATGAAAAACATTTGGATCATCTTAGACAGGTGTTCATAAAATGTAGAAAATATGGTATTTCTTTAAATCCTAAAAAGTCATTGTTTGGTCTTGAAGAAGGTAAACTCCTAGGTCATATCATTTCAAAAGATGGTATTAGAATTGATCCTGAAAGAATACAAGCCATTTTACAAATACCTCATCCCAGAAATATTAAAGAACTTCAAGCTTTCATAGGTAAGATCAATTTTTTGAGAAGATTCATTTCTAGTTTAGCTGAATTACTTAGATTGCTTACTAACATGTTAAGAAAGGATTCAAGTATTAAGTGGGGGGTAGAAGCCAAGCAATCATTTGAAGAAATCAAAATGGCTTTAACCAGAACACCAGTTCTTACCAGTCCAAAATTTGATAGAGATTTCATAATTTTTTCATTTGCTTCTGAACATACAGTTGCAGCTATTTTATTACAAAAGGATGATCAAGGATGTGAAAGACCTATAGCCTTTTTTAGTAAAGCACTTAGAGATGTATCACTAAAATACAACATCATGGAGAAACAAGCTTTTGCACTTGTGAAAGAAATTAAAGATTTCAGAGTTTATATATTGTATTCTCATGTGATAGCTTATGTACCTAATGCTGTCGTTAAAGACATCTTAACTCAAGATGGAATTTAAGGCAAAAGAGGTAAATGGATAGCTACCATATTAGAATATGATATTGAAATAAGACCTACAAAACTCATAAAAGGACAAGGTTTGGCTCAACTCATGACTGAAACAAATTGCTAAGCCCTGAACATCAATGAACTAGATGACGAACAGGAGATGGCGACTCCACAAATCAGTCAGGCCTTTTTAGACTCACATTGGTACGCTGATATCATTTATGTTTTGTTAAACCTGCAAGCTCCTCTAGGGTTATCCAGAATGAAACAAAGGTTTTTGAAAATGACATCTTTAAAGTATTGTATTTTAGATGATGCTCTCTTTTGGGAGAATCATGATGGAATTCTATTAAATTGTTTATTAAAAGATGAAGCTGACAAGGTTCTTAATGAATTCCATGCAGGAGATTGTGGTGGAAAACTCTATTGGAAGTCAACTGCAGATAAGATCTTAAGGGCTGGTTTTTATTGGCCAACCTTACTTTCAGATGTTAGGAAATTTGTAACTGCTTGCCATAAGTGTCAGATCTTTGAAGGCAAGAGAAAATTACTACCTTTACCATTAAAACCAATTTCCACCGAGAAACCCTTTCAACAATGGGGCCTGGATTTTATTGGAGAAATCCATCCTCCTTCTTTTGGGCAACACAGATGGATCCTCACTACCACAGATTACTTTACTAAATGGATTGAAGCAATCCCATCTAGACAAGCCAATGATTCTGTAATTATAGGATTCTTAGAAACCAATATACTTTCAAGATTTGGCTGTCCTGAGAAAATTATAACTGATAATGCTGCTGCTTTCAAGTCTAAGAAAAAGATTAGTTTCTGCGATAAATATCACATCACTTTAGGCCATTCAACAACCTATTATCCTCAGGGTAATGGACTGGCTGAATCTTCCAATAAAAGCCTCATTAATATCATTAAAAAATTATTGGAAGAAAATAAGAAGAATTGGCATAAGAAACTTACCAATGCATTGTGGGCAGACAGACTTACTACCAAAAAATCAATTGGGACCAGTCCATATGAATTAATTTATGGTATTGAGGCTAAATTTCCATCATCTTTAGGAGTTCTTGTAATGAAGTTAATTCAGGAGGCTCAAGTAGAACCAAATGATATTCAAAGAAGAATAAATCAAACAATTCACTTGTAGCAGACCAGAGAAGAAGTGTATCAACGATCCCAAGTTTTGCAGGAAAAATTAAAGAAGATGTTTGACAAAAGGACCAAAGCAGAAGATTTTCAAATGGGAGACAAAGTTTTAAGATGGGATTCCAGAAGGGAAGATAAAGGAAAACATGGAAAATTTGATTTCTTATGGAAAGGACCTTACATCATTCATGCTTTACAGGGAAATAACACATATTTTTTTGAAGAATTTGGATGGTATAAAAGCTGAGGAAGGACCAGTCAATGGTCGAATCCTAAAGAAGATTTCATGGTCCAGTTAAAGGAATTTTAAGGCATCTGACCTGCTGTTCTTGACTTTTTACCAGGAAAAGCCATCCCCAAGTGGAGCCAGTGTTAGACTCCTATACCAATAGGTGTCATTTTTCATGATTGACTTGTTTGTTGAACTATGAAATATGTTCAAACCTTTTTCTTGTTGCAAAGGTGTTCCATATTCTTAAAAAATCAAAAATCAAAGAATTCAAAAAATGTAAAGAGGGTATACCCTAAAAGAAAAATCAAAGGGTGAAAAAATAAAATTGGCCAAAAAAGTGAAAGAAAATGAACCCCACCAAAAGAAAGGCCAAGGAAAGTGTGCAAGTCTAAATGCCACTACTTTTTGCTCTGATGTAATAAACAAAATTGTGTGCAGCTTGTCAAACTTTTCCCATAATTTATGAAAAACTTGTCAAACTTCAAAAAATTCTTTCCTAAGTAAAATCCCATTTCACTTAGGAAAATCATGAGATATTTCATAAAAGCCCTCAAAATCACATTTTATCCTAAGTTTAAGTGATGAAGTAATCATAATGCAATTTGCTTCTAAAAACTTCACTTTCTTAGTTATATTAATGTATTTTGAAGTTTACCTTGTCCCCTTGTCATATTAACATTAATTTTATATATTAAATCCTTATAGAAATGACCTTATCCTATTATATATAACTCCTTTTATCTAATATCCCAAAAAACCCATGTATTATGATTTTAACCAAAGTATTTATTTCCCACTCATTCAAATAAAAAACCCACTATATAACCCCTTTGGTTAAAATATATCATTATAAATATTCCCGCCCCTATGGTAAATTAATCATGTTGGTTTATTTATCATATAATAAAAAATCTATGAAAAAACTTTTAAACATATGATTTATATGTTTAAAACAAAAAATAAAACCCGAAGTTTAATTTAAACTAAACTTCGGAGTAACCCATCTCGTGCACATTTTTCACCCTCGACCCTCATCGTACAAGGGATTAATTAATCCTTATGATTAGTTAATAACCGACCCCATCCAATCAAAACACTCCTGAAATGATTAATTGATAATAAATTACGTCGGCCCCTCCTATTAACTCCCCGTCAATTTCACGCCCCGACCACCATTCAATCACCCGCTCCAAGATCAACGGCTGTTGATAATTCCGCCGGCCATCCCCTATCTGAACAATAACTCGCGAAATGCCGGTGGTTTTCAAACAGTGCCCTGTCCACGTGTCATTTATTTTGTGGAATCGCTTCCCATCCACTCAATACCGCCTTCCCTCAAAAGTGGTGCGGAATAAACCGCTTACCATCTTTCCTTGTGACTCATCTGTCGTACATACTGACATCATTTGTTAAAATATTAAAAAATTCACCACCCTTTTGACTTTGTGAATAAAACAAAAACCCACATCTTTTTCATTATTTTTGTACACTGAAAATGACTTCACCCTCCGCGCAAAAAATTTCAAAAAATCGACTGTCAAGTGCCATTTAACTAAATTCCGCTGAAGACCACTGCCAGCCCAGTATTCCAGTGTTCACCCGCCGCTAGCCTGTACCTGTTTAAACATAGTTCATCCCTTAAAAACATGTATTTACCCCATTTCTTATTTAAACTCTGTAAAATCCTGGCTTTCGTTTTAAATTCCGCACCAAAGACTGTTACAGAGTTATTATGAGTCTTCTCTTTTTCCATAATTTCAAATTGCGTCCACAAAAACCTGTAATTTGCTCAATTTCTCACCATAAGCCGAATTTCCATTTTTGAATCCACAAGAACCAAAAATGGAAGTTCATGTGGCTTTAGATGTCGCCCCATTGAACGTCCCCCACAGAGACTTGGATTATTTATCATTAGTCGACAGAGATTTCCAAATCAAAGACCTAGTTTTTAGTGAAAGCCTTCTTCGAATTTTTTTTCGCTGCAGAGATAATTATTTGAATGGCTTGGGTATGATTGGGTTATGGGAATCTAATCTTCCCAGGTACCTCTTTCCCTCTGTTCATATTTTTCTTGAAATAATCCATTTATGCCATGCAAATTATGATCCTAACCAAAGAGCAGTCTTATCCCCAAATCAAGAAGTCCTTTTCCCAATTACTACTCAGTCTATCAATGAGATGCTACATTTTCGACCTGATCAAGCCCTCACTTCCCTGTCCATGAGGGAGTTACTTGAGAAATCCACCAAACTATCCCATGAAGAATTAAGTCGCATCTGCCAAACCTTTATGTTGCGTGATCACCAACCTAAAATCCCTCCCCCATATGGGTATGTTTTTTTCACTGAGGAGGGTAGACTTGTGTTGGATATGATATAATTTATAATGGGCTTTAATACCAGTGAATATGTTGACTATTTAATCCTAGTATTATTGTCTATTTTTACCCCTAGACAGTCTCCTGCTGTCAGGTATGACTTTGCATCATATATTGCAGATAAAATCCATGATCAATTCATGAGATTAGAAAATGAGAAAGTGTTTAAATATTCTTCTGTCATTTACCATCTCATGCTCTATTACCAGTCAAAAAATTTCCCTTTCTATATCAAAAAGCTTGATGCCCAGGGGAATCCTAGGTCTGTTATATTTTGGTCAGCCATCACCCATAGTTCTCGAGATTCTCCCTATTCCTATAATGAGTTCATTGATCTTTTTATACACCCTGCAACCACTTTGTTGGCAGGAATTTCTCCTCCAATACTCAACAATGAAATCAAGAAAACTTTACAGCTTTCAAAACAATACAAAGTTGGTGATTGGTACTTATATCAAAATCAGACAGAAGTCAGAATATATGGATGTGAATTATGTCCATTCAAATTTCCAAAATATGTCCCCATGAGAATCTTTGCATTAGAATATTTCAGGCAGATGAACAATTATGATATAATTCATTTTTGTAATGCAAAGAAGAAGGCTCAACTCCAGATCAAAATTCAATTAGGTCCCTTTATCTGTAACTCTAGGGATGCAGGAGAAGAAGCTGAAAAGATATTACAAGACCGTTTCAGCTTACAAAAGAGTTTCTATTGGGTGCCTTATGACCCATTCAACTTCATTTGTGATAAAAGAATGAAAAATAAATCAGCACCATACATACATCAAAGAATCCCAGAGATTGAAAAATATGCTAATACAGATAAATGGATAGAAGGAACATTGATAGAGCGGGATAGTGAGCAGGTCAATGTAGACAATGTTATGAAAGATCTTGAAAAGATGCTTGACCTAGACTCTTTTACACAGGTACCAAGATCAGAAGTTGGTCCTTCCTCAGCTGGGACTTTTCAGCAAGAATTACAAGAAAACATTGCATTATCATCTAAGGGAAAAGAGAAAGAGGTTGATATACAAGTTAAAGAGACATTCACTATGACAGAACAACCTCAAACTTCCAAGGGATAGGATCATGTACAGATTCCTTCTGTTCAAACCAATCCAGTAGAAATGACAATTTTGCAGACTCCATCAAATATGGAAAAAGGCAAAAAGAGAGATGCCG
The DNA here is from genome assembly GCA_034641835.2 of Pinus albicaulis. Taxonomy (NCBI): domain Eukaryota; kingdom Viridiplantae; phylum Streptophyta; class Pinopsida; order Pinales; family Pinaceae; genus Pinus; species Pinus albicaulis. The sequence continues at coordinate 1,118,061,444 of CM076581.1, read as the reverse complement.
AAGCTGCTACTCCTCTCACTAAATCTTCACAACAGCATCAGGCCAAGAGATAGAAATTGAATACTCCTCCAGAAGTAGAATCAATTGATGAAATCCTTGATAGTCAAGGACAAGAACAATTGGACAGTCAACAAACAGGTTCAGTCAGTGAAGCGTCCACTACCTCACAAAGGAAAGAGCTACAGAAGCAAAAGAGTGTTGAAATATCTTCTTTCAAAACACCAATTAAAGATGCAGGAGATATCAAAAAGACATTTATCAATATCAAAGCCAGGAATGATCCACTAAGAATTCAAGTATATAATCAATATCTGAAAATGGCCCCAAAGAATCAAGAAAGATTGATGTCAGCTTTTGACATCCAACAGGGCAAAATGATAATGAGCCATTTCAAACCCAAGGTGCAACAACCCCAAACAACTGCTAATTATATTAGGAAAAACTTTGAAGTCCTAGCAAAGGATATCCATCCTTTAGATCAGATTGAGTTACATAAGCAGACTAGTGAAATAATCTATTCTACTTTGACTGATAAGGCAATGACAGCTCGCAGGTTACAGGATTCTTTGGAAAACACTAATACACAATTGCAGCTTGAAAAGGCTTCTTCTCAAGCCAAAGACAACAGGATAAAAACATTGGAAGAAATAATAATTGGTTTGGGTCACAATCCAAAGGATGTCAAAGGTATAGAAGCTTTAATTAAGAAAAAAGATGATGACATTGCAGCTTTGAGAAAGGAGTTGAAATTGCCAGCCTCCAGACATCCTCAAACTGAAGAAGTTATAAAGAAGAATTCTGAAGAAGAAATGATGGAATTTCTCTTGAAAATGAATGAGAAACTGACTGAAACAGAAAAAGAGCTTGAACAAGCTTTAAAAGACAAGCAATCCAATGTACCAGTATCTTTAGCAGTGGTTATCACAGGTACAACAAGTCAGCCAACAGGTCAACCAACAAAGCCATCACAGGTAAATACTTCAAATTTGAGTACAGAAGAACTAATAAAGTCAATGAATGACTTAAAACTTCAAGTAATAGAACTTCAGCATACAAAGTTACAGCTTGTTAATTTGGAACAGAAATATGATCTTTCAAAAATGACTGTTGCTGACAAAACAAGAGAAGTCAAAAAGTTGGAAAAATTAGTTAAAGCTTTGGAAAGGGATCTCACATCGGAGAAACCTTTAAGAGAAATAAGTGAAATTCTTTGGGATGATATTATTTAGTCAATAAAAGATATCCGGTCCTCAATCCAGATAATATATGAGCAGAATGATTTGGTCAAAGTAGCTCTAGATGAAGTTGAGAATACATGAGCAGAATTAGGAAATAGGCCCGAGGAAGCCAATCAGCTTATACAATTCCTAAACACCCAAACCAGACAGCAACTTGCAGATGTGGGTATTCAGGAAAGGACTGCAACAATCTTAGATATCGAAAGAGTTTTTACTAAAAGAACTCATGCAAAATTTAGAAAGAAGGTGCTTTGACATGCAAAGTGAAATCATTGCTTTCAGAGAAAGATTTGATGTTTTATTGAATAAAGGGTTGCCCAGCCCTATGATTTCAGAAGATAAAATAATGGACCTGGAAAATTATGTTAAGAAATTGGATATACATGCTCACAATCTAGCCAGTTCCTCAACCATTTCATCAGAAGCAACATTACCTATAGGAAGGAATCTTCATGACAGATTAGAGAATTTATTTTATCTTGAACATGAAGTGAAACATTTGTTTCCTAATCAGCCTAATTTCTTCAGATATACCGAGGCTGATGAAACATTAAGGAAGCTTCAACGAACAAGAATAGCAGAAGATAAATGGTGGGAAGATTTGTTGGAACTTTTGTAAAATTTATCCTTATATGAAATTTTTCCTATTTACCACAGTATAAAGGATAAAGGAACAAACAAAGGTCAAAGATTATCAGTTCAGTTAAAAGTGTATCAGTAAAAACAAAGAGTATTAGTGAAGCAAGGCAGTTAGAAAAAAATTACTGAAGAAGACAACGATGAGGCAAAATATAGGTCTAGCCTCCAGCACATTCTCGAAAGGAGGAAACAGCACAACATGAGTTACTTCTTGTCTTATCTATGAGACCATCTGTCTTTATTTTTATTGTAACTTATTTATGAGTCATCCTAGATTATATCTCGTTTTGTTAAGAGATATTTTGTATGATTTTTTGTATAAATAAGCCCTCAATTGAATTATTGAGAGTGGATTCTTGTACTTTGATGTAACATTGAATATTTTGGAATAAAGAGCTTTGGAGAAATTTTTCGTGGCAAAACTGGACAAGGAATTGAGGCAGAAGACTTTTCTCAGGATTCATGTGTCGAATGAAGGATCAATAAGTCATCTCTATCTCATGTTTTGAAGTTTAAATATTTCTTTACAATATCATCTGTGTTTCATTATCTTAATATTTAACGAAAATGATTAAATCAGAAAGTACTTAGGTGTAATCTGATTTCAGTCGTTATTATTCTGAATGTTTTCTTCTAAACTAGTTTAAACAACGAATTCTTAGACAGGTGTTCATAAAATGTAGAAAATATGGTATTTCTTTAAATCCTAAAAAGTCATTGTTTGGTCTTGAAGAAGGTAAACTCCTAGGTCATATCATTTCAAAAGATGGTATTAGAATTGATCCTGAAAGAATACAAACCATTTTGCAAATACCTCATCTCAGGAATATTAAAGAACTTCAAGCTTTCATAGGTAAGATCAATTTTTTGAGAAGATTCATTTCTAGTTTAGCTGAATTACTTAGACTGCTTACTAACACGTTAAGAAAGGATTCAAGTATTAAGTGGACGGTAGAAGCCAAACAATCATTTGAAGAAATCAAAATGGCTTTAACCAGAACACCAGTTCTTACCAGTCCAAAATTTGATAGAGATTTCATAATTTTTTTCATTTGCTTCTGAACATACAGTTGCAGCTATTTTATTACAAAAGGATGATCAAGGATGTGAAAGACCTATAGCCTTTTTTATTAAAGCACTTAGAGATGCATCACTAAAATACAACATCATGGAGAAACAAGCTTTTGCACTTGTGAAAGAAATTAAAGATTTCAGAGTTTATATATTGTATTCTCATGTGATAGCTTATGTACCTAATGTTGTCATTAAAGACATCTTAACTCAAGATGGAATTTAAGGCAAAAGAGGTAAATGGATAGCTACCACATTAGAATATGATGTTGAAATAAGACCTACAAAACTCATAAAAGGACAAGTTTTGGCTCAACTCATGACTGAAACAAATTGCCAAGCCCTGAACATCAATGAACTGGATGACGAACAGGAGATGGCGACTCCACAAATCAGTTAGGCCTTTTTAGACTCACATTGGTACGCTGATATCATTTATGTTTTGTTAAACCTGCAAGCTCCTCTAGGGTTATCCAGAATGAAACAAAGGTTTTTGAAAATGACATCTTTAAAGTATTGTATTTTAGATAACGCTCTCTTTTGGAAGAATCGTGATGGAATTCTATTAAATTGTTTATTAAAAGATGAAGCTGACAAGGTTCTTAATGAATTCCATGCAGGAGATTGTGGTGGACACCTCTACTGGAATTCAACTGCAGATAAGATCTTAAGGGCTGGTTTTTATTGGCCAACCTTACTTTCAGATGTTAGGAAATTTGTAATTGCTTGCCATAAGTGTCAGATCTTTGAAGGCAAGAGAAAATTACTACCTTTACCATTAAAACCAATTTCCACCGAGAAACCCTTTCAACAATGGGGCCTGGATTTTATTGGAGAAATCCATCCTCCTTCTTTTGGGCAACACAGATGGATCCTCACTGCCACAGATTACTTTACTAAATGGATTGAAGCAATCCCATCCAGACAAGCCAATGATTCTGTAATTATAGGATTCTTAGAAACCAATATACTTTCAAGATTTGGTTGTCCTGAGAAAATTATAACTGATAATGCTGCTGCTTTCAAGTCTAAGAAAATGATTAGTTTCTGCGATAAATATCACATCACTTTAGGCCATTCAACAACCTATTATCCTCAGGGTAATGGACTGGCTGAATCTTCTAATTAAAGCCTCATTAATATCATTAAAAAATTATGGGAAGAAAATAAGAAGAATTGGCATAAGAAACTTACCAATGCATTGTGGGCAAACAGACTTACTAGTAAAAATTCAATTGGGACTAGTCCATATGAATTAGTTTATTGTATTGAGGCTAAATTTCCATCATCTTTAGGAGTTCCTGTAATGAAGTTACTTCAGGAGGCTCAAGTAGAACCAAATGATATTCAAAGAAGAATAAATCAAACAATTCACTTGCAGTAGACCAGAGAAGAAGTGTATCAACGATCCCAAGTTTTGTAGGAAAAATTAAAGAAGATGTTTGACAAAAGGACCAAAGCAGAAGATTTTCAAATGGGATACAAAGTTTTAAGATGGGATTCCAGAAGGGAAGATAAAGGAAAACATGGAAAATTTGATTTCTTATGGAAAGGACCTTACATCATTCATGCTTTACAGGGAAATAACACATTTTTTTGAAGAATTTGGATGGTACAGAAGCTGAGGAAGGACCAGTCAATGGTCGAATGCTAAAACACTACTTTGATCCTATTTACTAGGATGTTTTGATTTTTTTTAACATGTACATAATATATCCTTTCTAATGCATCAATTTTGATTGGATGGTGACTTGCTGAAGTTGAAGCCCGAGGAGAAGGCCCTAAGCTTCAGAAGTTTTACTATCATATATAAAATAAAGCCACCAGAAAAAGAAGATTTCATGGTTCAGTTAAAGACATTTTAAGGCATCTGACCTGCTGTTCTTGACTTTTCACCAGGAAAAGCCATCCCCAAGTGGAGCCAGTGTTAGACTCCTATACCAATAGGTGTCATTTTTCATGATTGACTTGTTGAACTATGCAATATGTTCAAACCTTTTTCTTGTTGCAAAGGTGTTCCATATTCTTAAAAAATCAAAAAATCAAAAAATTTAAAAAATGTAAAGAGGGTATGCCCTAAAAGAAAAATCAAAGGGTGAAAAAAATAAAATTGGTCAAAAAAAGTGAAAGAAATGAACCCCACCAAAAGAAAGGCCAAGGAAAGTGTGCAAGTCTAAATGCCACTATTTTTTTACTCTGATGTAATAAACAAAATTGTGTGCAGATTGTCAAACTTTTGCCACAATTGATGAAGAGTCAAAACGCTTAAGCTTGACTAGTTCATTTTCAATTTTATGTTTTAGAGATAGAGAATAAAATCTGACCAAACTGTTTAATCTTGGCAGATAAGTTGATAGGTAGAGCTCAACAGTTTAATCTGAGCCCTTGGATGTAATAAGTGTAGACTTAGGTAGGTTTTCCATGTAAGAGAAAAAGAAGATTGATAAGGGTTTTCCAGTCTAAGTGAACCCTAATAAAGAAGAAAAAATGGTAGAGTAAAGTAGATAGGGTAGGTAGATGTTGTTGCAGAATTACATGTGATGAATGATGGTTTTGAATGCGTTGAATTTTACTTTCATCACAAGTGTAAAGGCAGATACTACATTGGAAAAAGTTCGCAGCAAAGCAAAGTCAAGATTATTAACTTCACTTCATTTTTCCCTAAAGATTTCACTAATTTCCCCTAAGTGCTAAGGTCTTTGAAATTCAAAGGGGCTCAAGCAATTTCCTTGACTTTTGGATGGACTGGACCCTCGGCCCAATAATTGGAAAAAACCTAAGTACTTAAAATCATTCATTATCACACTCATTTACTTCAAAAAATTTAAAATCATGAGATATTTCATAAAAACCCTCAAAATCGCATTTTATCCTAAGTTTGAGTGATGAAGTGATTATAATGCAATTTGCTTCTAAAAACTTCACTTTCTTAGTTATATTAATGTATTTTGAAGTTCACCTTGTCCCCTTGTCATATTAACATTAATTTTATTTATTAATTCCTTATAGAAATGACCTTCTCCTATTAATTATAATTCCTTTTATATAATATCCCAAAAACCCATGTATTATGATTTTAGCCAAAGTTAATAAATCCCATGTGATTAAATAAATTACCTACTCTACAAACCCTTTGGCTAAACATATCATTATAAATATTCCCGCCCCTATGGTAAGTTAATCATGTTGGTTTATTTATCATATAATAAAAAATCTATGAAAAAACTTTTAAACGTATGATTTATATGTTTAAAACAAAAAATAAAACCCGAAGTTTAATTTAAACTAAACTTCAGACTAACCCATCCCGCTCGCATTTTTCACCCCTGACCCTCGTCTTACAAGGGATTAATTAATCCTTATGATTAATTAATAACCGAGCCCCGCCAATCAAAATGCTCCCGCTGTGATTAATCAATAATAAAACACGTCAGGCCCGCGCCATTAAAACCCGTCATCTCCCTGTCCCGTCGACCGTTCGATCACCCGCTCCAAGATCAACGGTTGTTGATAATTCCGCCGGCCATCCCCTATCTGAACAATAACTCGCGAAATGCTGGTGGTTTTCAAACAGTGCCCTGACCACGTGTCATTTATTTTGTGGAATTGTTTCCCATCCGCTCAATACCGCCTTCCCTCAAAAGCGGTGCGGAATAAACCGCTTACCACCTTTCCCCGTGACTCATCTGTCATACATACTGACGTCATTTATTAAAATATTAAAAAATTCACCACCCTTTTGACTTTGTGAATAAAACAAAAACCCACGTCTTTTTCATTATTTTCGTACGCTGAAAACGACTTCACCCTCCGCGCAAAGAATTTCAAAAAATCGACTGTCAAGTGCCATTTAACTAAATTCCGCTGAAGACCACTGCTAGCCCAGTATTCCAGTGTTCACCCGCCGCCAGCCTGTACCTGTTTAAACATAGTTCATCCCTTAAAAACAGGTATTTACCCCATTTCTTATTTAAACTCTATAAAATCCTATCTTTCATTTTAAATTCCGCACCAAAGACTGTTACAGAGTTATTATGAGTCTTCTCTTTTTCCATAATTTCAAATTGCGTCCACAAAAACCTGTAATTTTGCTCAATTTCTCACCATAAGCCGAATTTCCATTTTTGAATCCACAAGAACCAAAAATGGAAGTTCCTGTGGCTTTAAATGTCGCCGCATTGAACACCCCCCACAGAGACTTGGATTATTTATCATTAGTCGACAGAGATTTCCAAATCAAAGACCTAGTTTTTAGTGAAAGCCCTCTTCGAATTTTTTGTCGCTGCAGAGATAATTATTTGAATGGCTTGGATATGATTGGGTTATGGGAATCTAATCTTCCCAGGTACCTCTTTCCCTCTGTTCATATTTTTTCTGAAATAATCCATTTATGCCATGCAAATTATGATCCTAACCAAAGAGCAGTCTTATCCCTAAATCAAGAAGTCCTTTTCCCAAATACTGCTCAGTCTATCAATGAGATGCTACATTTTCGACCTGATCAAGCCCTCACTTCCCTGTCCATGAGGGAGTTACTTGAGAAATCCACCAAACTATCCCATGAAGAATTAAGTTGCATCTGCCAAACCTTTATGTTGCCTGATCACCAGCCTAAAGGCCCTCCCCCTTATGGGTATGTTTTTTTCACTGAGAAGGGTAGAATTGTGTTGGATATGATATCCTTTATAATGGGCTTTAATACCAGTGAATATGTTGACCATTTAATCCTAGTATTATTGTCTATTTTTACCCCTAGACAGCCTCCTGCTGTCAGGTATGACTTTGCATCATATATTGCAGATAAAATCCATGATCAATTCATGAGATTAGAAAATGAGAAAGTGTTTAAATATTCTTCTGTCATTTACCATCTCATGCTCTATTACCAGTCGGAAAATTTCCCTCTCTATATCAAAAAGCTTGATGCCCAAGGGAATCCTAGGTCTGTTATCTTTTGGTCAGCCATCACCCATAGTTCTCGAGATTCTCCCTATTCCTATAATGAGTTCATTGATCTTTTTATACACCCTGCAACCACTTTGTTGACAGGAATTTCTCCTCCAAGACTCAACAATGAAATCAAGAAAACTTTACAGCTCTCAAAACAATACAAAGTTGGTTATTGGTACTTATACCAAAATCACACAGAAGTCAGAATATATGGATGTGAATTATGTCCATTCAAATTTCCAAAATATGTCCCCATGAGAATCTTTGCATTATAATATTTCAGGTAGATGAACAATTATGATATAATTCATTTTTGTAATGCAAAGAAGAAGGCTCAACTCCGGATCAAAAGTAAATTAGGTCCCTTTATCTGTAACTCTAGGGATGCAGGAGAAGAAGCTGAAAAGATATTACAAGACCGTTTCAGTTTACAAAAGAGTTTCTATTGGGTGCCTTATGACCCATTCAACTTCATTTGTGATAAAAGAATGAAAAATAAATCAGCACCATACATACATCAAAGAATTCCAGAGATTGAAAAATATGCTAATATAGATAAATGGATAGAAGGAACATTGATAGAGCGGGATAGTGAGCAGGTCAATGTAGACAATGTTATGAAAGATCTTGAAAAGATGCTTGACCTAGACTCTTTTACACAGGTACCAAGATCAGAAGTTGGTCCTTCCTCAGCTGGAACTTTTCAGCAAGAATTACAAGAAAACATTGCATTATCATCTAAGGGAAAAGAGAAAGAGGTTGATATACAAGTTAAAGAGACATTCACTATGATAGAACAACCTCAAACTTCCAAGGGACAGGATCATGTACAGATTCCTTCTGTTCAAACCAATCCAGTAGAAATGACAATTTTGCAAACTCCATCAAATATGGAAAAAAGAAAAAAGAGAGATGCCGAAGCTGCTACTCCTCTCACTAAATCTTCACAACAGCATCAGGCCAAGAGACAGAAATTGAATACTCCTCCAGAAGTAGAATCAATTGATGAAATCCTTGATAGTCAAGGACAAGAACAATTGGACCGTCAACAAACAGGTTCAGTCAGTGAAGCGTCCACTACCTCACAAAGGAAAGAGCTACAGAAGTAACAGAGTATTGAAATATCTTCTTTCAAAACACCAGTTAAAGATGCAGGATATATCAAAAAGACATTTATCAATATCAAAGCCAGGAATGATCCACTGAGAATTCAAGTATATAATCAATATCTGAAAATGGCCCCAAAGAATCAAGAAAGATTGATGTCAGCTTTTGACATCCAACAGGGCAAAATGATAATGAGCCATTTCAAACCCAAGGTGCAACAACCCCAAACAGCTGCTGATTATATTAGGACAAAATTTGAAGTCCTAGTAAAGGATATCCATCCTTTAGATCATATTGAGTTACATAAGCAGACTGGTGAAATGATCTATTCTACTTTGACTGATAAGGCAATGACAGCTCACAGGTTACAGGATTCTTTGGAAAACACTAATACACATATGCAGCTTGAAAAGGCTTCTTCTCAAGCCAAAGACAACATGATAAAAACATTGGAAGAAATAATAATTGGTTTGGGTCTCAATCCAAAGGATGTCAAAGGTATAGAAGCTCTAATTAAGAAAAAATATGACGACATTGCAGCTTTGAGAAAGCAGTTGAAATTGCCAGCCTCCATACATCCTCAAACTGAAGAAGTTATAAAGAAGAATTCTGAAGAAGAAATGATGGAATTGCTCTTGAAAATGAATGAGCAACTGACTGAAACAGAAAAAGAGCTTGAACAAGCTTTAAAAGACAAGCAGTCCAATGTTCCAGTATCTTCAGCAGTGGTTATCACAGGTACAACAAGTCAGCCAACAGGTCAACCAACAGAGCCATCACAGGTAAATACTTCAAATTTGAGTACAGAAGAACTAATAAAGTCAATGAATGACTTAAAACTTCAAGTAACAGAACTTTAGCATACAAATTTACAGCTTGTTAATTTGGAACAGAAATATGATCTTTAAAAAATGACTGTTGCTGACAAAACAAGAGAAGTCAAAAAGTTGGAAAAATTAGTTAAAGCTTTAGAAAGGGATCTCACATTGGAGAAACCTTTAAGAGAAATAAATGAAATTCTTTGGGATGATATTATTTAGTCAATAAAAGATATCTGGTCCTCAATCCAGATAATATACGAGCAGAATGATTTGGTCAAAGTAGCTCTGGATGAAGTTGAGAATACACGAGCAGAATTAGGAAATAGGCCCGAGGAAGCCAATCAGCTTATACAATTCCTAAACACCCAAACCAGACAACAACTTGCAGATGTGGGTATTCAGGACAGGACTGCAACAATCTTAGAGATCAAAAGAGTTTTTACTAAAAGAACTCTTATGCAAAATTTAGAAAGAAGGTGCTTTGACATGCAAAGTGAAATCATTGCTTTCAGAGAAAGTTTTGATGTTTTATTGAATAAAGGGTTGCCCAACCCTATGATTTCAGAAGATAAAATAATGGATCTAGAAAATTTTGTTAAGAAATTGGATATACATGCTCATAATCTAGCTAGTTCCTCAACCATTTCATCAGAAGCAACATTACCTACAGGAAGGAATCTTCATGACAGATTAGAGAATTTATTTTATCTTGAACATGAAGTGAAACATTTGTTTCCTAATCAGCCTAATTTCTTTAGATATACCGAGGCTGATGAAACATTAAGGAAGCTTCAACAAACAAAAATAGCAGAAGATAAATGGTGGGAAGATTTGTTGGAACTTTTGTAAAATTTATCCTTATATGAAATTTTGCCTATTTACCACAGTATCAAGGATAAAGGAACAAACAAAGGTCAAAGAGTATCAGTTTAGTTAAAAATGTATCAGTAAAAACAAAGAGTATCAGTGAAGCAAGGCAGTTAGAACAAATTACTGAAGAAGACAACGATGAGCCAAAATATAGGTCCAGCCTCTAGCACATTCTCGAAAGGAGGAAACAGCACAACATCAGTTACTTCTTGTCTTATCTATGAGACCATCTGTCTCTATTTTTATTGTAACTTATTTATGAGTCTTTTTAGATTATATCTCGTTTTGTTAAGAGATATTTTGTATGATTTTTTGTATAAATAAGCCCTCAATTGAATTATTGAGGGTGGATTCTTGTACTTTGATGTAACATTGAATATTTTGGAATAAAGAGCTTTGGAGAAATTTTTCGTGGCAAAACTGGACAAGGAATTGAGGCAGAAGATTTTTCTCAGGATTCATGTGTCGAATGAAGGATCAATAAGTCATCTCTATCTCATGTTTTGAAGTTTAGATATTTGTTTACAATATCATCTGTGTTTCATTATCTTAATATTTAAGGAAAATGATTAAATCAGAAAGTACTTAGGTGTAATCTGATTTCAGTCGTTATTATTCTGAATGTTTTCTTCTAAACTAGTTTAAACAACGAATTCTTAGTTGCTCCTATTTGTCTAGTTCATACATTTTTGGTTTGTTATCCATGTTAGCCCCCATCAAAATTTTTGGCCATTAGCCCCTCCATTCAATTTTTTGGCTTACAATCCCGTTTAAATCCGTTTAGAACCCCTTTCGTGGCCTAAATACTTCATATCCTACCTCTCGTCACCATTCACGCCCACGAAATACATTGGATCTAAAATCTGCACTTAAAAACATATCGGGCCTAGCCCCTTCAGCCTCAGCCCCTTTATTTTATTCTCCCACACGACCTGGCTCTAAGACCAAACGCCAAATTCAAAGGCGCTTATCGTACACACCCATCAGGTGCACTTGGGGCCGTCCAATCCATCGCAGATCAACGCACCGCAGCTCGTCACCCTTGTGGGCCCCTACCCCGCGACCACGACTCTGAAACCGGATTGTTTATTCCGCACCACCTTTGATGGGCAGGCAGTATTCCCCATTGGGCCAACGATTCCACACGCTGCATGACACGCGTCCCAGGCCACTGTTCCAAAACCACCCCATTTCGCGCGTTAATTCTCGATCCCGGGCGCGCAGCGAAATCAACTTCAGTCATCCGATCCTGAGCGCTCCATCCAACGGTTTCCCATCTCCCAAGCTACGCAAACTTTAGCCCCAGTGCACAGTACTCCGGGCCCGCCATTCCATTGCCCTCTGGTTAAGTTTCAACCGTTGATCTTGTTCGCGGATCGTATGGCCCAGAATCATTCACGTGTTCCGCTGATCAACCAAGTCCGCACCCACGTCATCTTATTACCAGTCTTTCGTACATCCTTGTCATCATCCCATGTGTCTTTTGCATTTCCCCTCCACCTTTTATAGATCCCATCCATATGTCGTATTTTAGTGTTTTATGTAAAAAACCTCTATCTCGCCTGTTTACCTTTGTTCCATTGTATATTTCATTGCCACCCTGCATCCCCTCGCCATTTCTCCCAGTCTACATCCTCAATTCCATAGTCACGACCGCCTCCACCACCCTTGTGTCTGGTTTTCTTTAACGTGTTTGTCGGTTTTGCAGGTTGCAGCGACGAGAGATCGCCGTTAATCTCTGCCTCCATTACTAAAATCGAGGATGCATCTAAAGATCGGCTTGCAGAAGGATAATTTATGAAGAAGATCCCGGGTAGTTGCAGAGATATGACCGCCATTTAAAGAGAAGACATCGAAAGCTATCAAACCCTCCAGAGTAATTTAAAAGGCAGATTTCACTGCTAGAGATTTTAATGGTACGACAAAGAGTATCAGGCAGAGAATACAGAATTCAAAATCTGGAGCCGAAGATTTTAAATAGTAATCCAGCATTCAGAAAGCAAAGAGTACAATTGCATAAAAATCATAACCTCCAGGTTTAACTCCAATAGATTTTTCTCTCAGGAAGGTACAGAACGTTACATATTTTATTCTTCATGTCTTATCCCTGGAGAAATTTGCACCTACAACATTTACTTCACAGAGCCGGCCTCAGAGTACCTATAGTACAACATCTTAATTAAGCAACATGGGCACGAATGTTTCCACCATTTCGTTCAAATTAGGCCAATTAATTGTTTCACCTACTTCTTTTATGAGTTTCTCTTCTCCTTCCTCTATAAAAGGGAAGAAAAAAGACATTGTGGAGGTTCCAGATTTTTATCAGAAATTGGTGCTGTGAAAGACATTTTGTATACATTTTGTAAAAACTTCTATATGAAGGCTCAAAGCCTGTAGGGTCTCAGTGAGGAGGAGTTCTATCTGTAATGAGGATTCTGGTCTTTGATATCTCACAGTATGCAAACTTCTTTTATGTGCTTAATACAATATTTCATTTCATATATCTTCTTCTTGTATCATGATCCTGGAATGCGAGTGGCTCACTGACTTTAGGTAAGGATTCATCCTAGTTGATGTCCATACTTGAATCAGTTTAGTGCTTTAAATTGGCTCAGGCATGATATAATGTTCCATGTTCATCTCATCCATATTTCTGCTATATTAGTTACTTTGGGAGGGTGCTTTTAAAACGCCATTGTCATGTATGGATTATTAGATTGGTAAGCCCATGCATGGTTCTGTTGTGTATCTGGGTATCAATCCACAGTTAACTAATATCTTCTTAATGTTTCTTTCACTACATACACCTTCTGATACTTGATTTTTGTGGCATACTATTTGAATCGGCCCTCTTTACAGTAAATTGTCTCTTAACTGTCTGATACTTTTATATTAGAGCTTTGCATCTTTTCTCTGCAATATTACTTCCCCTAGGCAATTTCTGTAAGGTCTGGTCCCATTTATATTAATTTCCTTGTTTTACAAGAGATAGCAGGAGAGCTTTTGGATTGACACCCCAACTTTATTATATGCTCCTTGCTATGATAAGATGTCCTAGGCACTGGTCTATGGCAACTCTAGACTATCTCTAGGGGAGACAACAATTGTCGACAACATCTTTCTGGCGCCGTTGCCGGGGACGAATTTAAGAATATCAGTTTCCCTAGGCCTCGACAAATCATATTCACTCTCTAATCAGGTGAGCATAGAGAGTAGAAGAGTTGCGTATCTCTCACCTTGGCGACTCCACTGTTGTTTATTTGATAAATCTATTAGTAGTCCTGGCTCCTCGTAAGCCACATTTGAGGTCAGATACATCACAGTCAAAGACACCTTCCGTGTCTGACCTAGAAAAGATCATTCATAGAAGAGTTTGGAAAGAGAAGAAATCAGTCTGTGCTGAAATCCCTGAATATTCTGTAGAAGATTATCCATCCTCTTCTTCTCAAGAAATCCAAGTAGAAAACCCTGGCTCCACTGAGGAAAATCTTGAATATTACTCAGATAGCCCACCCCGGGGAAGTGCTAGAGCTAAAGAGAATTTCATCCTACCCGTGAGGCTGAGGAAGTTAAAGAAGTTACAGAAGTAGCCCCTGTTAATCGTGAATTGTTTCCATCTACACCTCAGGCTTCTGTACAATATATTCATGTTGTTATTCATACTCCACTTCCTCCTCCTCCTCTTCCTCCATTTGTACATCAGATTGTTGCACAACCCCCACCTCCTCCAATGGCTAATGTTCCAGCCTTTTTGTTGAATAAATATGCTCCCCTAGCACTCCCTCAAGTGTTAAATGATATGCCCCAGGATTATTTGAAGATCTTGCCTAGATTCACTGGGGAAAATGAAATTGATGCTCAAAAACATCTTGAGACTTTCTGCTCTTTTGCAGAGAACTTTAATGTTGAACATCTAGATGTGGTCTTAAGATTGTTTGTTCAATATCTGGACGGTGAGACCAGAAAATGGTTCAAGACATTGGGAAACCATTCCATAACCACTTGGGATGATATGGAAAATACTTTTCTCAGAAAATGGGGAGAAAAGAAGGATCATGGACAGTGTCTTACTGAGTTCAATACACTCAAGAAGAAACATAATGAAGGGGTGTCAGAGTTTATTAAGAGATTTAATAAGTTATATCTGAACCTTCCTGCAGATATGAAGCCACATCAAGCTGCCGCTAAAGTTGTTTTCATAGCAGCCTTTGACTTAGATTTTGGTTTCTCTCTCAGGGAAAGAAAGCCTGCCACCCTAGATGATGCTCAGTCAGATGCTCTTGAATTGGAAGCAAATTTTGCCTCCACTGGAAAATTAAGAGGGAAAGCTGAACAAGACACCAGAAGAAGGGGTAAAGAAGAAGTATCTACTTCTAATCAGGATAAGGATTCAGATAAAATTGAAGAAATGAGAAAAATGATTAAGAATCTTTCTAATAAATTGGTCAAGCTTGAATTGGAGACCAAGAACTCAACTTCCAAGAACTTCCAGAACATTCAAAACAGGGGTTACAATCCTCAATATAGAAAGCCACCCCTGCAGATATTGCCAAGGGAAGCTAAGGAGCAACATGACCAAGTACCACACCCATTGTACCTGGAAGGCCCAGTAGATGATTCCACTGAAGATGCTGCCTATGAACCGGAAGATTCAAATCTTGCTTTTTCAAATAATGATGAAATAGATGTAGAAATTTGAATAATTTGCTGAACTATTCACCGAGATTATCCTGATTACACACTATTTAAGCTTCATGCATAATACATAACCTCTTCTACAATTGATCATCAATATGCGGAAATAGAAACAGTCGCATGCGCTCATAAAACAATAATCAAGCACACATATCAACACAGTATGTAATGGGGAAAGAAATAGCTGAAAACCCCCAAATATCTGTATATTATAATGATAGAGAACATGTAACAATACATAGCACAAAGCTCCTCACAGCTCTCAGCACTATCTCACATGCTACACACAAACTAGCATGGAAGATGAACAAGTCACGGGTTCAAATCTCCTCCACAAGTCTGCCTGCCTCTACTGCGCAATCCAAGATGAATAATGATGAGATCCAAGTTCGAATCCCACTAGCTTCAACTGTGCAATCCTCATTGGAAATCTCAATCAATGTGTGTGCAAATCTCATGCACAACCATAGTCACAACTGATAGTAGACTCACCCTTTCACCCACCTCTAACATTGGTCTCCACTGAACTATCCATGCATTGCAGTTAACTGATGTGTTCTTTAGTTGATTTATGAGTTAATAATTAGTGAATTAATTAATAATTAATTCACACCACTCATCACTAGTTTATTTATCAATTAGACTAAATACAACTAGTTCAACTAAGTTAAACCGAACACAACTCCACCAGCTGTCTCATCAACTCCACCAAACTCTGCCACATGAGTTCTAACTGAAGTCAACCATGCAATAGCTCAACTAACCCTTAGGAAAAGTGTATTTCCTTCTGTCAGCTACATGTGCCACTTCCAAGCATCAAAATGAAGTGCTCCAAGAGGATAAGATAATTTTTATAGTCTAAATATTATTAAGGGTTAATAATATTTGATTGTTCTATTTTTAGCTCGGCAGTCTAAAAATAGAAACCGCCCAATGTCTAAAAATAGAGGTCCATCTATTTTTACCAACTCGACCAATCATCCATAAATAGCATCCTGCAACTCATAGACCATGATCCATATGTCTAAAAATAGACATAGTCTAAAAGTAGACTTTGCGCCAAAAATAGCCCGCGGGCCCACTTAGTGAAGGCGACTTCATTTCAATAAGCTCCATCATCTTGTTGCATTTTCAACAATAGAATGCCCTTTGCAAGATGAAGAAGAATTAGAAATTGATCACTATTGCAATCAGTTTAATGATTTCATGCAAGCACATTTCAATAGGAGATACGACCTCAAATCTTCCAGGAAAAGGACTCGGAGTCAAGACCAAGAAGAAGAGCCTCCTCAAAAGGAAGAATCCACTCAAAAGGAGTCAACAATCAAAAAATTCACAGACAAAGGTAAGAGTCCTCTAAACAAACCTCTGCAGTCTAATGATCAAACTCCTTCTTCCTCAAAAGTAGTCACTCCTCCTAATGCTGAGTCTGTATCAAAAGAAGTTAAACCTTCAGTTGAAAATAAAGAGTCAAAAGAAGTTGTAAAAGAAAAGCCTCCTCCTGCTTTTAATTTGCAAAAAGAGCTTGAGAAAGTCAAAATCCCAGTCCCTTTGACTGAAATGTTAAAGCAACCCACATATCAATCTCAAGTTACTTCCTTATTACTCCCTCCTGAAGCACCAATAATTCCAGACAGTCTTAATGTTCAAGAGGAAAGACCCATGGTAGTTTTTGGCCCACATGTCGAGGAGATAGACCCCTCTACTCCTCATTTCTATGGGTCTCTAGTTATTCATGACCTGATGTTACACAACTGTATGCTAGATTCTGGGGCTTCCCATAATCTTATGCCTCTGTCTGTCATGGAGCAACTAGGTCTACAAATCACACGTCCATATAAAGATCTATATTCATTTGATTCCAAAAGAGTTAAATGCTTGGGGATGATTATAGATTTAGTGGTCAATCTGGCCCAAATTCCAGCAAAAAGTGTAGTAATGGACACTGTGGTGGCTGATATCCCAGCTCGCTTTGGTATGCTGTTGTCAAGGTCCCGGGGAACAAAAATTGGTGGGTCACTCAAGATGGATTTAACATATGCCACTATCCCTGTTTTTGGTGGCCAGGAGAGGAGGCTATACAGAAAAGCTAGATTTGTCAAGACGGTTACTAAGGCTGACAGCTCAAAGAATTCACCAGTCTACAACAAGGAAGGAGATTTCTCATGTTGGATGTTAGAAGAAGATCAAAATCTTGCTCATGAACCTTCCTTTTGTCAAATCAAGACTGAGCAGCCTTTAGAAGACCATGAAGCAGGAGTATGGACCCTACATTTTGATGGAGAAAATTCAAGAGAAGGGAATGGGGCTGGAGTATTATTAATCTCTCCTATAGGAAAATGGGTGCCACTGTCTTTTAAATTGGAATATGAGGCTACTAACAATGTGGCTGAATATGAAGCAATGTTGCTAGGACTGTAGACATCCAAGAGCATGGGCATACAATGTTTAAAGGTCCTAGGAGATTTTGAGCTGGTGGTCAGGCAAGTCAGAAATCAGTGTCAAACCAAACACCCTCGGCTGAGAGCTTATAGAAATGAAGTGTGGGACATGGTGGAGAACTTTTTCTTAGCATTTGATATCCAGTTCAGCCCCGGGAGCAAAATAGAATGGCAGATTCTCTTGTTGTAGCTGCCAGTACATTTCGTCGTCCTCAGAATCCTCTCTTAAGGTATGAAATCGAGGTACGTTATAGGCCATCTATCCCAGATAATATCAAGCACTGGCAGGTATTTGAAGATGAGGAACAAATGAAGAGATTCCTGGAAACAGTGGGAGAATTCTCTAATATGGAGATTGATGATTGTGAAGAAGAGGAGGCTGAAAATATCTCAGAAAATAAGTGGGAAGAGAAAATGGCAGGAAGGAAATGTCATCCCTAGAGGGTTGGTGCCTCTAGAGAGATTATTTGATAAGAATGATGTTCCATTGCAGCATAGTAAAGTGGTAGAGGAAGATCAAGTGGAATATCTGAATCTGGTACCAATGCTGATCCTAAAATTGTAAAATTATCCAAGAAGGTCCCAGAGGAATATAAAGAAAAATACTTGAGGTTATTTCAGTCATACAAAGATGTGTTTGCATGGTCCTACCAGGACCTGAAAAATTTTGATATTAGTATAATGCAGCATAAAATTCCTCTGAGTGAAGATGCAAAACCTTATAAGCAGAAGCTCAGACAGATAAATCCTTTGCTGCTTCCCTTCATTGAGAAGGAAATTAAGAAGTTATTAAAGGCCAAAATAATTGTGCCATTAAGGTACTCTGAATGGGTGGCAAATCTGGTCCCGGTTCAAAATAAAAATGGAGAAATAAGGTTGTGTGTGGATTTCAGGAATTTAAACAGAGCATCTTTAACAGATAATTATCCACTACCCAAGATGGACCACATCCTGTAGAAAGTGGTTGGAGCCTCTAGAATGTTAATGATGGATGGTTTTTCTGGTTATAATCAGGTAGCTGTGTTCCTAGAAGATCAGAAGAAAACTGGATTCGTCACACCGTGGGGAACATTCATGTATGCTAGGATGCCTTTTGGGCTAATTAATGCAGGGGCCACCTTTCAGAGGGTGATGGACATTGCTCTTGTGGGTGAGCAGGATAAATTTCTGGTTGTGTACCTTGATGACATAACAGTGTTTTCAAAAAATGATGCTGAGCACATTGAGCATTTACGAAGAACTTTTGAAAAATGCAGAAGGTATGGTCTTTCCCTCAATCCACAAAAGTCTCTATTTGCATTAGAGGAAGGCAAAATTTTGGGACATATTGTAACTAAATATGGCGTAAGGATAGATCCCAAAAGAGTAGAGATTATAAATGGAATTCCTCTTCCTAGAAACAAAAAAGAAGTGTAGGTATTTTTAGGTCGGATAAATTTCCTGAGAAGATTTATTCCTAACTATGCTGAGATAGTTAGGCATATAACTGACATGCTAAAAAAGAATAATGAGGTGAAATGGTCACAAGAATCTTGGGAGGCCTTTGCTAGAATTAAAGCTGCATTTGCTGAAGCTCCTGTACTAGATGGACCAGATTATGCAAAGCCATTTATGATCTTTTCTTTTGCATCACCTCATAAAGTAGCTGGAGTTCTATTACAGAAAAATGAAGAAGGATATGAACAACCAATTTCCTTCTTCAGTCAGGTGCTTCATGATGCAGAATTGAAATATAACATATTAGAGAAGCAGGCATATTCCCTGGTGAAGTCCCTCAAAGCCTTTAGAACATATGTTTTGCAGTCTCACATTACTGCATATGTCCCTACAGCAGCTATAAAAGACATTCTTATTCAGGGAGATAGTGAAGGAAAAAGAGGAAGATGGATTGTGAAGATACAGGAATATGATTTGGACATAACGCCTACTAAGCTGGTTAAAGGACAAGGGCTTGCCAAAATGTTATCAGAATCTAACTAACAAGCTCTGGGCATAAACCTGTCTATGCTTTCAAATGAAGAATCTGAAAACGAAAAAGAACAGCAAGGATTGGAAAAGGCTACTCAGAAAGCACACATAAAATTTCTCACCAGTCCTTGGTACAAAGAAATAGTAGAATATCTTTTGACACTAAGCTGTCCTCCAAGCTGTGATAAATCAAAATACAGGGCTTTGAGGCTAAAATCACAAAATTATATAGTTGCTAGTGGCCAATTATATTGGAGAGATCCTTCAGGCATACTACTATTATGCCTCACAGAAAATGAAGTGGAGAATATATTGATAAAATTTCATGAAGGAATTTGTGGAGGACATTACAGTTGGAGGGCCACGGCTCATAAAATATTAAAGGCTGGTTTCTACTGGCCTAAGTTATTTGGAGATGTTTTTTCTTGGGTCAGATCATGTGATAAGTGTCAGAAATTCGCTGAGAGACAGAAGTTGGCAGCTCTGCCCCTGATTCCAGTTCATGTAGATGAACCATTTCAACAATGGGGAATAGATTTTATTGGAGAAATACATCCCCCATCAAGTGGACAACATAAATGGATATTAACAGCCACAGATTATTTTACAAAATGGGTGGAAGCCATACCTGCAAGGAATGCTACTGACACTCTCATCATAAAATTCATGGAAGAAAACATCATATCCAGGTTTGGCTGTCCTGCTAGAATAGTGACTGATAATGCACAGGCCTTCAAGTCTGCAAAATTTGTAAATTTCTGCCAGCAGTATAATATCACTCTGAATCTTTCTAAAGCTTACTATCCACAGGGAAATGGCTTGGCAGAATCTTCCAATAAAACTCTAGTGAGGGCCTTGAAGAAAACAATCAATGAGAATCAGAAGAATTGGGATTCCCAATTGAAGTTTTCTCTATGGGCTAATAGAATCACCAGCAAGAGAGCAACTGGGAAATCTCCTTATGAATTGGTATATGGACGAGCAGCAGTGTTTCCTGTGAAGCTGGCTTTACCAGTGGCACGTTTCATGCAAGAAAATTAGGAAGAGCCTGATGATATGGTCAGGAGAATTAATCAGTTGGTGGAATTAGAGGAAACACGAAACTAGGTGAGTCAGAGATTAGCTGAATATCAAGAGAGAATGAAGCATATATTTGATCAACATGAAAAAGATAGAAAGTTGTAGATTGAAGATCTAGTTCTCAGATGGGATGTCCGGAGGGCTGAAAAAGGAAAGCATGGTAAGTTTGACCCTCTCTGGTTCGGCCCATTTAAATTTGTGGAACAGGGAGGCAATAACACGTTTATACTGGAGAATTTATAGGGTGACGTGCTGGATGCCCCTGTAAACGACCAATTTCTGAAGCCCTACTTTCGATTCTGATTCAGGAAGGGAGTGCCTGTTGTACCATAATTGTATATAAGTTTTGTCTCAGATCTTGTTTCAATAAGGGATGTGTGCTGACGAATTGTGAAGGAAAATGCAGCGGGGCTGAATAGCATAGTTAGTAGAATAATAATCAGGTGGTCTGCAGGTTCTCGACATGTCCAGGGATGAACATGCCATCCCCAGTTGGAGCCGATGTTATCCATATCAACCCCCATCAAAAATTTTGGCCATTAGCCCCTCCATTCAAGTTTTTGGCTTACAATCCCGTTTAAATCCGTTTAGAACCCCTTTCATGGCCTAAAAAATTCATATCCTACCTCTCGTTACCATTCCTGCCCACGAAATACATTGGATCTAAAATCTACGCTTAAAAACATATCGGGCCTAGCCCCTTCAGCCTCAGCCCCTTTATTTTATTCTCCCACACGACCTGGCTCTAAGACCAAATGCCAAATTAAAAGGTGCTTATCGTACACACCCATCAGGTGCACTTGGGGCCGTCCAATCCATCGCAGATCAACACATCGCAGCTCGTCACCCTTGTGGGCCCCTACCCCGCGACCACGGCTCTGAAACCGGCCTGTTTATTCCGCACCACCTGTGATGGGCAGGCGGTATTCCCCATTGGGCTAGCGATTCCACACGCTGCGTGACACGCATCCCAGGCCACTGTTCCAAAACCACCCCATTTTGCATGTTAAATCTCGATCCTGGGCACGCAGCAAAACCAACTTCAGTCGTCCGATCCTGAGCGCTCCATCCAACGGTTGCCCATCTCCCAAGCTGCGCGAAGTTTAGCTCCAGTGCACAGTACTCCGGGCCCGCTATTCCATTGCCCTCCGGTTAAGTTTCAACCGTTGATCTTGTTCGCGGATCGTATGGCCCAGAATCATTCACGTGTTCTGTTGATCAACCAAGTCCGCACCCACATCATCCTATTACCAGTCTTTCGTACATCCCTTTCATCATCCCATGTGTCTTTTTCATTTCCCCTCCACCTTTTATAGATCCCATCCATATGTCGTATTTTAGTGTTTTACGTAAAAAACCTCTATCTCGCCTGTTTACCGCTGTTCCACTGTATATTTCATTGCCACCCTGCATCCCCTCACCATTTCTCCCAGTCTACATCCTCAATTCCGTAGTCACGACCGCCTCCACCACCCTTGCGTCTGGTTTTCTTTAACGTGTTTGTCGGTTTTGCAGGTTGCAGCGACGAGATATCGCCGTTAATCTCTGCCTCCATTACTAAAATCGAGGATGCATCTAAAGATCGGCTTGCAGAAGGAGAATTTATGAAGAAGATCCCGGGTAGTTGCAAAGATATGACCGCCATTTAAAGAGCAGAGATCGAAAGCTATCAAAACCTCCAGAGTAATTTAAAAGGCAGATTTCACAGCTAGAGATTTTAATGGTACGACAAAGAGTATCAGGTAGAGAATAAGGAATTCAAAATCTGGAGCCGAAGATTTTAAATAGTAATCCAACATTTAGAAGGCAAAGAGTACAACTGCATAAAAATCATACCCTCCACGTTTAACTCCAATAGATTGTTCTCTCAGGAAGGTACAGAACGTTACATATTTTATTCTTCATGTCTTATCCCTAGAGAAATTTACACCTACAGCATTTACTTCATGGAGCTAGCCTCAGAGTACCTATAGTACAACATCTTAATTAAGCAACATGGGTGCGAATGTTTCCGCCATTTCGTTCAAATTAGGCCAATTAATTGTTTCACCTACTTCTTTTATGAGTTTCTCTTCTCCTTCCTCTATAAAAGGGAAGAAAAAAGACATTGTGGAGGTTCCAGATTTTTATCAGAAATTGGTGCTATGAAAGCCATTTTGTATACATTTTGTAAAAACTTCTATATGAGGGCTCAGAGCCCGTAGGGTCTCAGTGAGAAGGAGTTCTATCTGTAATGAGGATTCTGGTCTTTGATATCTCACAGTATGTAAAATTCTTTTATGTGCTTAATACAATATTTCATTTCATATATCTTCTTCTTGTATCATGATCCTGGAATGCGAGTGGCTCACTGACTTTAGGTAAGGATTCATCCTAGTTGATGCCCATACTTGAATCAGTCTAGCGCTTTAAATTGGCTCAGGCATGATATACTGTTCCATGTTCATCTCATCCATATTTCTGCTATATTAGTTACTTTGGGAGGGTGCTTTTATAACGCCATTGTCATGTATGGATTCTTAGATTGGTAAGCCCATGCATGGTTCTGTTGTGTATCTGGGTATCAGTCCAAAGTTAAATAATATCTTCTTAATGTTTCTTTCACTACATACACCTTATGATACTTGATTTGTGTGGCATATTATTTGAATCAGCCCTCTTTACAGTAAATTGTCTCTTAACTGTCTGATGCTTTTATATTAGAGCTTTGCATCTTGTCTCTGCAATATTACTTCCCCTGTGGCAATTTCTGTAAGGTCTGGTCCCATTTATATTAATTTCCTTGTTTTACAAGAGATAGCAGGAGAGCTTTTGGATTGACACCCCAGCTTTATTATATGCTCCTTGCTATGATAAGATGTCCTAGGCACTGGTCTATGGCAACTCTAGACTGTCTCTAGGGGAGACAACAATTGTCGACAACATGGTTATTTAGTAAAGAATACTTAATTGCTCTTTATTGATAATCAATCTATTTCTCTTCTCTTGAATGTGTTGAAAGATTCTTCATTGCCTTTCATCCGTTTGAATTCCATTCCATTCACTTTAGATCTATAATTGTTTCTAGTTTGATTATCTTGCCCTGATAAACCATCTTTTGTTAAAAAAATTAAGCCAGTGCAGCCAATATTTTGACTCCATTAGCCCAATGGACTGAAACTACTTGATCTTAATCTCAGCTAAAGAATTCCATCAACTCAAACAAAATCAAAACCCTTGGACTTTATAACTAGCCTAATATCCTCTAAAACAAAGCTAAATTTTATAGAGAGAGCCCTCTCTGGGTATAGATTGGCTAGATTCTGTACCTAAAGGTTGGTTTGTGGTTACCTCAGACCCCTTTCCTCTTCCAACAACTTCAAGGAAAATCTGAGTGATAACAAACTGGAGTTGCTAGCCAATGTTGACGAGAATCTCTTCATTATGGTCCCCTGTCCTTATGTAGGTTTGGATTAAGGAGGGTGTGCCAATATCCTCTTCACAACTGATGAGCCGTTGGATGATAGAGGTAATATTACAGTTTTATTTAAATTTATTCTAACATGTTCTTTAACTTGTTTTTATTAAATTGTGTAATGAAATTGTTTAATTATTTTTGTGTACTTGTATATATTTTGCAGACATTGGGTCTTTTGATGACAAGGACATGCCGTCACCACCACATGATCCATGTGTGGACCTTGATGACAATTAGGGCCAGCTTAATAGTAGATATAGGATGGAGTTGGGCGACCAACTCACTGCATTGATTGTTGAGGCGGGCATCAAGCTCGCTCATATGAGAGACATACAGGCTGATGGTAGGTTGTTACAGATTTGGAGAGGCATGCCGCATGACATGTACAAACTGATGTGGCATGTCTTAGGAGCTACGACCCTGGTTACATGGCTGAGGAGGACCGTTGCACGTTATAGGCGTGGTTGAGATGTAGCACATTATGGACAGTCCGCGAACAATGAATCATCATCTCATGATTGTTCACCTCGCGCCGCGCCAGATGAGCAACCTCCACTAACATCTAGAAGTAGTCATTATGGAGATCAAGCTAGACCATCAGCCACATCCAGTCAGCAACCTACAACATCCAACAGTACTCATGATCATGAGCAGGCTGGACCATTGACCATCGAGGTTGCACCATTGACTGAGCAGGGTTTGACTAGTACTGCTATATTTGATGTTGTAACACCACTTGATCCATGACATTTATATTACAGTTGTATATTTTTGAAATTATATATATATATATATATATATATATATATAGATATGGTCCATGTATTTTATGTTCATGTTGCAGTTGTACTTAATTTACATGTTGGTGATCATCATGATGCGCATATTTTTAGGTCATGTTAGATATGTTCATTTAATGTGAAACTTGCAGATAGATGTGTATGTGATAGCATAAGTTATTTGACATGAGATGTATATTTGATGTTTGTGTTGTGATGATGTTAATATATAATGTTAATTGTGTTTTGTTAGATGATCATGATCACGATGATGTTAGCGATTTTGAATGTGTTTTTTAGTCAAATATGTTGTTTGTACGATGGTTATCATGAACGTGATGTTTATTAATTAATTTAATATTAAATGATCATGATATTGTAAAATTGTAATATTTTTAATTCTAATTGTATGTAAAATTGTAAAATTGTAATTGTAATTGTATGTAAAATATTTGTAAAATTTTAATCTTATTAATGTGAAATGATTTTATTAAAATTTTTAAATTTGTAAATTTGTAAAATTTTAAATAATTTTAAAACAATAAATCTAGAATAATATGAATTATTGTAACATAATAAAGTTTAAAAAATAATGCAAATAAATTCATGTACTTTATAATTATCAAATTTTTATTATGATCTTAGATATCAAAAAAGAACTAATTTATACAGTACGCCATTGTTTTTGAGATCAACATAATTGCAAATTATCAGGTGAAATATTGATTTTAACATTAACACAATGCAAATTACCAATTAATTTATAATGTTTCGAAAAACCCATCTTAAAAAGTATAAATATTGATGAAATAACACATGTACCATATCAATCTCGGTTTTCATGATCACCCTCATTATCTTCCAGCTTGCATAGCATGATAACACTATTGTTCTCAAAAATATGTTTTGATCTAGGGTCATGTGTCAATACGAAACCACTAATCCCTATCCAACACATTTGGGTAAAAAAACACCTGGTTGCAGTGTTTGGGAAAACCATAGGGCTCCTTAGCTTCATCCCACATCTTTCTAGAGTTGATACATATCAGCCTACTATCGCGATCTTCCTTTACATTATTCCGATCAAAGGTGTCCCACCACTTGCACCTAAAAATAACACATTGGAAAGAAGAGAAATCCACTTCAATGATCTCTTGTATCTTTTCGACGTAACCTAACATCCCTCGTACTAGGTTTTGATCATGGTGGCTAGATCAACTAGATTGATCGAACTCGACTTCCACTCCACAGTCTTGTGTGATGTTTCCAACATTGTCATTTTCTATGCGAAAATGGTGTTCATATGCCCACATAGATGGAAACAAATGCACCTATTATAAAAAATTTAAAAAAATCATAGTGTCATGTGTCTTATAATAACCCAACAGTTAAAATATGAAATATAGATGTCTTATAAGTTTCAAATTTGCATATAAATTAAAAATATTATTACGGAGTAGCTGCACCCAATCCCTACATTTAGCGCATCCTCTTCAGCACATGGGTAATGACCGGTTGCACCGTATTTCTCTCTAACTTGGTCAGCAACCCAACTGTTGGGGAATATTTTTGGCATATTTTCTTTTAAATGATAGGGATAAGGCACACTTCTACCATTCAACCGTTTGAATTCTTTCCTGTCACTATCCCATTTCATCCTCTTTTGTTCGTACAATGCGACCCACGGTTGTGTTGCTTCAAAATTGTAAAGCACAAATTTATTGATTGCTTCAATTTTTGCATTAGCTGATGAAATCAAACCGACAATATATAGTACTTAGAGATCAAAATATACATTATATCGAAGTTCAACATGAATATTAACTTCGTGTAAATTTGAAAAATTATAAGTCGCTTACTCTTTATCAAGCGCTTTTTTCCACTCGTTTGGAGAAACTCCCCTTCTCTTTTGTCTTCATCCCTTTCATCGTCCCAAATCACCACACCTAGTCTATTGTCGATCTTCTTGATGTACTCACTGGCATAATAGAAAGACTCATATGATATGTACCCCTCTACCATAGACCCCTCGGGTTTTGCCATTTGTCGAACAAAACCTTTCAATTTCTTCATGTACCTCTCTAAGAAAAACATCCAACGACAAGAAACCACCCCAACTAATTCAACCTCATCTACTAGTTGGATTAGAAGATGAACTTGTAAGTCCATGAAACTCGTCGGTGGTTACTTCTCAAACATACAAACAGTATCAACTATCTCTTGATGCCACCGTGGAATGCTAGCCACATGAATCTCCTTTGATGTGATCCAACGTACAAATGCAGATAATTTAGATATGGCACGTCCTAGGTCTTGAGGGAATTCATGTTTCACACACGCACACACGAAAAAATGATAATGACACTGCAAAGTTATAAACACGTGCAATAATATACAAAATTAGTTATGTTTTATGATCCCCGCATGGGATAAAATTTATTAATATAACAAATAATAAAATCATGTTTTTTACATTATACATACTCTTAGAATATTCAAAGGGTCATGAAATTTCAACCTCGACAAATGGTCATCCACGGTGAAGCAGTGCCATAGTGAAGACCCGTATGAAGTTGGCACCCTGACACCCATTATAAATTCCTTTGCTAAAGAAATATAATCTTTTTTTTTAAATCCATGGGACATCACCTTCTTTGAAAAACCATGAATTAGAGGGACCATCGTCTGCCTCTGATCCCATACTTTCTAATCGTCTTGGCCAATGTTTCTTTTTCATTTTTGAAGTAATAAGATATTTCCTAACAACCAATGTGTCACTTTGTTTCGATGATATGTACCTCCATAAATAAGATGAAACATTTTTAACTATATGCATGGGATCTAATAAGTGGGTAATATTAAGAAGCTCCCAATATGGGAGGCTATAAAAGATAGATTTCCTTTTCATCCCAATGGGAAATTTCTCAAAATAGGTATCGAAGAATTCTGGATCATCGAACACATGCTCCCCATTTGAATCGAACATTTCTATGAACTCCTTCTCCTTCTCTCTCTCATATTCTCTAAGCCATTCAACTGGTGTCGTTATTGGAGGCCTATGGGTTCTCTCTCATTTACCACTGAAAGCAGATGCTACTCTTTTGTAAGGGTGTTCTTCTGGAGGAATACCCTGGAGCAATCATACATTGGCTTTTGTAGGTCCTTGGACCATCTAGATTTCAGAGAAGGTCCACAACATTTACATCCAAATACCCTTTTGTTACAAGACATGCAAGATTATTGTATACGATTAATATGCATGGCACGTTAAATAATATCATGAAGATCAAAACAAATACTACAACGAATTAAATAACTAATATGTGAAAGAATATTGTTACGTATATAAACAAATCAATAAATTAAACATGTAATTTAGCAAAGAAAACTCCTAATCCTAGATAATCATGTGTCATGTAAGCACATATGCCATACAACGTAAAACTCCTCTCTGCTACGATGGGTCTTGATACATCGTATACATTTATCCCATCCCATAATTCCTTCAATTCATCTACCAGTGGTTGTAAGCAGACATCCATATTCTTCACTTGTCTTCTATGAGGGACTATGAGAGCCAACATAAGATGTTCATTCTTCATGGACAACCATGGGGGGATATTGTTATTGATCACTACTATAGGTCAAACAGAATAGTTGGTGTTCTGGAGGGAATATGGGTTGACGCCATCCATGGCTATGCTAAGTCGTAGACTTCGTACTTCATCCTTGAATTTTTCGGGCCATGTATCATCTATATGCTTCATGGCTATTAAATCAGTTGGTATTTGCATAACTCCCAACTCACTTCTGTGTGAGGCACACCATCCATGTGTTAGGAGCCCATAATGTACCATTTTGACCATACATTTTGTTATCATTCTACTCTTTTCCAATCCATATTTAAAGCTAATACTATCACTTTCATCCATTCTTCCAAAGGTATATAACTTTCTTATTTTTACTATATGTTTAACTTGTTTTACAAATAATTTTACATTACTTTCATATTTAATCATTAATCGAGGATATATAGTTTCCGAGACAGTTTTAAGACTGCCAATAATCTATCATGGCTGTCTGAAGACCGCGTTGCTGAAATAGTCAACATGGTATGCAAATCCTGTTGCTGAAATAGCCCGTGATTTGCGATTTTGAAGCAGTATTTCAGGCATGACGGCAACAAAGAAAAGACAAGTAAGGAAGTTTTTACACGGGCCGTAACAACTGCACTTTGAAGCCAGTACCATCGTAACTATTGTAACAACATTTTGCTATGGAAGAACAAAAAGGTCCTATTTCAGTATAGAAGATCAGATTTGGGTTAAAAATATGATTTCTATAATGTAATCAATTGTAATAGATGTCTCCTCTTTAAAAAGAGGAGACATTAGCATTAGAAACAAGGAGAGACTACAAGAGGTTTATTTTGAACAGAGAAGGAACGTGAATCCTTTGTAATATGTTACTTTCGATAGATGAATAAAAGCTTGTTCTAAGTAATTCATTTTAATTCCTTCTTCTGGGGAATCTTGTGAGAAGGAAAGGGCCCGCCTTCTTCACAAGATTCACCCATTTATTTCCATAGTTTGTTAACTTTTCTTTTTAATTTATGCCTTGTTAAACTCTGTTTGCTGAAATCACTTATGCAGTATTGGAGCTCTGTTATTTATGCTGAAACTTTGTTTCCGTTACTTGTTTCATTGTTTTCATACAATTCATTCCTAGGTATTTGTGGATTATTTTAATTGGTAATCTTGTTTACAGAATGAGTTTGTGAAAGCTTGGTAATCAGAAATAGGTGCTGAAGATTCCTACTTGGGGAATAGGGTCCTGTTCTCTGTTATAGCATAATTGGTCTTTCCTTTTACAGATTGGTTTCCTTTCCTAGATTGTTGTCTTTTTAATGTAATCCGGAATTCTTTTGATGATTATTTTCAATAGAAAGATTGTCTTTGCTGTAACTCAAGTAGACTTCAGTTTGTTTAGAGGTGTGATTAGTGTAATTTTTACTACAACATTTCATTGCTTTTGAGATTGAGCATATACAGTGTGTGATTGCCTTTGAAATAAACAGACTTCCCTGGGTTGACAATTTATGTAGCACTTGAATTATTTAATTCAATAAACAATTAAAGTGACCAACATTTTGGCGTTGTTGCCAGGGAAAGCAATTATAGATTTAAAAAGCATTGATGTTTTTCTTTCAGATGTATGAGAGGACGTAGAACCCATAAGAAAACTAACCCTACAGGTGGCAAGGGCAAAGGAAAGGGAGGAAGAAAGACCTTTATTGATGAGATCGTATCAAAAGCTGAATCTTCTCAGAGACTAAGCTCTCGAAGGCCAAAGCCTCAACACTCCCCTCAATCAAATTATGAAACATAAGAAGTTGTGAGCCCTGAGAACGTTGAGGAACCAGCAGCAAGTGTTGAAGAACCAGCAGGAAATGTTGAAGAACCAATAGAAAGCATTGGAGAGCCATTAGAAAGCGTTGAAGAGCCAGCAGAAAACGTTAAGGAATCAACAGGAAACGTTGAAAACCCAGCAAAAAATATTGAGGAGCCAGTAGAAAACATGGAGGATCGAGCAAGTACAGTAGGAGATCAAACAATGGAAGGGAACAATGAAGGATTCTTCAGCGGAGGACAAGTAGGTCTTGAAGGAGAGGGAAAAGATGAGAATTCTCTCTCTACCTTGGGATTTCCTATTGGTGATCTCCCTAGAGGAGCAACTCCCATGAAGAATATCCCACTTTCAGCCTTACCTAACTTCCATGGTTTATCTTTTGAAGATCCTGATGAATTTCTTTTTGAATTTGATATATTATGTAGAAGTTATGATTATGTTACTAATGCCCAGAAGTTGAAGCTATTTCCAGCAACACTAAAAGGAAATGCACTAAGGTGGTTCATGAGTCTTGGAGGCCATGCAATCACAACATGGGAATAGATGAAACAAAAGTTTCTGCTTAAATATCAAGACTACTACCAGACAAGAGAAAAAAGAGAGTAACTATTTAAGATGGTACAAAAGGAGGACGAAAATCTGGAGGACTTTGTGGAAAGACTACAATACAACTTGTAGAGATCCAATCATCTCGATGTAAGTAAAGATATTCTTAAAACAATATTACTGAAAGGGGTGAGGGATGACTGTCTAGATATGCTAAATATGCTTGGTAAAGGGGATATATCCAAAGAATCATATGATGAAATTGTTAACCCCTGTAAAAGATTTTCAAGAGGAGCTGCAAGGAACAGGTCAAACAACAGGGATACCACATATTCAAGAGTTCAAAAATCAGCCAGTGGAGGAGAAACAAGAGCTAAAATAGGTAATTTACTTGAAGAATTTAAAACTGAAATGTTAAGTTCTTTTGCTTCACAGATTGACACCTTGCAGGTTAAGAAGAAACAAGCCAAAGAAGAAGCAGCTTTGGCTGTCTTTTGCCCCAAATGTAGAGATAAACACCCACTAAGGGAATGCCCATTGGACAAGGTGCCAATTTGCACCCTTTGTGAGAAAGATCATGAAACACAACAATGCCCTGCTTTACCAAGAATAAAAGTAGCATTGCAACCAACCGAAGAAGAAGCTGAAACAGTCTATCTGCTGACAAAGAGAAGGCAATGGCAACCACGAGGACAAGGTATGAACTCTAATATGCCATTTACATCTTCTAATCGTTGGAGAAATTATCCTTCTTTTAGTTAAACAAATTACCCTCCCTTTAACTAAATGCAAAACCCACCCTTCAATCAAATGAATTACCCACCCATGCAACAAACAAACCCTCCCTTTGTAGATCTTGCAATGTGGACTCCTTGGCCTCCACAACAACAATCTTACTTTAACCAGTGGAATTCGAATTGGAGGGGTCAACAACTCCATTTTCTGAATCAATTTCCTCAATTTCAGCAAACACTTCCTTTACCTTCAGGTGCTCCACCGAATAACCAAATGATGAGACCCTAGCTACCTGTACAACCAAATCCTAACCCCAATAATAAAGCTGTGCAAGTTATTGATATTCAAAACCAGCCTATATTTCTTGTTTTCCCTGCACAATGTAATGACATTCATTTACGATCTGGGAAAATAGTTGAACCCATTATCGATGATGTTACCTCTTCCGATTCTAATAAAGAAGAAACTGAAAAACATGATTCAAATAAATAGGTACAACCACCCTCTAATAAGGGTGTTGAAACAGCAGAGCCACCATTCCCTGAGCGTCTAGTTTTAACTAGAACGCCAGAGCCACCTACTTTTAATATTTTAGGGGAATTGCAGAATCTGTATGTTAAAATTCCACTTTTACAGGCACTAAGAGATGTACCAATTTATGCCAGAACCATGAGAGATATTTGTGTTAAGAAACCTGGTAGGAAAGCTAAAGATCCCCTTACAGTCCATGTTATGGGAGACCTATCTGCATTAATGTCCGGTAAAGTCCCTCCAGTTAAATATGGTGACCCCGGTCATCCTACTGTGACAGTCCAAATCGGTAAAACAATAATCCCTCAAGTTCTGGTAGATTTAGGTGCTGCTATAAACATTATGACTCTTGAAACTTCACAATTGCTACAACTAAAAAACGTAATCAGAGATACACTAACCATTCTAGAGTTAGCTGATCGCTCTACAATCAAACCAGAAGGAGTTATTGAAGACCTAGTCATCTCAGTTGAGTCTTGGAATTACCCAGACTTTGTGGTGTTACAGACTAAAAAAAAGTTGGGGGGACATCCTTTAATTCTGGGAAGGCCCTGGTTAGCTACAACCGATGCCTTTATCAGCTGTAGATCTAGTTCAATGACAATTTCCAATGGATATGAAACTAAGCAGCTTAATCTTTACCCTCATGCTACACCCATGATTAATAATGATAATTATGTATGGATGGACTATGATGATCATGCTATTCAACCTATTTTGACTATAGGACAAGCTTTAAGCCTTAAAGATACCACTGAGGATGAGGTAATTAATAGTTTTATTTGTGAACCCTCCTCGGTGATTCCGAAAACACATAATCAACTGGCTGCACTTTTGAAATCAAATACCCAGGAAAAGCTTAAACCTGAAGATCTTCCTCAAACATAAACCACCATCTCTTCTAAGAGTATAACAGAAGAAATTGAACCCGAAAAAACGCTGAACATAAATCCCGACCTGACAGTTGTTGAAACACAACAATTAATGAAGTTACTTCTTGAAAATAAGGAAGCATTCGCATAAGACTATACAGATATGAGGGGAATCTCTCCTGAATTATGTAGTCACCGTATCTATATCAAGGAAGGTTGTCGACCAGTCTGTCAACCCCAACGACGAATGAACCCTAATTTAAGAGAGATTGTCAAAGAGGAACTTCAGAAATTGCTTAATGCAGGATTTATATACCCTATATCTGACAGTGAATTGGTGTCCCCATTGGTAATAGTTCCTAAGAAAAAGGGGAAATGGAGAGTGTGTGTAGATTATAGAGCCTTAAATAAAGCCACTCAAAATGATCACTTTCCTTTACCGTTCACTGATCAGGTGTTGGATAGTTTTTCAGGGAAGAAATTCTTCTCCTTTTCAGATGGGTTTAGTGGGTATAACCAAATCAGAATTGCACCCCAAGACCAAGATAACACCACTTTTACTAGTCCTTAGGGAACTTTTTCCTATAGAGTTCTTCCATTTGGACTATGTAATGCACCAGCAACCTTTCAAAGAGCAGTTATAGGAATCTTTTCTGATATGCTGAATGACTCCATGGAAATATTTATGGATGAATTTACCCCTTATGGTGTGTCTTTTGAAGATGCATTACAGAATCTTGAGAAAGTACTTAAACGTTGTATACAAGCTCACCTCTCCTTAAGCACCGAAAAATGTCATATGATGATGAGTGAAGGAGTAGTGCTTGGACATTTTATTTCATCTCAAGGAATTCAGGTAGATCCATCCAAAATACAAGTCATTCAAAGCCTTCCTATTCCTAAAACACAAATAGATGTGAGAATTTTCCTAGGACATGCAGGATATTACAGGAGATTTATTAAATTTTTTTCCAAAACAACTTCTCCTTTGTTTGTGTTACTTATGAAAAATGTTGAATTTAAGTAGACTCATCTTTGCTAGGAGGCCTTTGTAGAACTCAAGCATCAGTTATCCACAGCTCCTATTTTGAGAGGACCTGATTGGGCACTTCCCTTTCATATATCTTCTAATGCTTCAAATACTGCAATTGGAGCTATCTTGGGAAAAGAGGAAAACCATCTTCCTTATGCTAGCTCAATTATACAGTTATCGAAAAGGAATTTTTAGCAGTAATTTATGCTATTAATAAGTTTCGACATTACATTATTGGTTACTCTACTTTTGTCCATACTAATCACTCGGCTATTAAGTATTTAATGAATAAATCTGTTACAAATGCATGAGTCACCAAATGGTTATTGTTATTACAAGAGTTTGATATTAAAATTGTAGATCGACTAGGTAAAGAAAATGTTGTTGCTAATTTCCTTTCTCAGTTAAAAACTGATGATAATATTCCAGTAGATGATTCCTTTCCTGATGAATACACCATGGTATGCAGACATTTCCAATTACCTGGTTACATGGAAGTTACCATCACACCTATCACATCGAGAGAAAAGAAAAATCATTCAACAAAGTGCTCGGTATAGCTGGATAAGTGGGTGTCTTTTCTATATAGGAATTGATCATGAAATCTAAAGATGCATTAGAGAAGATGAGGTGTATGATATACTAAAAGCTTGTCATGATGGCCCTTGCGGAGGGCATTTTGCTGATAAGAGAACGACACATAAAATTCTTGGGATGGGTTATTATTGGTCCTCACTCTTTAAGGATGCAAAGAAATATGTTCGGGCTTGTGATAGCTGTCAGAGAATGGGTCAACCTAATCATAGAGATGAAATGCCATTAAACCCCCAGGTAATACTTGAAACATTTGAAAGATGGGCCTTAGAATTTATAGGACCCATTAATCCTCCATCCAACCAAAGAGTTTATATATTAGTCAGCACAGATTACATGACTAAATGGGTGGAGGCTAAAGCACTCCTTAGAGCTAATAAAGAAGTTGTTCTAGCTTTCCTATTTGAAGAAATCTTTGTTAGATTTGGAGTCCCTAGAGAGCTAGTTACAGATGGAGGACCTCCTTTCACTTCTCATGGTTTTAAAGCCACCCTTAAGAAATATCACATTCATCATAGAATGACTACACCATACCACCCCCAAGCCAATGGGCAGGTGGAGAGTACAAACAAAGTAATAGAAGCCATTCTAACCAAAACAGTGAAGGATAACCGGAAGGATTGGTCTCAAAGGCTCCCTGAAGCACTATGGGCTTACAAAACTACCTGGAGAAATACTACAGGTTTTTCTCCCTATGAATTGGTTTATGGTAAAAGTGACATTTTTCCTGTGGAATTTGAAATTAAAACCTTAAGGACTACTTTAGCTGTTAACCTTGATTTGACTGATGCACATACAGCTAGGTTGCAGCAGCTTCATGAATTGGATGAAAAGAGATTAGATGCCATTCATCAGACAACTATGATCCAACAACAAAGAAAAAAGTGGCATGATAAAATCATCAAGCATAAACAGTTCCAAAAAGGTAATTGGGCTTTATTGTATGATTCTCTGTTTGAAAATTTTCAAGGGAAGCTACGTACAAGATGGCTAGGACCCTACGCAATAGATGTTGTTTTTCCCAATGGAACAGTAAGGCTCTTAACAATTGATGACTCTAAAACACCACTATTAGTAAATGGTCATTGGCTTCGTCTGTACCAGCACCCTATTTCCAAAGAAGATTTTAAGGTCACTTGCATGGCAAATGCACATTATCTTTTTCTAGGGGAGCCTTCTGCTCCTCACTACATTTGATTGTTTTCTGCATTGTATTTTTAGTATTAGAATTAGATTTCTTAAACTAATAATCCCTATCAAGGGCTGGCATGTTACAATTGATTATTTTGCAGATTATTGATTAAGGAAAGGCTTACCAAGGAAGGACAATTTCACCACAAGTAGATCCAAGCTTCATTCTGAGAAGCATTGCTCCCCTCACTTCAACTCATTCATAGTTCACTTCCCCATCTTCCAGTAACATTTCATCATTCATTCCCTTCATTCCTTTTTCCCTTTTCATATCATTCTCCCTATTTTTCCCATTGCTGAAACACTAGACTTCAGCAAATATCTTCCCCATTTTTCATATTGCTGAAATACCATTCCTCAACAAATATTTTCCCCATTTTCCCACTGCTAAAAAATCACTCCTCAACAACACTTTCCCTATTTTTCCATTGCTGAAACACCACTTTTCAGCAGCATTCCATCCATTTTCCCTGTTGCTGAAACACCATTTCTTTCTCCAAAGACATGACTATGCAACATTTTCTGTCATGAAATATTCTTCTTCAGTTCATTCATTTCCACTTCTCCTTTTTATTATGCTACTCCTGTCCTTTCACTGTCTTCTCCTATGATAAAACAGATCTCTAATATAATCTCCCTAATGTTTCAAAAAGCTTCTAAAGTTCTTCCATGACTATTGAGCCATTATAAACAAGCACTATATTTTTCGAACTACAAATCAAAGGTAAACATGAGGTATGTAAAATTTATATGTAAGTACAATTAAACTAGGTTTAAAGAGAAGATTTATTTTATTATGACCACAATCTCCGCACACTTAAAGACATCATTTCAGTCATAGTTGGGGGGGAATATATAAATTATATGCCATCATTTCACAGCATGCAACTTAACGTCATTTTCCCTACCCATTACTTTGCCTCTTCACCGTTACTCCATGTTCTCATTCGCAAAGTTTACTCTGTTCGAAGTTCAGTAACTTCGCTCTTTGACTCTGCATTTTACCAAAGTTGGTTAACTATGGGAGGACCTGCTATTCGACATGAGCTCAGCTCGATAGCTCTGCTTCAATTATTCCCAAACAAGTATCAGATTTTTCAGTAGGCAGGCTGGGTAGGATATTTTCAGAGTCTTCAAGAGTTTGATCCACAACAGGTCCTTGAATTTGCACAAAATCTTCAGGAAGATCATTCTACTACTCAGGGAGTTCGAATTCCAGTATCAGAGAGTGACATAGCACAGGTTTCAGGTCTGCCGGTCATTGGTACTCGATGGTTTAATCGAAAGCACATCATTTTGAATGCACAATAGGATTTTCTTCTACCATGAGAACATGTCGAGCTTAAAGGCCGGGGTGTCGGACTTCACTCATTGCCGCCTCCTTGGTCGAAAGTTGTTGAATTCATCAAACATTATCTCACTTGTGAAGGTCGCTACCAGGTAGTCTACCAGCATGATTATGTCTTATTAAACCATTTACGACACGATATACTAGTGAACATTCCTTACTATTTACTTGGATGCATTAGAAATATGTCATATTATTGTAGACGAGTAAAATTCCCACTCCTTTCCCTCACCCATCAATGCCTTGTTCAACTATTAATTCAGAGGGGTTTTTCTCAACAAAAACCTCCTCTAAACAATCCACCCCTAGACCCTGAGCAAGCTGCTGAAATTCCTCAAGAAGCTGCTGAAAATCCTCAAGAAATTCTTGAAATTTCCCACGAGCAGCGACTAATCCAATTAGCCTCTCTTCAAGCCCATCTCACCACTTAGCGAAATCATCTGATCCTACTGTCCATATTCCCAGTGATGACTCTCAGGCTGATACACCACCATCTTCCTCTATTCGTAAAAGGAAAAGGCGAATCACAAACACCTTGCTATCAAAAAGATAAACAAGGGCCGCAACTAAAGCAGCGACCTCCTCTGATAGCCCTTCTCCTTGGGAAAAACTCTCTCATAAAAGGAAAAAGCAAACTACTGATTTTTCTGCCTTCTTACCTAGGAGACGAATGAGGACATCTACTGAAGC
Organism: Pinus albicaulis; assembly: GCA_034641835.2. Lineage (NCBI taxonomy): Eukaryota > Viridiplantae > Streptophyta > Pinopsida > Pinales > Pinaceae > Pinus > Pinus albicaulis. The sequence continues at coordinate 1,118,023,379 of CM076581.1, read as the reverse complement.
AGCAACCATTCCTACTACCCCTAGTTTCGCAACCATTCTATTAAACTCCACACATCACCACCCTTCCAAATCTCGGAATTATTACCTGTCTCACCCTGTGGCACTAAAACACAAGAACCAGATGCCTAGGGTAATATGACATCATTTTCTACAGAACAAGTAGCTATCACACAAGAACCAACTACTCAGTCAGTAGCTATCCCACAAGAACCAGCTACTCAGTCAGCAGCTGAAACACAAGAACCAGTTGTCGATGTACAAGAACCAGACACCCAAGATGCTACTTATTCAGTAACTGCCACAAAGGAACCAGCTCTAGCTATCACACAAGAACCAGCTACAACTGAAACACAGCAATCAATTCCGGAGAATGCAAGTGATACACAAGGCCCAGTCACCATGGCTTCCCTCTTACAAGAAAATGAGTTTTTAAAATTAGAATTAGAAGTTTATAAGCGAGAATTGGTAATGGCAAGGGAAGCCTATGACAAGGAGCTCAATTTTTATACCCTGGCCCATACAACATCCATGGAAGACAAACATACAGAAAATGATCCATATAAAGAATATATGTGCAGTCAATGTGGATAAATCTATCAACAAGTAGGATATAAGATAGTTCAAGTTCCAATGCCGGGAGCATCCACACCTTCTGTAGTCAAAGAGGAATGCCCTACTGTTACACAAGAACCAATAGGGCCTTCAAAAATTTCAGAAAAAGAAGTTGATGTACAAGTATCCTGCCCTACTGTAACTAATTCTGCTACTCAGACTATACCTCAGCCTACCACTTGCAATGCTGGAACACAAACTGAACCATGGGATGAGCTGGAAATAATGAAAAAATGGAGGAAGCAGTGTAACATTTCGCAAGGTAAAACCTTGCATCAACACAAATTAGTTTGGCAGAATCATGTATATTCTAACTAGGAGATCTTGGAGCAAACACTCCAGCAATCTAGAGTTTACAAGAAGGAGAACAAAGAGCTAAAAGACAAACTTCTCCTCATGTTTGAACTAGTACAAAAATGATTGGCTACTAGGAAACCATCTCTAAATTACTCTTTATTTCTATCAGATCGCCTTGCTTACTTTTAGTTGAAAGTAGTCAAAGATGGAAGACCCCATGAGGTGCTTACATCTGAACAGTTTATGAAAACATTTATAGAAGCCTCCACCAGTGATCAACACTTACTATGTGAGTTGTACCTTCACAATGAAGCCATCCCTGAAAACAAAAAAAATAATCCTAACCCTCTTGTTGGCGACATTCAAATCAAGGCATTTGCCTCTTTTCTTGCTAATCAGATTACATGGAAAACTGCTTTTCTTGCAACCAGGCATAATGAAGACAACCGTCTTCTCTAGATAAGGCCAGAACCTCGGAACCCTGCCATCTTTGTGGTAGAATATCATCAATTTTTGAAGAAACCAGGGATGACTGAACATATACAGCAATTACAAGCTTCAGTACTCCAAGATTGTCACCACTTTATCAGAGCCAAATAAACTGCTGCTTTAAGAGAAAACAATATGTTTTGGCAACAATCCTCTAAGGAGAAGCAGGAGTATAATCATTTTAGTCCTACTAATCTCGAAACTGCATTGTCTAGAGTACCCAATTACATCAGATGTGCTCAGCAATGTGTTGAAAAGTGGATAGGGTACCACTTTCATTTTCCTATTTTATGGATGCTAGCAGAGGAATATCATGCTCATCATAGGTTGGCTAACAAGGATGAAGTAGCAGCTTGGCAAAGATTGCAAAATCTGCAAGGATTCAGAGCTTTAACAGACAACACCTTCCATAGCTACTGCCTAAGTAATTTGCATGCCAAAAGCTAGTATCCAGACTCTGACTCAGACTAAAGTTTCTTGAGAACATGCAACCCTTTTAGTTGGGGGGATGTTAGGACCCCATAATGTATCATTTTGACCATACATTTTGCTATTATTCTACTCTTTTCTAGTCCATATTCAAAGCTTATACTATCACTTTCATCCATTCTTCCAAAGGTATATAACATTCTTCTCTTTACTATATGTTTAACTTGTTTTACATATAATTTTACATTACTTTCATATTTAATCATTAATCAAGGATATATAGTTGCTGAGATAGTTTTAAGACTACAGATAATATATCATGGCTATCTGAAGACCGCGTTGCTGAAACAGTCAACATGGTACGCAAATCCCGTTGCTGAAACAACCCGTGATTTGCGATTCTGAAGCAGTATTTCAGGCACGACGACAACAAAGAAAGACAAGTAAGGAAGCTGTTAAACGGGCCGTAACAACTGCACTTTGAAGCCAGTACCATCGTAACCATTGTAACAGCATTTTGCTATGGAAGAATAGAAAGGTCCTATTTCAGTATAGAAGATCAGATTGGGTTAAAAATATGATTTCTATAATGTAATCAAGTGTAATAGATGTCTCCTCTTTAAAAAGAGGAGACATCAGCATTAAAAACAAGGAGAGACTATGGGAGGTTTATTTTGAACAGAGAAGGAACGTGAATCCTTTGTAATATGTTACTTTCGACAGATGAATAAAAGCTTGTTCTGAGTAATTCATTTTAATTCCTTCTTCTGGGGAATCTTGTGAGAAGGAAAGGGCCCGCCTTCTTCATAAGATTCACCAATTTATTTCTGTATTTTGTTAACTGTTCTTTTTAATTTATGCCTTGTTAAACTCTATTTGCTGAAATCACTTATGCAGTATTGGAACTCTGTTATTTATTGTTGAAACTCTATTTCCGTTACTTGTTACATTGTTTTCATACAATTCATTCCTAGGTATTTGTGGATTATTTTAATTGGTAATCTTGTTTACAGAATGAGATTGTGAAAGCTTGGTAATCAGAAACAGGTGCCGAAGATTCCTACTTTGGGAATAGGGTCTCATTCTCTGTTATAGTAATTTGTCTTTCCTTTTACAAATTGCTTTCCTTTCCTAGATTGCTGTCTTTTTAATGTAATCTAGGATTCTTTTGATGATTATCTGCAATAGAAAGATTGTCTTTGCTGTAACTCAAGTAGACTTCAGTTTGTTTAGAGCAAAGTTTGATTAGTGTAATTTTTACTACAACATTTCATTGCTTTTGAGATTGAGCATATACAGTGTGTGATTTCCTTTGAAATAAATAGACTTCCCTGGGTTGGCAATTTATGTAGCACTTGAATTGTTTAATTCAATAAACAATTAAAGTGACCAACACCCTGCAACATAGCTAATTCTTTGCAACGAAAGAGCCTTTGAATCCTTGGGATTATAGGCATGTGCCTAAGTATCTTAAAAGGAGGACAGGTACGTGATTTACCCTTCTCTTTTGATTTATCATACCCGTCATGCCAACATTTCGGACACATCTTTGTTTGCATATTATCCTCTATATAGAATACATTCATTTGGACATGCATGATATGATATGTACTCAACACCCAACATTTTCAACAATTTCTTTGCCTCTTTGCAGCTACCAGGCAAGACATAATCTCTCAGAAGAACCTTATCTTTGAATAATCTGTAGTTGGTGATCATGGAAAAATTTATTAATAAATGTACATTAATATTGATATAATTATTAACGTTCATAAAATTTACCATTTGTAATGTTCATTGCAGTGTACTGATTATATTTCAAATTTATATAAGGGAGTACTTTATGTTAACTTACCTCAAAATTTCTGAGAAACATGCATTCGAGAATCCAAACTTTGCTTTCAATTTGTATAGTAACATCGTTGTCCCCAACTGGGTAGACTTTGACTGACTGCCATGTCCAAATAGAGGGGTGGTGGAAGAAAATTTAAGGCTTTCGAAAAAGGTGTCACCGATATGAGCATCCCCTAGCTGATCATTGTTTTGGAATGCATCCAAAAACATTGTCTCCATGGCGGTCGTATCCCTTAAGTAATCATCCATACCAACCTCTATTTGATTGCCTCCATTTCCAGCTTGTGAATAACTACTATTGCTATAATCATTCCTAATTGGTGAATCTGGACGTAGCGGGAATTGAATCGGTGGTTGATTCAACCATTCTTGGTATTGTTCCTCTCTGATTTTTTCTCTTAATTCAGTTTTCTCTTGATTTGAAATTTTCGTGGGGTGCAACGGAAGATGGTAGGTAGGTCGGTCATCATCACTAGAATCCTAATAATTTTAAAAAAATATTTGAACATGATTAGTAAAAAATATATGATATCAATTAGTAACCACGTTGACAATATTGCATGATTATAAATTGGTTTGACGTTGAAATAATTACATTAATCAATATACCAAACAATTGTAATTATTACCATCATTGTCCTGGGATTATGGCTAGAAGATGAAATATTATTACAATTGACAGGGTGAAGCAGCTGTCCATTTTCATTTACCAAATGCGCCTTGCCGTATGCAGCTCCTCATAAGAGCTTTTGACATTTTGGAGGTGTTTGAATATTTTGTGCATCTGAAATCGATGTTGAATCTGCATGAACCTGCAAATTTGTATATATTATAAATTTAATTAAGTTGTGCATGATTGACATGGATAAAAAACATAAATTCAATTAGATAATGAAAATATAAATAAAATTTGAAGTAAATATTACGTCTTGAGATAGATAGGGAGAACCCCGCGATGGACTTGGAGAAATATTATGGAACAAGCTGGATTTTGAGGAATTTTCCATTCGATATAATTATGATATTTTCTCCCTACATTTGAGTAAAATCAAAATAAATTTTGGTGCACACACCTAAAAGTAATTTCGGTGCCTTAAAAATGGACTTCTTGTTATCAGTGCTAATGTACAGAACACCACACCGGTGCATTTTTGGTACTACGCATTGGTGTCGTTTTATAAATAGACGCACCGATGCGGTGCTATTACGTGACACATCGGTGACGAATAACCGCAAATAAAAAAACACAACTCTATTTTCTTTAAGTGAAAAAAAGAGGTAAATTGAAAAATGGGCGGCAAAATATTTTTGAAAATCTAATTTCATAAAACATTTCTTTAAATATTAAACACTTTTCATTATTTCACTATTTTTGCAAAAAAATTCAGCCAAATATTTGTAGGAGACATACCTGGAGCAAACAGAGCACAAGAGCACTGTGGAGCAGGGAAATACATTCGAATAGAAGTATTCAGACAATAGGAATTCCAAACCTATAGTGATTCAAACCCTATAGCATAGAATTTTAAACGATCTCGTGATTAAAGTTTATTTATTATCTTTTTACTTTCACTGCAGTTTTTTTTACGCAGTAAAAAAAAAAAAAAATCAAAGTTTATTGTTTTTTTTTTACTTTTTTCTACAATTTAAAAAAGAAAAATTCTGCAGTTTTCAAAAACAAAATTAAAAAAAAAAAAAAAAAATCTTTTTTTAGAAACAAACCCTAGATTCTTTTTGTTTTTGCCCTTTCTTCTCCCTCTTTCTGTGATTTCAGAATTAGGGCTTTTCAATTTAGATTTATAGGGTTTTTATTACTAAATATAGGCGTAAGACATCCAACCCATGGATGACTAGCATAGTTGGATCCCAATCCATGTCGGCATTTTTGTGAAATTAAAAAAAAAAAAAAGATTTTTTTTCATCGGTGCGCCCGTCGTAACCTAGCTTGCCAGTGATATTTTATAAACAAATGCACCAGTGCGGTTATATTATGTGACACACTAGTTACAAATAACCGCAAAAAAAAAAAAAAAAAAAAAAAAAAAAAACTATTTTCTTCAAGTTAAAAAAAAGGGTATATTGAAAAATGAGTGGAAAAATATTTTCGAAAATCTAATTTCATAAAACATTTCTTTAAATACTAAACACTTTTCATTATTTCACTATTTTTGCAAAAAATTTCAGCAAGAGATTTGCAGGAGACATACTTGGAGCAAATCGAGCATGAGAGCACTGTGGAGCAGGGAAATATGTTCGAACAGAAGTATTCAGACAATTGGAATTCCAAACCTCTGATGATTCAAACCATGTAGCATAGAATTTCAAACGATCTTGTGATTAAAGTTTATTGTTTTTTTAATTTTTCTGTAGTTTTTTTACACAGTAAAAGAAAAAAAATGAATTTTTTTTTTTTTTTTACTTTTTTTCTGCAGTTTCAGAAACAAAATTAAAAAAAAAATCCATTTTTACAAACAAACCCTAGATTCTTTTTGTTTTTGCCCTTTCTTCTCCCTCTTTATGTGATTTCAGAATTAAGGCTTTTCAATTTAGGTTTATAGGGTTTGTATTGCTAAATATAGCCGTAAGACATCCAACCCATGGGACAACTTGCATAATTGGATCCCAATCTATGCCGGCCCTTCTATGAAATTAAAGAAAAAAACAGATTTTTTTCATCGGTGCACCCGACATAACCTAGTGCACCGGTGCGCTAGATTATCCCAGCGCATCGCGAAAGTACTATGATAAAAAATTAAAAAAACAAAATAATTTTTTATCAGTGTGCCATATGTAAAATATGGCACTAGTGCGCTGTTTCATTATGGCGAACTGCGAATGTGTTGTTTCACACACACAAAAATTCCATTTTAGAAACAAACTTTACATTCTTTTTGTTTTTGCCCTTTCTTCTCCCTCTTTCTATGATTTTAGAATTGAGATTTTCAATTTAGATTTATAGGGTTTGTATTGCTAAATATAGGCTTAAGACATCCAACCCATGGGATCACTTGCATAGTCGGATCTCAATCCATGTTGGCCCCTCCGTGAATTTAAAAAAAACATTTTTTTTCATCGGTACGCCTGACGTAACGTAACACATCAGTGCGTTGTATTATTCTGGCACACTGTGAAAGTACTGTGATATATATATATATATATATATATATATATATATATATATATTTTTTTTTTTTTCTCAGTGCACCATTTGTAAAATATGTCGCCAGTGCGCTATTTCATTATGGCGCATCGCGAACGTGCGGTTTCACAAAAAAAAAAAAAAATCCATTTTAGAAACAAACCCTACATTTTTTTTGTTTCTGCCCTTCTCCCTATTTTTGTGATTTCAGAATTAGGGCTTTTCATTTTAGATTTATAGAGTTTGTATTTCTAAATATAGGCCTAAGACATCCGACCCATGGGAAGACTTGCATAGTTAGATCCCAATCCATGTCGGCCCTTGCGTGAATTTAAAAAAAAATAGATTTTTTTTCATCGATGCACCCGGCGTAACGTAGCACACCAGTGCACTGTATTGTACAAGTGCACCATGAAAGTACTGTGATAAAAAATTAAAAAACATTTTTTTTAAAGTGCGTCATATGTAAAATATGGCACCGGTTTATGTTACAAAAACTAACACTCAACGATTTTTATTATTTTCTCCATGTTAATCGGTGCGTTGGTTAACATGTAGCACACTAGTGCTCCTTGTTGACATTGAGCACCGTACGGTCTATTATACGGTTTGTGCGGTGCGTACAGAATAAATGGCGCATCGGTTTCTTGAGGATTTTTTTTTACCTGAAAAGTTGACAATTTATTTATAAATATATTAATGAATGATATGGTATAGGTTTCAGATTGATAAATAAATGACTGACAAGAGATCAAGTAACAAAAATATTGATAACATATTAAGAAAATAAAAAAAAAACCAAGTTCTTTGTAAATTCTTTACAAAAAATATTATTTTTGAACTATATGTAAGTTTAACTAATATGTATTGTTTACTGTGTATCATGCACAACCACAAAATGACGAAGCTCGATACGGTTATTTCTAATATAGGATCAGAAGAGCGTAAAAACTTGATGGAAAAATTGTAAAATGATGAATAAGGGGAATGAAAAAACACTATCGATCCAATTTGAGTTTATTTTTTTAATTTTCATTAATAATATACTTAAAATTATTAGATAACATGTGTCAAAAAATCTATTAATTCACATCTGTTTAATGTTCTACAGGGACCAACAACTCAGAAAATGAATGTTGTTCTAAGAAAAGAAAAAAATAGAACATGCAAATGAAAATGAATTGCTCCTTAGCTCATCTGGAGTTGTGTTGGAGGTTAATGAAAGAGGAAAAAAATTTTACAAAATTTTGAGGGATCTAGTGGAACGAATGTATAGACGTTTTTTCCACTTACAATACAAAAACCAATCCAATGATTCCAAGAACCAAATTTTATCTAAACTACAGGAAGAATTTCCAGAGAATTGGTCAATGAGACATGTTAGACTTTTAATAGCAAAAACGTACAACAACAAAAAATAAGGAATGCAAAAGTAATATTCCTTTAAATGTTTGTCTAGAATTATTTATAAATATCACTTTTGTTATATTTACTTTTCATATATCAATATAAAATTAAATAGTTTATTGTCATGTTACATTTTCAGGAAGATTATGAAAATCTCAAAAGATGAATGAGCTTACATCAGAAATATGTCAGTAGGAATGTCCAAAAATGTATACAAGGAGATGGTTAAAGAAATGGACAAAATTGCATCGCAAGAGGAGCCATCTCAACAACAACATGCTTCAAATGTAATATGTAATCATTGAATTTTTTGATCATTAGGTACAATAAATAAACAATTTAGCATTAAATATTAATTTTCAAGTATTTTCTTGTTGAAAAGAAAAGAAAATGGAAGCCATTCAACACATAAAACAGGACGGCAAGGAAGAAAAGAGTTGATGTCTAAGTTTGTGAGTAATTGTTACTTCATTATAACAATTTAACTAGATTTCATTTTTGTATTTTGTAAGTTGTTTTACAAAAATCATCATTGAATGTCTTCAAACAGGTGCTAACATACAAAGAAGAACCATCAGAGGAATTGATTGAAATTGGGTTAAATATGGGTTGTGAGTATATGTTGGCATATCATAAATTAATTGTGGAATTTGTAAGCATCTATCAATCTTGTTTTACTTAGCTCCGTCTATAATTAATAGAACAAAAAAATCTTTTATATTAAATATATGATTTGTTATGGGGTATAAAACTTGCAAGAAATAAAGTATGGAATTGCGCCAACAGATGAAATCTTGAAAGATGGCATGTTACATGGTTTTGAAATAATGTGTATAGTTTATGAGTCAATTGTTGCAATGGTACGTCATTTATTTTCGATTTACATTGATGTATATTATTTAATATTGCAATTTTCATTATTTTCACCAATGTATATACACTAATTATGTTTATTTTTATGTTTGTAGATGGAAGGTGAAGAGGAAGAAAACAATCAACACAATGAACAAAAAATTCTTGAAAAATACCCAAGTCATGGAAGTATCTCTAGCAGTGATAATAGTTCAAGCGAAGAATGATGATCACTATGTTTGGATATCAAAGCAAGACGTTGTAGTTTTTGAAATATTATCTTGTGAAATCAGACATTTTGGTTAATGTAATGGACATAGTGTCCCAATTGAAAGACAAAAGGGATACCAATAACTGTCCCATTTTGTATGACAAAGATTGTCTTATATATATATATATATATATATATATATATATATATATATAAAATAAAATATATTTTAATTTATTCTATTGCGTTCTCCATTGTCGTTCTCAAATGCACTAATAAAAATTTAATTCATATCAATATTGTTATAAGATATATATGTGTCGACTTTTGATGAATAATGAATTTTAAAAAATCACAATAATTATGATATGATATAACAAATTAATCCAAACATCACATTCAAATGCATTAATAAAAATTTAATTAATATGAATACTGTTATAAGATGTGTCGACTTTTGATGAATAATGAATTTTAAACAATCACAATAATTGCACTGTCATAGGTCGATGTTTCTAAAAAATACAAAATGAAAATCGGTGCTTGTCAATTACTATATACCTGTGTGTTTGTATTATGAAGCGCATCGGTGCATTTCTATGAACTATGGGCACCGCACAAATACCAAAACCAATTAAAAATATCGGTGCGTTTGCGCGCACTGGTGCGTTTATGTGTAATTACGCACCGGTGCATTTGGACGACGTCTAGGCACTGCACAAATACCAATACCAATTATAAATCTCGATGCGTATGTGTCATACTGCACACTGGTGCATTCATGTGTCTCTACACACCGGTGCATTTGTATAACCTATGGGCATCGCACAAATACCAATACCAATTATAAATCTTGGTGCATTTGTGTGATACTACTCACCGATGCGTTTCTATAAGTATACGCATCAGTGCGCTGAGACGACCTATGGGCACTACACAAATCCCAAGACCAGTTAGAACGGCCCCATGCGTTGTATCACCAACACTGCGCTCGGTGCTGTTTTATACCTTGATGTTCCGGTGCGTTCTTTTTCGACTGGCCCGGGCCACCTTTTATATGTACGCATCGGTGCGTTCAAGCCCGAGTAGCGCACCGATGAAAAAATTATCCATAATAACCTCCAACCGTCCATTTTTTTTAGATGTGTTGAATTTCCATTAAAAGCTCTGCCAAAATCTCTGTAACCATAAACGAACATTGTAGCAAATGTTTTTTTGACAATTTTGGCCAATTTTATAACACTAAAAACCTCCTTTACCGCTAGAGGTTCTTTCCCTTGTAGTGATGGAGTTTGGCCCTAGTTTCCAAATTTAACAATTAATAAAATATTTTTGCAAAATTTTCAAGGGTTATGGTCAAGTACAAGCACATCTAACAAAATTATTGAAAAAGGGTGCACTTTATTAGAATAAATAAGTAGGCAAAGATTTTGATGAACTTAAAGAGGCTATGTGTACAACTCCCATCTTGGAGACACATGACTTCAAAAAAATGTTCATTGTGGAGTGTGATGCCTTAGGCCATGGAATTGGTAAAATTTTGATGTAAGGAAGGCCCCTTGCCTTTTAAAGTAGAAAATTAAAGGAAATAAACTACTCATACCCATCTATGAATAATAAATGTTGCAGATACGACTTGCTGTTAATAAATGACACTCATACCTAATAGGAATGCACTTCAAAGTAAAAATGGAACATTATAGCTTGAAGTGATTCTTGGAGCAAAGAATATCTTTAGAAGAGAAACAAAAATGGTTCAAAAATATGTTAGGTTATTAATTTGGATTTATCTACAAAAATGTAGAGCAAAATTTATTGTGGTAAATGCACTCTAAAAAAAACACGAAGACTCAAAGGGTTCACTATGTGTTGTTTCCATTCCATAATCTAATTGGGTGGAAGAAGAAATGATATAATAGAAAAAATATGCAAAGGTATACAATGTCATTCAAAAATTATAAGAGGACCCATAATTCAGTAGAATCACTGATGTGGAAGAGTGATTTGTTGTGGTATCAAGATCACTTAAATACTTATGTAAGAATTCTCAATTCAAACATAAGTCCTTTTGGAATTACACACTTACCATAGGATCAAGAAATATTATTTTTGGGAAGGTATTAAAGAAGGCGTGAATTTTTTTATGGTATAATGTGTGGAATGCCAACCAAATAAGGTGGTACAATCAAGGAACAAGGACTCCTTCAACCATTATCCATACCAAGCTAACATTGGGAAGAAGTCTGAATTTATTATATTACAAGATTACCCAAATACGAGGAAATAACATCATTATGGTAGGTGTAGATCAAATGACAAAGTATTCCATGTGATAAGCTCTAATAGCAACATAAAATTGTTAAAAATGGACACATCGGTGTAATTTCATAATTTTGATCTTTAGATGTTCGAACATCTATATCCTCTTCTCTAGTTAATCGCCAAAAAAATATCAAAAATCATTATAAGGTGTTTGGAGAGATGCTTGAGGGTATTGCACCTTCCTACGATCATAACCATGTTATTCATTTTCAATTCAGAAGTGTATCACCCAACATTAGGTTAGGTGATACTTGTACACGATGACCTTCTGTAACCTTGTTGCTTTAAAATTTTTCCTATGTTCAATTATAATAATGCCTCCATCCTTCGACTGAGGCTTATATCTATGTATATTACCATTGTGATATATTTTCTTGGGAAATTCCCTTTTATTTTACTTATTGTATGAGTTATGAATGTCTAAATGCACTCTAAATGCATTTTCTCACATGCAAAGAAATAATTGCATAACAATATCATTTAATTTATGCTGCATGCTCAATTTATAATTCACACACAACACATGAAAAATAAATGACAAATTACATCAAAATTCAACACATAAAAATAAATGACAAATTACATCAGAATTCAAGTAAGTGTTAACAATAGCACTTATTTGATAAAAACTTGCAACTGGATGTGGGCTTCAAACGTTCCTCCCAGTTGTAGACTATTGTGTTCATTTTCTCTCAATAATGGGTCACTCTCGAGTTGGGGCTTTGAGTCCATGGGGAAATAGCTCTCCCAAGTCTATGTACATGTCTAGTACCATAAACCAATTTTCCAAGGTACTAAACCCCAACAACCTCCAACATATAGGCTCACATCCTCCATCAACCCACCTGCAAGTAGTGCATCCCCTTCTCTACGCCTGCAATCCCTGGGATTGTGCCAGTACCTCCATGGTCTCTAAATATGTTAGATAGGGATATCCTCAGAGTGTCGTGGTTCTTTGAGGCCTCCGTGTACCCTCCATGACCTTGTATCAAACCCTAGTAACCTCCAACCTCTAGGTTCACATTCCTCACTAGCCCACACCCAAGTAGTGCAAACCTTTCTCTAAAGTTGTAGTCCTTCGGGCTGTGCCACTATCTCGAAGGTCCCTAAGTCAATTGGACAGGTATATCTAGAGCATTGTGGTATATCAAATAATTATTTTTATATGATTAATATTTTATTTTGTTTTAAAATTAAAAATAGGGGTTAAAAATTAAAAGTGAAAACATACTTCTTAGTAACTAGTTGTTAATTGGGCTAGGAGTATGCCCTAAAACTACTATCAATACTTAAGTGGGTTTCAGGTGTTAAAGAGGTTTTTCAAGTTCTTAATCCATTTGTGCATTCAAAAATACATTTTAAGTAACAAAAAATCACAATGTTGCTTGAAATTGTTTGGGTAGATAGAAAAAATGACCATTTCCTCTATAAGTTAGACTGCGCCATTTAAAAATGTATTTTTTATTTAGTTAATGAAAAATATATTTTGATGGATAATTATTGTATTTAAAGTTTTAAATTATGATTTAAAATAGTTTTTATTTGATTACAATTATATTTTGTTTAACTCTGAAAAAAAGAGAGTTAAAAATTAAAAATTAAAAATTACTACCTACTAGTTAATTGGGTTTGGAGTATGCCCTAAAATTGCATGTGCTTGATTAAGAGCTCAAACAAGTTAACCACACAAGATCAAGAGGCTAGTAGGAATGAAAGCTTGGCCGCTTAGAAACCACCATTTAGATAATTTTGACAATGTTTTCCTTAAATAACAATAATATGTCAATTTACATTAGTTTAACTAATAGATAATTATCCAAGTGCTAATTTGACAAGTAAAATATACTGCTTAATCATTATTAATAATATCATTATCATTATAAATAATATTACTTTTATTAAATAATAATAATAATAAATCAACCTACATTAATATACATATTATTTTTATTGAATAATAATAATAAATCAATCTACATTAATAATTTATATCTATGCTAATTAATTAATATCATTATCATTATACTTAATATTACTTTTATTGAATAATAATAAATCATCAATTTACCCCTGGATGCGGGTGCTAGATAGCTCAGCACGGCTACATGGGGCTGCCATGTGGAACACCACACAGCGTGCCCTTGTGCCTCGGCCTTGGGATGCCCATCGCCTTAAATTTTCGCGTGGACTGGGCTTTAAATCCCCATGCACCACCCTCCATGCGACGTACTCGACGAGTTTCATAATAACTCTCCTCTACAACATGTTGTTCGGCACTCCCGCTGTTTCTCTAGCTCTCCCGCCTGCTTTGATCGCTCTCCCTCTGGTTTTTTGGCTTCGGCCCTCCCCTGCTTAGGCGAGAGGCTTCTGGGCTCTTGCCTCTACAACGTTCCTCAACTGTCTAATTTCTCTCCCAAGTCGGCCTTGATGCCTCGTCGTCACCGATAACACTGTAGGCAAGCTGGGGGGAGGGGTCTCCCTTCGCGTCCTCCTCTGTCCAATACCTTCCCCCAGGACCTGAATCTCCTCGTGGACTGGACCATGAAGGACTTGTCACCCCCTGACTTCGTGACTACCTCGCCTCCCTTACTGCTCCCCGACCACTCTGCTCCTCCCTCCTCCTCCCGCTGTAAAAAGCGGGCCCATAAGTCCACCATCCCCGCAGAGCCAGCCTTCCTCCCTTGAAAGCTTAAAGCTCTCCCCATGCAGCCTGCCTCCAACTCCAATTCTGAAGATAACGATATCGATCCTGCAGAAGATAAGTGTCTTCCGGGATTACGTCATTCGGGCTCCTCCTTGCAGAGTGATGACTTCAACTTGAACGCCTCCCTAGACATTCCAGCCACTCTGTAGGACGAAGCCATTCAAGACACTCCGGCGGAGTGCCTCGGGCTTCCAATATCTCCTCGCGCGTCGCATGAGGAACCTGAGCTTGGGCTCGATTCTCTGGACTACGGCTACATCTGTCGCATTCTCGAAGAAGCGTCTCCCTCCAACGACAAGCATGAAGGTTCTCTATAGCGTTCTCTCTTAGGTTTTTTTGCAGTATGGTGTTTTTTCATGTTACCTCTGTTAGTTCTTTCTGCTTCATTTTGCACAATTTTAACGCTAGTTTCCCGCTAAGGGCAGTTCGTTTTCCTTGGATTATCAGGGCTGGTTTCCCCTCTAAGGGCAGTCTAGTTTTTTACAGTAGTTTTTTTACTATTCCCTATGAAATGGACCTGTCCATTTTTGAGGATACGTAATGTAACTTATGGTTGATGATATAATAGAATTAGTTTTACTTAGAAAAAAAAAATATCAATTTACATTAATAAATTAATATCTATATTGATTAATTAATATCATTATCACTAATATTATTTTTATTGAATAATAATAATAAATCAAACTACATTACTAAATTAATATTTATGTTAATTAATTAATATTATTATCATTATAACTAATATTATTTTTATTGAATAATAATAATAAATTAATTTATATTAATAAATTAATATCTATAATATGTATACAATTAATTACGCTGAAAGCGTTCCCTTTGTTGGCTTTCCAAATGTGATTGTTCGATGATCCAATGAGAGCGCGTTCTCATCGTTCTTACCGCCACTCAAAATTTGACATTTGCCGTCACGCTATTTGCCACGCAGCCACAAACTGGGCCGTGCTACTGTCAAGTCGTTTGCTCCTTCGCGACGCGGGGGTTCGACAAGCCACGCGTGCCCACGTGATTGACGTTGGGGTCCTCCAATTCCACGCTCCTGGTCGTATCGAATTGCCCGATCGGTCCTCACTTCTTCCATCGGCTTTCTCGTCACGGTTTGCATTGTAGTTTCTCTACTAGGATTAGAGACGAACCGCTACAAGGCCCAGCGCGACCGATTGGATTGGTTGCGGCCCGTGGGTCATGGCTATGACCGTGCAATGGATCTTCATCTTTTTGGGTTGGGCAATCGTCTGCTTTTTTTTTCAGAAATGAGCAATCGTCTACTATAGATGGGTCACGGCAGTTGTCTACTTTCCAAGAGTTATAGGTATGAAGGGTTTAGGTTTCCGGGCATATTTTCGTGTAGAGGATTTCTGGAAAACAACTATCGTGGAGATACAAGAAGAGCTCTTGGGACTCGATGGAGAATCAATCAAGAAGTTTAGCTATTTGAGGAGATTTCTATTCATGTTATTTAAGAAACTCAGGCTATACAAGTTTCTGCACACCTTGCTTCCTCTACAGATATTTTTAGTGCTTTTGAGCAAAACTTGTTGGTTGATTTTAGAGATGGTTTTCTCTAATCGCTACATGCGTAGGTTTCTGATGGGTCGCGTCGGTGAAGTTGAGTTTTCGGCAGTCTATAATCTGCACAACAGCGGTGGAGCTATAGGACCAGGAAATCATGATGATTTCGTGAGATACTCGGACGTTCTGATGCACATGCCCGAAGAGAATCCCGCAGGCGTATGGATAGCCAATCGAAAATCCATCCATAAAATTAAGTCACAGCTTAAAAAAGTGGAATACGATGGCAAAAATTTCAAAACACTGATTTCCTTGCTGGAAAAAGCAACCGGAGAGAACTTGAGTTCTACAGATTCGTTTGCAAATCTAGGGGATTTCAGCGTGGGAAAGAGCTCATCAAAGATGATGGTAGCTTCCCTACTAACCATTATCATCGAACTCTCTGCATTCTATCAAGACTCTGGTGGGTCCTCTGCCGGTCCTCCCACCGATACCGTGAACGACTCCATAGAGGCATGTTGCCAAGCATGGAAAATCATGGAGCTATTGGAAAAATCGGAATCTGAAACCGTAGCGGTGAATAAACAAGCCGACAAAATATTCCACAGTTTGAAAGAATCGCGCAGTTGGATGGGCCTGGCTCTTCCCATTAACAACTTCCAACCTAGAACCGTTGAAGCTGCCAAAAGTGCCGTCCAAGGGCTCGCAGACAAAGTAAAGCAAACGGCAAATACGGGTTATGAATCCAAGAACTGGAAGACAGTAATGGCAGGAAATAGCTTGTACAAGCTCTGTGATAGCATGAAAGATTATTCGGTTAACGCGCAGGAACTGTTGAATGGAATCCAAAGTTCGTTGGGCGATGTAATTAGAAGTTGTATATTTAAAATGGGAGAGATCATAGTGGATGAGTGCAGGTTGTGGGCAGAGGCATTCATGGAGGATGAACTGTGGGATGTGCTCTATGAAGCGGGGAGGGCCAAGGGAATAACTCAACAGTTGCAACCAAGGATCAAAGTTGGAAGGAAACTTGACAAGGTACACTCATTTTAACGCATTTTAACCCGCCCAGATTTGACAATTTGTATTAAAACTATGAGATATTGTATCTACTTTTAAATTTGCCAGTTTTTATTAGATGTGACGTGAAATATTTGTAATACTGTTACACTTATCTGAAGCGTATTCGTTTTAAGTCTCGATGTATCAAAGGTCGAGAGATCAAACTGTAAACTTCTCTTCTCTACGTTGTAGTTGTAGCTGTAGCGACATTTCCTTTTGGTGAGTTTCAACCTCGCACCTTTTGCCGAAACAGAACATCATGACCATCGAAGTCGTGTACTTGTGTGTTTGTAAAGGGACTTCAAAAAAATCTGTTGTAAAGATTGTTTCTATTTGATGGATCCTTAGCTGTAAAGGAGTGGGAATCCAATAATGGAGTAATATTGTAAAGGGACTTGAAAAAAATCTTTTGTAAAGATTGATACACGTCTTATCAATGTAAGTAATGTAAGGTGGAATAAATACATTGTATTATTAATTTAATGTTATTATAATAATTATAATTACTAAAATGTAAGGATTTGATTAACTAAACTTAATTACATGGTTAATAAATTATTTTGATTATTGTTATTTTAATTAATTATAAATAAAAATAATTACGCTGAAAGCGTTCCCTTTGTTGGCTTTCCAAATGTGATTGTTCGCTGAGCCAATGAGAGCGCGTTCTCATCGTTCTTACCACCACTCAAAATTTGACATTTGCCGTCACGCTATTTGCCACGCAGCCACAAACTGGGCCGTGCTGCTGTCAAGTCGTTTGCTCCTTCGCGGCATGGGGGTTCGACGAGCCACGCGTGCCCACGTGATTGACGTTGGGGTCCTCCAATTCCACGCTCCTGGTCGTATCGAACTGCACAGCGAACAAGTGATTGGATAGAGACGTAGAGTCTCTTTCACGATCGCCTCCAAATACACTCTCTGCAAAAACTCATCCCTCCCCCTGTGCAATTTCTTCATCGCCCGCTCGCAGCCCTGGAGATCCAGCCATCTAAGGAATGGAATATAATCCCCCAAATTAAACGCGCCCAGCAGCTCGCTACTGCTGACGATAATTATCTTCTTAAATTCTTCCACCTCTTCTTCGCTGCCCAGGTAGCTTTTGCGATTGAGGATTAATCTCACCATAATATCAAATATTAGCTCCACCACAATCTCTCTGACGTTCACAACAACCGAAGCCTCGCGCTCTTTAATTCCCATCTTCGTGCATCTCTCGAACTGGCGACGCACCAACTTTGACATCTCCTCTGTTCGAATATTCATGGACGCCTCCACTCTGGAAGGAGATAGAAACTGCAACGTGCACATCTTTCGCAGTTTCTGAGTCCGGCGGTCATATGGGTCGAGGCCAAGGAGCTTACAATTGTAACCCATATGCTCGACTCCCGCAGATCGTGGCCTGGAGGCGAAGTTCATGTCGTGCGTGGTGAGACACTCCCTGGCTAGCTCCCATGAGGTCACTACTAGAACCTTGCGAGAGCCGAATTTGAGGAGCATGATGCGGCCATAGGTCTGGGCCAGGTGGTAAAGCGTCTGGTGAAGAGGCCGCTTGGCGTCCAGCAAATGGAGGTGTCCAATAATGGGCCACGCCGTAGGCCCCGGAGGCGTGCACAGAGTATGCTCCCCCTTGGGGAATAATAGGAATTTAGTATAGTGCAGTAATGCGACTAGTGTGATCCCTGCAATGGCCACCATGAGACCACCCTCCATAAAATCGAGCGTTCTTTCCATTCTCGTCTATCAACGAATGTATGAACCGCCCATATAAATCTAAAATCTGACTAGCCCATTGTAGATTTTAGCAAAATTCTTAATACCGGAATTTGTGGACAAAAGAAAATGAAAGAATAATTTCTGTCACCCAAATTCTATTATCTGTCGCCCAAATTTTAATAATTCTAGAATACTTTGGGAATTAAGGTCTACAATAGGATGGCCGCCCACAAATCCGTCTTTCTTATCTTCTCATCTACTTGTCTGAGTCACTGTCGCCAAGTAAAGGTAAAGGTAATATTTCAACATAAATGTTGTACATCAAACGCAAATACACACCTGTCACAGCTACGCTAGAGAGTAGAGGCTATAATAGAAAAATAAGATGTTCCTCGTGATGCCCATGTGATAGGGTTGTCAACGAAAGAAGGATGGGAAATAAATAATAAATTTAATAAAAAAAATAAAAAATTAGTAATTGTTTTTCGAACGTTTGAACGCTCAAATATGAGCACTAAACCCATTAGGGTGCTTTTCATTGAAAATATCGAGAAACCATATCCTCTAATTATGAAAATATAGTCTTTTAGTTGATGTGATAAATGGTGTAAGACTTTGCATGTGTTAAAGTTCGATGATGTTGATCTCATATAGATTTGCAGTTTAAATTCGAGGACAACACAATTGAGTTCTTTGTGATCATGATTATGTACAAGTCCCATATTTATTCAAATGAGGTATATTTTAGCATAAGTCAACATAAAACACATAAAATGCATTTAATGTTGGGCAATGAAAGAATGAAATAAGTTTGTCGATAAATCCTTTTCTCGCATTCAAACAGGAAGAGAAAACACAAAGTTCAAATATTTAATTAAATATTATCAAATTAGTATGGAATTAATGTTGATTTTATGTTATTTTTCTTATTTTTTTATTGGTTTTGAAATCTTTTCTTATCATAGCATGTAATTATTAAAAATAAAATAAATATATAAATTCAAACTTTAAATATTATTTAATTACTTTTAACATTTAATTTATTCGATAATAATAAAAAACAATTGAATATCCTTTGAATAATGCACAGAGGCTATCTCTCTCTTTTATAAAGTGCTTGAATATTAATAGAAATCCTCCCCTTGTAAACTGTATTAAAAGGCAATATCCTCTCATTATATTTTGATGTTCGAACTTCTTAGACCATAACCCCAAGCAATAACAAGTATACGCCCTTCCGAAAGCCTGCATTCCATTGCTATGTTACCAGAGACGACATGATTGTGAATTCGGTTGATTTCTGTTGCTACTGGTTCTTCCACCTCGCGCCATTTGCACCAGCATTGATTGCAGAGAGAGTGACGTGACCGGGCACACACCATATCTCTCCCTGGGGCACGGACTGACGTCCACCTTGCCTATTTCTCTCGGATTGAAAGGAGTACATTAAGTGGTCCATATTGGTTCATGGAGCCATTGTCTTTGTAAAATTCATGAATTATGCATTTTATTTGAGGTGCGCTTGTTAAATCCAGTGAGATATGCCTTCCATTTTGATCACACAATGCCAGGGAAAAGTAAACCAAATAATCAAACTTTATATTTTGAATTTTAAATATTTATATTTATTTTAATATAAATATTTATTTTTAATTTTAATATTATTCATTTGTTATTTATGTAATTTTATTTTTATTTCATTTTATTTATTTGTTTTTTATTTATTTATGTATTAATCTTTATTTTATTTTATTTCTATTTATTTATTTATTATATTCTTGTTTTTGTAATTAAAAATTTAATTTTTATTTAATTTTATTTTATTTTATCTATTTATTTATTTTTATCTATTTTATTTTTAATTTTAATTATATCTTTATTTTATTTTATTTCTATTTATTTATTTATTTAATTAATTTGTACTTTTATTTTTCTTTTCTTTTTATTGGTTTTGAAATCTTTTCTTATCATAGCATGTAATTATTAAAAATAAAATAAATATATAAATTCAAACTTTAAATATTATTTAATTACTTTTAACATTTAATTTATTCGATAATAATAAAAAACAATTGAATATCCTTTGAATAATGCACAGAGTCTATCTCTCTCTTTTATAAAGTGCTTGAATATTAATAGAAATCCTCCCCTTGTAAACTGTATTAAAAGGCAATATCCTTTCATTATATTTTGATGTTCGAACTTCTTAGACCATAACCCCAAGCAATAACAAGTATACGCCCTCCAGAAAACCTACATTCCATTGCTATGTTACTAGAGACGGCATGATAGTGAATTCGGTTGATTTCAATCCCTAGAGGCCATTTATTCTTCTCCCTCTGTTCTCCTAGGAGGAGTTGGAGAAGAATTAACTCAACACCTACCTTCTTTGCCCCCCTTACATCATTGGGAGGTTTCCTTTCAGCGTTCCTTTGCACCTCCCGGTGCAATTGCTAGTTAATATCATTATCATTATAATGAATATTAATTTTATTGAATAATAATAATAAATCAACCTACATCAATAAATTAATATCTATGCTTATTAATGAAGAGATATGTCGTACTGATTAGTGATTCGACCGACAATTAAATTTTCTAGCCCGATAAAGTCCAAGTATAAAGAAAACCATTGAGATTGACTTTTGAGTTTTCTGATCAGGTCAAGAAACCGCGTATGATGTGATGGATGAACACTTTTTCTGAATTCTTTTGGAAAGGTGCAAACTCCTTCATATCCCATAAAAAACGGCACGGCATTCGAAAGGAAGCAGGAAGCCATGGCATTAAAGCAGGTCCGTCACGTCATGATGGAAAGACAACTTAAAGTCATAAAATGAGGGACCAAATTATAATGGTGTGGAAGAGAGAAGTGCAAGTCTGAGATTAGCGTTATAGATTTGCAAATAACCATGACACTTCAATTAGATCTTGTGTGAGATGTTGTTTTAAATATGTGAATATATAAAATAAATGAAAGTATATATGTTTAAATACGATTATTTTTAATTGAGTATGAAGACATGAAGATTTGTATAAATTTTTGGTGGGTAATAACTATTATAAATTTGTACATTTATATTTTTAGTTTTATATGTTTTAATATAAATCATGATAAGTAGTAATTTTTGGTAGTTATATTTATTTTCATCTTGTTTTTATTTATTTTTTTATGCAAATACTTGGTTAAGTTATGGTGTCAATGATTATGAACTATTCTCAAAGATTTTAATTTTAGGTAGTTTAACAATGAAATATCATTTCATGAATTTTTAAAAATCATGACATAAATATTGCAACTATATCTACAAATTATGTCAAAAATATTTGGGGCAATTATCCACATAGCACAAAGGCTACAATAAGACCTTTAAAGTTATGATTCAATCAAATATTTGAAAAATAATTTTCTCAATAATATTGAAAAATACATATTTGTTTTTCAAAATTAAACATTATAACTTGTATTGGTCAATATTAAACTAATAGTGATTAATAAATCCATTACTAAAATCCTCAACACAAACTAATAAAATTTGTTTAAAATTATACTTTATATTAAATAATTAGTTATAAATATACTTTCTATTAAATACTTTGTATTATAATATTATAAATCATTATAGTTTATTTAATATAATAAATTACAAATTGGAATTATCAAATATCATTCTTTATTTATCTATTTTTTAATGACTATTTAAAATATTGGTTATCATTTCTGGGATTAAGTAAGTCATTCATCTATGACTATCATTTTTTATTTATCTAATTTTTAATGACTATTTATAATATTAGTTATCATTTCTCGGATTAAGTAAGTCATTCATTTATGACTATTTCCATGACAAGTTATAGTAACTCACTAATTTCTCATGATTTTTGAATAGTCCACTTAGCACTCATTGCATGGGGTGATGCTCATAGGGGTGAAGAAGTGGGATTGAAACTAGTGAAATGAATAGCATAGCCTAAATCATCACTTGGGGGGTTTGCACCAGGTAACCAGGACGCCACCCATCCTAGCCTCCTAGCCTCAAGTGCACTTAATTGTGGAGTTTTTCCCCCACAATCAAGCCTACTTAGTTTGCTACCCCATTTAAGTGGGCTTGAGCCATCAAATGGGGTAGCAAGCTAAGTGGGCTTGAGCCAGAAAAGTTTTGGGATGGGTGACCTCCAAAGCCTGGTTACCCTCTCATAGAAAAAATGTCTTACTTAAAGCTCATAGATAAATGACTAATTACCCTCTCATGGAAAGAATGTCTTACTTGACCCTAGAATAACTTATTTAAAGCACTTGAATCCCAAAAATAATATCTAATATAATGTACTGCAAAAACCCCTCATACTTATTTATAATATGTTTTTTTATTTATCAAAATTTTAATTAAATATGTTATTTTCTACCCATTACATATATAAAATATATTTATAAAAACAACAATATATATATTTTTTAATAAGAAAACAAAAACATATATGTATAGAAAAAACATATATGTATAGAAAAAACAATAAAAATTTATAAAAAAACAAAAACAGTGATATTGTTGCCCAGTGACTTTATTAAATAACCATTCCATTATGATTTGAATATGGAAAACAACCACTGACTTAAACTTTCGGATTTTTTTGACAGGTTAAACTTACCGCGTATACTCTGACAGATAACCATTCAGACTCCTGTATTTTTTTTAGTCGGCCGGGAGAGCAAATTAATTATCATCCCCTTAAGAAAATAGAATTCGAAAGAAAGCAGGAAGCCTGTTCCGTCACATCACGATGATGATGCAGTTTCATGGAAACACAACTTGGTCACACAGATCAAGGACCAAATTATAATGGAGTAGCAGAGTGCAGTGCAGAAATGAAATGAGAATACTAGATTGCAGATAGTTACCATGACGCTGTCCCTTATAAGAGCTTACTGCAATAAAAAAGAAAGGCTTCTTATAGCCTGTTACATGTTAACAATGATAGCAAGCGCTATCGTATCATGGATCCTCTACACCCGTCGCCGCGTTCTTCTCATTTTTCCCTTGCTCTCTACGGTTATCTCCATGGCGTCTCTGGTAGTTTTAATCTCTCTTTACGCTTTGTTTGGATGTAATAGAGGCCGCCCACCATCTGCTTTCAAAGCGCAGGAGACTCGAATTCAAAGAATTTGTTTCCCGTTATTGAGGTTGACCAAAGAGGAATTGGTTGCAGCGACTGCTAATTTCAGCCACCGGAAAATAATTGGGAAGGGCCGCTTCGGAATGGTTTACAGAGGAATTCTCTCCAACGGTCAAGTTGTTGCTATCAAAAGGTTAAAATCCTCTCCACTCGCCAAGGAACATTTCTTATCAGAGCTGCACGTTTTAGGGCAGCTTCGCCATAGAAATCTCTTAAAAATTTTAGGGTATTTCCACAATGGCCAAGAGATGATACTTCTCTCGAAATTCATGCCCAATTTGAGCTTACACATTCTACTGCACGGTCCACAGGATTGCCCATTGAATTGGAGACAAAGACTGAAGATAGCGGTGGGGGTAGCTTTTGGGTTGGAGTACCTTCATCATGGCCTCAGGAATCCAATTGTTCACGGTGATCTGAAGCCGGCCAACATACTTCTTGACGAGCATTTGGAACCCCATATTGCTGACTTCGGTCTCGCCCAAGTTTTAAGCAATAATCAGCGCACCCAGATCAGCTCGCTTAACGAGACTCCGCTTACGTTTACGGTTGGTTACACAGCTCCAGGTATAGAGACAATTATTGATTTGTCAGTTTTATATAAAGCAGAAAAGATTAATTTAATTTTATATGTCAGAGTGAAATTTTTAATAATCAATTATTTACTTTTGAAATTCTTCACTGCAGCAAGCCATTTATGTCCATGTTTCAAGCAATAAAGAGGGCAATCTCAAGAAGTAAACTTCATGATTGCATTGTTATTGAATGCTTCTTCTATTGCTTTAATTGGGAAACTGAATCACACTTCATTCTTCATTTTTGTAAACTAAATTCTCTTTAATTTCCCAGGTCTGTAAATCAATATAAAATTATCATCAACATACAGAATCTCATTTCCTCCATTTATTTTTTATTTTATCTTTTTTTTTATGGCATTTTCACCAAATTTCCAATAATCTCTTCAGTTTCTTCTGTTTTAACTCGAATTCTGAAATTATACCCAATTTTATATATCTTTTAATGCTTTATTTGAATGCCAATCTATAGATTTCTGTTTGCATTACTTGGTAAGGTAAGAGGTTTGCAGACACTACACTTCAAATCTGGTTATATCTATATATATATTTGCGTGTTTGAATTTTTTAACTTTCTCAAAATTATTGTTCTTAGATTTTTGTGATCTATATAGATTATGAAATGTCTTTTTACATTAATTACATAATGAAATTATGGTTAATTTTTCTAATCATTTAATATGATTTATGAACCACAAAGATAAACCACGTTAAACATTAAATAAATCTTATTGATGTAGTTAATTCGAAAGAAATTTCATAATCAATTTCATAAGCAGATCCAAAATACTGGTGTCCGACCCTAAACGCTATTTTCTTGCTTGTTTTACAGTTTTATATGCTTACAATACTGTGTAGTTTGTTTTAACTTTTATATGCTAAAATTTGGGTGTTTTGGTAATCAGAGAAAGCTTTTGTGGGCGTGAAAACTTCTCCAAAAGCTGACGTATACAGTTACGGGATATTGCTGCTGGAGCTTATAAGCGGGTTAAAGCCAACCAGCTCAATTTTACTTGAAAAGGGAGTTACAATTTCTCAGTGGGCTACAATTGCAGTGTCAGAAAATAATTGCATTGAGCTTATGGATAGCTGCTTGAGAAGCAATCCAGAATTTCATAACGAAATCCAGAGAGTTGTGGAAATAGGAATTCACTGTACACATGAAAGTCCACAGATGAGGCCAGCGATGAAGGATGTAGTTAAAAAGTTGGAGGAGGTAATGGGACAAAGGGAGTGGAATATACCGCTTTACGTTCTTGCACACCAGGAGTTGCAAATGCAGGATTCTCCTCTTACGGATTCTCAGCTCACTAGTGAACGATGTTCTCTCTAAATGTAAATATCAATATGATTTGCAGCATTAAACCTTACCTGCATTACTGATGTTCTCAAGTTTGGGATTAGGCTAGTTCATCTAGTAAATATTCCTGTAAATATTTATCTGATCTGCAGCATAAAAAATAGGCTAGTTCATCTAGTAAATATTTATCTGATCTGTAGCATAAAAAATAAATGGTTACATACGTTTTTTTTACAGACTGATGTTCTCAATTTTGTGGAAGGCTAATTCATCCCATGTAAATATTTATATGACATTTTCAATATTGAAAATAGGCTAGTTCATCTCCATGTATATATTTATTTAAACTGGATCATTAAATTCTTACATACGTTTTACATAAAATTAGTGACTCCTATTTTCAATTTTGTAAATATTTATATTATCTTCAGCATTAAATTCCTAATACATTTTAATATCAAATCATCTTGACATGAATCTGCAGCGTTAAATTCTTATATACATTTTAATATCAAACCAGGTTGATTAACATGTTAGTATTAGTTCAAGTGGAGTGTAACCTTGGTTGGAACTTGGAAGTATGGTTTATTCTACTTTTCATTTGGTTGGCAATGTCTTTTATTCTACTACTTTTCATTTGGTTGGGAATATCGTTTATTCTATTTTTTATTGGGTCCAATTTCAAGAATTATGTTTGGTTGGCTTATTAGGTCCAATTTCAGGTTGGTTGTGTTAAGGTGAATTTCACTCTGTGACACAGTTAAAATTGTTAAGTTCAAGTTCAAAATAGTAGTTTTAATGGATGGCTTTGGTGTTCTTTGATATTAAAGTTAATTGGTATGATTTTTTTAAGCTTTTAAATGCTTTGTATTTCTTCATTGTAATGTGTTTGAGTTCAGCGAGGGCTCACTTTCCAGCTCTTAATGATGGGGGAGATATGAACCAAAGCTCCTGGGACGAACAATACTGAAACACACGAGCCATCGAACCTTGCCCGACGCGGCTCATGTACGATTGTGGAGCTTACCAATTGTATCCCTCCACCTACTTTTATCTACAGTCTTAAATTGGAAAGAGCATCTTAGCCTGACAAGATGAAACGAAAACACTCACCTTATACACAAACCCTTGGGCTGAACTTACACAAGCACTTTGAAAGGGGTTTGATTCAGACAATTCTAGGTCGCATTTGTGACAAGAGCTGAAGATGAAATGGCAGAACAGGAGCTGAAGATCGCAGTCGTCTCAGGCATAAAGTGGACTTTACCAAACATAAGAGTTAGCAGGAGATAGGGGTACTCAACCCACCCTAAGGGAGAGGGACTCATCAACAGGATCTAATTCTATTGAGTTGATCTCCTAGAACGACGTGGTTAATACTATCATGGGTGGGTAAATTGACTAACTTCATATTTCTGAGCGCAGTGATTGGTTACCAATTCGATTCCAAGGAATTCGAGTTCGATCAAAGATTGACAGCTGCAAAAATAATGGAAAGCTGCAGCGGGCCACAGGCGGTCTCCAGCAAGTGCTGCGAAAATAATGGAAACATGCGCCACGCCATAGGCGAAGGTCTGAGGCAAGTGCTGCGAAACCCCTCAAAACGCTTTTTATAATGACCCATCCAATTATCGTCCCGAGAGAATTCAATTATCCATTAAAAAACTATCCATTCAATTATGTTTAACTATTTTATAATGATAATTTTTTAATAAAATGCAGCTTCAAAACATTGACTTGTTACTATCTATTCTTCGACATACATGTTTTTATTAATGATGTTAAAAACATATGTTGGCACTAGTTTGAGATTCCAGGTTGGAAATACATATTTGATGGAATATTTATATTATTAATATTTTTTATAATTGAGGGTTTGAATTGTTTTTCAAGGAAATATGTTTAGCATATGTTTATATATAATACCATTATTAATATTATTCTATCTCGTAGAACCAATATTTTATAAGTTGCATTGCAAAACATTAATAACATTAAAAAAATTGTTACTTTTAAGTTCAATGTGAGAAAGATCTAGCAGCTAAAAGAAAATTAAGATATTATAAGGAGGTCATCAAGGCCATCTAGAAGATCAAAAGTATCTCTCTGTTTTAACTGTTTTAACTAGTTCAAAGAATAAAATTAATATAGCAACAAACTCTCATTAGCTCTATAGTGAAACAGGTCGTTGGACACTTCCTAAAACACCATGGATGAAAAGGCTCTGCCATCTTTGTGAGAATATGAACTTCGATGATGAAAATCACTTCCTCTTAGAGTGCCCCGCCTACAACCACATTAGATCTCAATTTCATAATCTTTGTTGCAATAGTGACCTTCCTAACCTTTTAAGATGTCAAAATTGTAGTGAGCTCGGGAGACTTCTTTCCAAACTTTTTGAACATAAGAATAAAATCTTAAATCAAATTAAACAATTCATTTCTTTAGGTCTGATAGACCAAAGATTGGTCTCAGTAAAAGTTAACTATCATCATCATCAACATAATCCTGCAAATATCATTTATAAACAAAAAAAAATTATTATTATGATTATGATTTTAAATAATTTTAAATAGTAAAAAATAAAATTTAAAAACTAATTTTGAATTGATTATTATTATGTTAAATAATTTAAAATTAAAAAATAAAATAAATAAAATTAACTTTATGAAAAGAAAAAGAACCATCAATGAAAAATGGAATAAAATTTTGATAATGTTTTTTTAACAAAAAGATTATGTTTCATTTACATATATTTTTATATTAGTTTTTTGAGTATATATTTTTTATTATTTCTACTATCCATGAAACTGTCTTCTCATATACATAAACATATTCACACTACTACATGTAAGCTTATAAATATATCACTACTCTAGGTAAATACAAAACATAAATATATTCACTACATATAAGCTTATAAATATATCACTACTCTATGTGAGCTTTTAGAAAATCACTATCTTATTGTTTTTTTTAAATGTAGGAAGGGAAAATCTAATTAGTAATTGGTTTAAAAAAAATAATTATTAATATTGTTTTTTTTTAAAGAATGTAAATAAATTTCACAGTTATATAAATAATTATTTTAAATTTTTATTCAACTTGTTTATATGCACAATCTTCACATTTTTTTTTCTCTGTCGAAGGAAAAGTTTCGACATGTAAAATTTTGAAAATTCAACTCACAAAAAAGTAAATTGAGTGAAATAATTATACTGAAAAACTAACTTCCCCACTTGATCTTGAAATTGAGAGAAATCAAACTTAGATCTATTGGAGAGTGTTGATTTTAACTTAGAAACACTACAACTGGTTAGACTTAGGCTCGGAGAGCTAGGGAGTCTTTGGAGGTTCCCTGGGCTAGGAAATCATTCCTAGTTGATTGAGAGGTAAATCCAGTCGGATAGCACAGCATGAGCATCTCAAAAGAATAAGGAGCATCTCAACTAAGCTACTGATACATGTATTCTTAGATTGTTGATTACTTATGTAAATTGTTGCAATGAAAATTCTTACTTGTTTAATGTGTTTTAAATAAATTTCACTTGTATATTATCATCATATAAATGTTGAGCTAGAAAAGAACTATTCCCTTTTTATTATGTTTAATTGGAAAATAAACTTGATTTAATTAGAAAACCTATGATAAGTCTTCACATATAGTATCAAAGCCAGATTCAAATTCTTAGGACTTAGAGATATTTTAAAAATAAAAATAAAATAAAATTAATATGTAAATTGTATATTTTATATCGAAATTATTTGGCTTTACTATTAAAAAAAAATACAATGGAAAAAAAAATGATGAACAGACACAACGTGTTTGCATAATCATCTTATACTTCATCAAAATTATTTTGGCTTTAAATTATAACGAATACAACTTTTAAAGGGTCGGTAATTAAGCCCTGCACTCATATTTTCTTGGACTAAAAGGAAAGTAATGTCACAACATCTTTATGAGAGAATCCATTTCATGAATTTTAATCATACAGACTTTCGATAATTTATTACATAATATATTAATGCGCACAATTACCAATCCATTACATAATAATGTTCACAATTATTTGACTTCGTAAGCTTAAACCCTTGTACATATATTCTGGAATTTTAAAATACTTCCTAAAAGCTCGCCTGGTTTGTAGGACCTCTTTTATTAGAGTAAAAATATTTGTTTTGTGGGCAGAGTCATTTCTACACTCTGGTTTTTCAAAACAAAAAAGATTTGGTACCCCATATAATTTTTCGCTGTGCCATTTTTCTGCACTTTCCTTCACTAAAAATATATATTATAGAATGCCCATAGATCAGTGCGTGACACGCTGTGATTGGTAAGGCAGTTGATTTTAGTTATTTTCCCAATAATATGTACTTTCACAGCTATTTCATGGATGGACGCCCAAACATATCAAATGCATAAAGATTTAGAGCCAATTCTGTCATAGTTCTAGCATCCTCACGGTGAAAATCATCTTTAATATTTGGGTCTAAAATTGAATTCATATCACCTTCCTGAAACTTGACTTGAACCCATTCCGCAAGATTAAAGTCATCTGCAATAATCCCATCTTTGGCTTCCTAGTGAAACCGAAATTCAAAAACGCCCCCAAACATTATAATAGTTTTGACGAACAACTTAGGATTAGGCATAAAGAGAATTATGGTTTTAAGTAACTGAGCAAAACTGTAATATAGCCGTTGCAGGAAGAATAATAATGGCGGATACCCTGTAAAATAGTCCCGGTGGTAAAAGAAACAAGCTTAGTGGTAAGTATACAAAGGGGTTTAAATTGAATAAAAAATATTGAGAATCGTAGATAAGTTAGCCACACACAGCGCCACTAAAACGGGAGATGAATGGATAAAATGCACTACTACGCTAAGGTCTTTTTAAGACATTTTTGTAAGACTTAAAAAGTCACTTTTTATTTTAGTTATTTTATATTAAAATTTAATATCAATTGAATTGCCTTAAATATAAAATTTAAGACAAAAATAGTGTGAGACAAAAATAATTTGAGACAAAACTTTATATTTAAGACAAAAGTAATTTGAGACAAAAATATTTAACACAAAAACAATTTGAGACAAAAAAATTTAAGTTAAAATTTTATATTTAAGACAAAACGAGTTTGAGACAAAAATATTTTAAGACAAAACTTTATATTTAAGACAAAAGCAGTTTGAGACAAATATATTTTAAGACAAAAACAATTTGAGACAAAAATATTTTGAGACAAAATTTTAGATTTAAGACAAAAGCACTTTGAGACAAAAATATTTAAGACACAACTTTATATTTAAGACAATGGCGACTTAAGACAATGACAATTAAGATGAAACCCATTTAAGATAGATAGCAATTAAGACAAAATCATTAGCATTCGAAAGTTTGCATTGAAATATCCAGAAGTGGATAGTGGATAAAATTATATTTTTTATTTTTGAAAATAGATATTCAAACCACATGAAATTTAATCATGTCATAT
The DNA here is from genome assembly GCA_034641835.2 of Pinus albicaulis. Taxonomy (NCBI): domain Eukaryota; kingdom Viridiplantae; phylum Streptophyta; class Pinopsida; order Pinales; family Pinaceae; genus Pinus; species Pinus albicaulis. The sequence continues at coordinate 1,117,992,207 of CM076581.1, read as the reverse complement.
TTATTTATTTTATATTACATTTTTCTTTTTTCATTAAACCACATTCTAAAAATTTAATAAATAAATACATAAAAAAATATTTTTTTTGGTTGGCAACTCAAGGGGATTTGAACTTTGAATCTCGTGTTTTAACCATAGGTGCTCCAACACTAATATTCTTGGGCATATTTTGTTTTTTCCTGCTAACCGCTCCAAATACAACCTCTAAGAACTAGTAGGGTCCAAGGAAAAGAGCTACAAGTTCCCCAAATCTGATCTACATTTCATGGACAATCAAATTCCCCCCAAATGTCCTCCAGTACATATTTGCCTTGGTGTATTGGAGTTTGAAAAATACATAGGATGCCACAAGTAATCCTAATCATAAGACTCAACTTTCCTAATGACTAGGAGGCCTTAAAAATAAAAATAAAAAACATCTTAACTTATGCCTAAAATTACTAAAATTTCCTATACCAAACATGAAATTGGAAATTCTACAAAATTATAGGGCAACAAGGATACCAACTTCCTCTTCTAAAAATCTCTAAGACATTATGGAGGACAATTACAAATTTTGAAATAAATTTTTGCAATTATGCTCTTGCATCAATAGCTACCAATGTATCTTTGTAGGCCACCCCCTTTAACAATAGTAATACCAATGTCCTTTACCAGCTAGAAGGAACTCCTTACATAATTCTCTCTTAGATCCCCTTAACCCATTGCAATGATTGTCTTTGATGCCTACCTAGTTGCAAGCACATTAAGAAGCAATGTAGCATATCGTTGGTTGAGGATTTCGATAAGTATGTGATTTTGTTGACATCTTGTGACTGTCCCGTATGTGAATATATAAAATCTTGGATGCATGTCGCCCTGACACTATAACATGACTTAGTATTGCCTATCATACCATGTCACTCCCTCCTCGAGACACCTAGAACTCGCTAACACTCCCTGTCACACACTCTTATTCATTCATTTAAGAATTTTGACCTAGTGCACCTCTGTTATGTTTTCCTAGCACTCCCTAACACTCCTTAGCACACACTGGCACACCTAGGCACTTGGAACAACTTTGTATGCTTCCCTAGCACTCTAACATGCCTTGGTACTTCCTAGAATACCGTGTCACTCCCTTCTTAACACACCTGGAGCTGGCTTATACTTCATTTCCATGCATTTTAAACTAGTGCCCCCTTGTGTTTCCTTGACACTTGGCCCTCACACTCCCTAGCATGTGTTCATGCCACACCCTGGCACCTGCCACATCTTGGCATGCCTATCATGCCTTGGAACTGCCTAACATGTCTTAGTACTTCTAGGAATTCCCTGACACACCTTGGTATTCCTTAGCTTTCATGTCATCATAGATAACCTTGCTTTTTTTGTGACTTGGGAACCCAACCAAGTCATTGGAAAATCGATGTTGTGCCCAACCCAAAGTTTCCCTTTGTCTGAAACTACTTTGTCCAACCCTTTATGTAACCATAGGCTTACCTCCTACAAGTCTTATTCTGACCTTCCCCTAACACACTTTATCCTTGAGACACTTGGAATTCGTTGACACTACTTGGCACACACTCTTATTCATTCATTTCCATGCATTTTCACCTAGTTCTCCCTTGCAATGTCTTGGCACTCCCTAACACTCCTCAACATCCATTGACACTTTCTAGCATGTGTTAGCATGCCTTTTCATTCCTTGGCACACATTGACACTCCTTAGTTATCATGCCCTCACAATTACCCTTACCTTTTTGGAACGTGGGAACCCAACCAAGTCTTGCCTTGACTATAACAACTTGACCAAGTTACGGTTACTACAACTAGATTGTACCTTTTTCACCTAATAAATGACTATAACTACTCACCCATTTAACCCCCTAAACCCTAAACCCCTAACCCATTTAACCCCATAAACCCTTAACCCCTAACCCCTTAAACCCTAATTCCCGACCCCTAACCCATTTGACCCCCTAAACCCCTAAAACCCTAACCCCTAACCCCTAAAATACTTAACTGCTAAATCCCATAACCCCCTAAACCTCTAAACCCCTAACCCATTTAACCCCCTAAACATATAACCTCTTAACCTTTAACCCCTTATTCCCTTAACCCTAACCCCTAACCCCTAAAATCCTTAACTGCTAAATCCCCTAACCCCCTAAACCTCTAAACCCCTAAACCCATTTAACCCTGTAAACCCTAAACGTCTAACCCCTTAACCCCTAATTCCCAACCACTAACCCATTTAACCCCCTAAACCCCTAAAACCCTAACCCATTTAACCCCTAAACCCTAAACCTTTAAACCCTTAAACCCCTAAACCACTAACACCTAAACCCCTAATCCCTTAACCCCTAAAACCCTAAACCATTAACATTTAACCATTAACCCATTAACCGCTCAACCCTAACCCCTAAAATCCTTAACTGCTAAATCCACAAAGCCCTAAGCCCCTAATCCCTAATCCCTTAACCACTAGCTCATTATTCACCTAACCCCTAACTGCGCCTAAATCCCCTAACACCTAAGCCCCCAATCCCTAATCCCTTAACCAATAACTCATTATTCCTCTAACCCCTAAATGTGCCTAAATCCCCTAACCCCTAAACCCCCAATACATAACCCCTTAACCACTAACTCATTATTCCCCTAACCCCAATCCCTAATCCCTTAAATACTAATTCATTATGCCCCTAACCCTTAAGCCCCCAATCCCTAACCCCTTAACCACTAACGAGAATATACCACAGTGGGCATGCACAAGAAGAAGAACCAAAGAAATCAAATTCAATAAAGGAAGCACAACCACCACTCCAAACTCACTTCTCTAAAACACATACAAGTGCAATAAATCCCACTGAAGCTTACAAATTTATCAAGCCCTAATTAACTTACTAAGAAATTCAACAAGCCAACATGCTACAATTTGTTGAGTCACCCAAAAATCAATTAGTAATCATTGCATGAATGTACATTTGTTTGTAATTTTATTTAAAAGGTTAAAATTCTCTCAAGAGCATATAGAATATATCCAAGAGTTAAAAAAATGGAAATTTTTCTTACCTCCACAAGGTATCATCACACCCAGATAGGTGAAAACATAGAAGTCTAAATCTTCTACTGCTAAGTCTCAATGGCACTTCAACATGTCAATAGCATACTTGCAACAATGCTTAATGAGTTTTGTGTATTGGCTAAAGAGATGTACATCCATCCATCCAAAAATAAACATCTCAATCAATTCAACACCATAAATTGTGCTAAATAGTTCATCATGTTATTTCAAATATTACAATATGGTCTTATATTAGCTCACATATTCCTTGAATATTTGAAAGCCAAACTACCTTAGCACAATATACCAAAAAGATTTGTACTCTAAAAGACAACAAACTAGAATAGGAATTTTAACTCTAATCGAGACACTTCATTCTTAGCAACATGATATCTAATGAAAATGATAGGTGGAAAAAAAGGCTTCATATATTGTTTATCACATGTCAAACTGAGTAAACAAACACATGCATAGAACACATCCGAAATAGGGTTCATAGATCGACTTGTATTATATGGTTTCAAACCCTTCTTGTCTCCTTCAAGGGGGTTTATGGAGGTCTTAAAAGAAACTTCCTTTTGCTAACCAAATGGATTGTTTCTTTCACACATGTATGGAAACGTACTTTCCAAATCATATTGTAATAGATTCATAAGGTGATATTATTGGTATTAACTACACCTTAGTTGGAGACATCATTTTTATTGTAGGGGTTGGTACCTTTCAATTGGATGTGGTTGGTGATGTGAAGACTACTCAACCTCTAGTAAAGATTCATACTAACACTAACAACCTTATGGATGCTTGTTTACAAAGGGAGACGCCTCTAAACTTAACTCATTGGATTCTTTGTTTGTTCATGCTAATTATTGCTCTCGACTTTCCTTCTCCAAGGGGTTGAGACTATTTGCTTCATTTATTTTACATGGCCCAATGAAAGAAGAAGAATGGATATTGTCTCCACATATTTTCCATTTCGCCAAGTTACAAATAAAAAGAGTCAAATTCTATAGCCAATATACTAATAGCCTATTTATACACCTTTAGTGAGCTATGCATAGCTCTCACCTATCACTGTAGCTCAATGAAATGACATATAATAGCTCCAAGACACCATTATAAATGGACTAGTTGTGAAGCTGTTGTTAAATTATCGCCTCCAAATGTTCAATTATCATGAATTTTGGGGGAGGTGGATCTTTTGGTGTATTGAACGGGTCAAGGGGGCATAAGGGTAGCATGGATGGGTAGAAGTGAGAGGTTCGAGCATGGTTTACTGAGATCTATAATCCTAACATTAGAGAATGAGAAGGAGCCTTAGGGCCTTATGACATAGGGGGTAGGGGACCTATAGGTAAGGCAATGAGAGAAATTTATAGGGGAAACCCCAGTAGTTTTGACAAGGGGATTAGGGGCCACATTATCATAACGCATACACACTTATCCCATAACGACTAAAATACCTATCCCTTTAACCCCAAAGCCACAATCCCTTAACCCCTACACCCATAACTCATAACAAATTAGCCCCTTGATCCCTTAAACCCAAAGCCACTAACCCCTTAACCCCTAACCCCTAACTTAGAATCCTTGAACCGCATAAACCATAATCCCATATCCTCTTAAACCTTGACCCTTAACCCATAACCCCTAACCCCTAACCGCTTAACTTGCTGACACCTAAATACCATAACCCTTAGGCACTTAACCCCTAAATCCCCTGACATGTAAGCCCTTGATGGTTAATCTTTAACCCATGAATCCATTAGCCACTAAGTCATTAACCTTTAACCCTTAAACCCCCTAGTCTCTCAATCCCATAAGCCCTAACCCTATACCCTTTACCCTTAACCCCTTGCTCCAAAACCCCTAAACCCCTTAACTCCTAGAACCCCTTATCCTTTCTCCCAAACCACAGGTGCTCCAACACTAATATTCTTGGGAATCTTATGCTTTTTCCGGCTAACCGCTCCAAATACAACCTCTAAGAACTAGTAGGGTCCAAGGAAAAGAGCTACAAGTTCCCCAAATCTGATCTACATTTTATGGACAATCACACTTCCCCCAAATGTCCTCCACATATTTTCCTTTGTGTATTGGAGTTTGAAAAATACATAGGATGCCACAAGTAATCGTAATCATAAGACTCAACTTTCCTAATGATTAGGAGGCCTTAAAAATCAAACAACATCTTAACTTATGTCTAAAATTACTAAAATTTCCTATCCCAAATATAAAATTAGAAATTCTACAAAATTATAGGGCAACAAGGAAACCAACTTCCTCTTATAAATCTCTAAGACCTTCTGGAGGACAAATACAAATTTTGAAATAAATTGTTGAAATTATGCTCTTGCATCAATAGCTACCAATGTATCCTTGTAGGCCACCCCCTTTAACAATAGTAATACCAATGTCCTTTACCTAGAAGAAGCTCCTTACATAATTCTCCATTAGATCCCCTTAACCCATTGCAATGATTGTCTTTGATTCCTACCTAGTTGCAAGCACATTTTGAAGCAATTTAGCATATTCCTGGTTGAGGATTTCAATAAGTATGTGATTTTGTTTACATCTTGTGACTATCCCGTATGTGAATATAAAAAATCATTTTTTTTGCTTCAGTTTAAGGACTTATACCATCAGGTGTGTGCGCTAACATGGATGGAACACTAACTACATGTTGTATATATTGTAATGTAAATGAATAATATCTTTTGGAAAAGGCTCCACTCATGATGCCATTTTGAAAATGCTTGCACTCACGTATTGTAGTTAGATTGGTGAGGTAGATTTTAAGGTCTCTTCCAATTTATAAACACATACAAAAAAGCATTGACGAACCTCTTGCTTTAATGCAATGGATACAACGTAAATAATTCTCCATGGAAAAAAATTATCGGGGTCCCTATCATACCATGTTACTCCCTCCTTGAGATACCTAAAACTCGCTAACGCTCCCTATCACACACTCTTATTCATTCATTTATGCATTTTGACCTAGTGCTTTGTGATGTTTTCCTGGCACTCCCTAACACTCCTTAGCACACATTAACACACCTTGGCACTTGTAACATATTTGTATGCTTCCCTAGCACTCTAACATGCCTTGGCACTTCCTAGAATACCATGTCACTCCCTTCTTAACACACCTGGAACTGGTTGATACTTCATTTCCATGCATTTGAAACTAGTGCTCCCTTGTGTTTCCCTGACACTTGGCCCTCACAATCCCTAGGATGCGTTCATGCCACACCCTGGCACCTGGCACATCTTGGAATGCCTATCATGCCTTGGAACTGCCTAGCATGTGTTAGTACCTAGGCATTCCCTGCCACACCTTGGTATTCCTTAGCTTTCATGCCATCATAGATAGCCTTACTTTTTTTGCGACTTGGGAACCCAACCAAGTCATTGGAAAATCAATGTTGTGCCCAACCCAAATGTTGTGCCCAACACTTTCTAGCATGTGTTAGCATGCCTTTTCAATCCTTGGCATGCACCAACACTCCTTAGTTATCATGCCCTCACAATTACCCTAATTCCCGACCCCTAACCCATTTAACCCCCTAAACCCATAAAACCCTAACCCATTTAACCCCCAAAACCCTAACCCCTAAAATCATCAACTGCTAAATCCCCTAACCCCCTTAACCTCTACCCCTCTAACCCCCCTTCAACCCACCAACAATATGTGGATGACACTCTTCTTATGGGCTCTCCTCAGTCAAAGAAGCCCTTTCCTGGAAAAACAAAGAAAATACTAAATGGAGGGAATGACTCGAGGCCCCGGAATGGGTCTAGCAAAATCACTCTCAGGATTGGACTAACCTAGCTAATGAGCTAGGGAAAAGGAAGATTCAAAGGGACGCTCAGCTGGACAAGCTAAGATGGGGATCTAATGTGGCTCGCCACTTCAACATAAAAGAATCCTACGACCTCTTATCTAACTCCACTCACATCCCCACTCAAGATATATGGTGTGTCCATCCCTTCACGTCGCCAAACATTTGCACGTTCCCGAACCTGGACAATCAATGAACTCACGTAGCCATATTGGGTGACATATTTTAGATGATTTACCTGTCAGCTGATTTAAGATGTATAAAAACATAGGTGAAAAACAATATGATACATTTTATAAAACTTCAAATAAAAATATGGATTGATTAGAACTTTTGGGATGAGGGTAAGGAATGCTACATAATAAATACTCTAAGAGCGCATTGGTTGCCCGAATATATGGTAGTTGTTCTTTTCCTTTATTTTTTAAGCATCCTGCAAAGAAAAAGGTTATGAGGAATTATGAGGTGACGTGGATAAATGTGATATATTTACATAACTTAAAGGTATTAATTTATAATAAGTATTAAATCACTCAAATTTTTTATTTATTTTATTATAGGTTTTATTTTATTATATGTTTTATAGTGATAAAATAAAAAAATTATAAAAAACAAATGAATTATATTTTTAATTAAAACTATTAGTATTAGTAAAGGCTCCTTCTAGGTCTCCAGATAGCTCTACCTCTTCAGTGATTGAGAGGTTCCATTGAGCTTGAGGGCTCTGGATGAGAGATTTGTGTAGTGGTCTGACTTGTCTGAGGTCGATTCCTTGAAATTGTCTCTTGCAACCAAGCTCTTCCATCAAGGTCCAGACATGCCAAGGAAGAATCATTTGTTTGTGTGCAAGCTTTGAAACATTATGGAGTTAATTAACTAAGTATGTGATTATGTGAGCAAGGTGCAGATAAATAACTTGTTGTTCGAAATGGTTATTGGTCTACATCGGTTTCCTAGGATTTTAAGGGAGATTTTTTTATCTTTATTTCTCTTTGGTGCTCTTCATTCGGCCTTTTTTAGTCATTGGTATTATCTCGTGGCGATTGGTAGTCAACCACTCGTTATTTTGGCCGAAAATTGGGAATTTGAAATTGAACTAGTTAGTGATAGATTATGCGCACGTGCGTGTGTGTGTGTGTGTGTGTATTGCACTAATATGGCCGGTCTTGCAAATGATAATCCTCTTCGAGCTATACTAAGGTACACTAGTTTGCTTATGATTTTGTTTAGCTGACATAATATACCTTACAGGAAGAAGAGATCAAAGATGACTAACAATATGGTAGACTATAGAGATTCTCCCTATGAATCAAATGAGTAGCATGTTGAAAATGAAGCAAGATGATGGAGCTTAGTGAAATGAAGTCGCCTTCACTAAGTGGGCCCGCAGGAAAATTCTGGCGCAAAATCTATTTTTAGACTATGTCTATTTTTAGACATATGGAGCATGGTTCGGGGATTCCAGTTTGAGATTCTTGAAGTATGTTTCATGTTGGTAAAAATATATGAGACTCTATTTTTGAGGTCAAAGAGGTCGAAGTCTATTTTTAGACTGCCTCTCCTTAAAATAGGGAAGTCAAATATTATTTACCCTTAATAATATTTAGACTATAAACAACAATTTACTCTCTTGGAGCACTTCAGTTCGAGCTACAGAAGTGGCTCATGCATCTGACAGAGGAATCACGTGGTTCCCAAGGGTTTGATGGCATCATGCATGGTTGAGTTCAGTTGGACTTCAGTGGCAGAAGTTTGGAGGAGTTAATGAGACAGATAGTGGAGTTGTGTTCTGTTTATTTTAGTTGAACTGATTGAGATTAGTTTAACTAGCTAATCAATTAGTTGTGAGTGGAGTGAATTAAATATTATTTAATTCATTAATTAGTAACTCATTATTCAACTCAAGAACACATCAGTTCACTACAGTGCATGATCAGTTCAGTGGAGACCAGTGAAAGAGGTAGATGAAAGGGTGGAGTTAGCTATCGGTTGTGACTATACTGTTGCTATTTGCAACACACAGATAGGTGGAGTAAGCCCATGAGGATTGCGCAGTTCAGGCTGGTGGTTTATCTATATAAAGAGGCCATCCCCTAGCATTGAAACACGCAATAGAGGCAAGGCAATTGGCGGTGAGTTTTGAACCAGTAACCTGTTCAAAACTGAGCTAGATTGTGAGTAACTTTATGAGAAAGTACTGAGTACTTGTGAGGAGTATTGTATTGAGTTTGTTACTTGATTTCTCCATTATAATATACACAATAGCTGCGGGGTTTTCAGCTATAAGCTTTCCCCATACATGCGTTGAGGAGGTAAATCCCCTCTGCGGATAGAGGCGATCCCTACTAGCCAGCGGGTCTAGCAACAAGCAAACAATGTCATAGCGCGGAGTTCCTAATTACGAATGAAAATTTGGAGATAGAAGCCTACACGGATTCCAACGCTAGGATCGAAAGAGGAAGCGTCCCGTTCCTCAAGCTTGGCGGATCACCAATCCCTCCACGATCTCCGCGGATGAACACACGCACATGGAAAAGCGAGAGCAGATACAAGCATAGAAACAGCATACGTAACTAAACATCGGTCGAGAAAGGACGTTACTCACATTAACATGATGGAAAACAGAGTGGAACCATAATCATAATCATCTATTAAATAACCGGCGAAGAGAGATTACAACCAAGTTCTGACGTCGCGGTCTCCTTCGGACGGGTCTCCAGTCGTCCACGTCTCGCAAAGCTCGCCAAGGAAAGGGAAAACCTCTCCCGAGTCTCGTGACAATGGTCTCCTTACTTGAGTCAGCCTTAGGGGAAAGAGAGGGTGCTTTACAACACAAAGGCTCTTGGGAATATGGAGATTCAGAGCTTAGGCACTTCAAGACTTTCAGCCC